>CM035406.1:156713521-156733521 GCA_020310875.1 Ceratopteris richardii
TTGGGTAAAGTGTATTGTCTTTTGTTAGACAACATCATGGTAATGTTGTTGTAGCAAAAGACAACACAATTTGCCCAAAAAAAATTTTTGCAGATATGGTCGTCCGTACGAGTGCCAGTATGAGCGTCAGAAATATCGATGCTCATACCGACACTCATACCGATGCCTATACCAATGCCTATACTAGTGCCTATACCGCCGCTTTTGTTCCGACGCCTATACTGACACGTACAATGACGTCGTGGCAAAAAGGCGCCCGTTCAATTTCCTCGGTAAAAGCCTTGTTATACGGCCGATATGTTGTAGTGATATGGCAAACTGATCTCTCTAGCAGAGAACCTCTCCCTGACATAATGATAGTGCACCTCAATGTGCTTTGTGCAAACATGGAACACAAGTTTCCTCATAATTGTCAATGCACTCTGACTCTCAGTGAAGATGGTGGTTGTAGAAGATTGACGAACACCCAAATTAGCCAAAAGGCATCTGAGCCACACACACTCAATAGTCACTTTGAAAGTTGTCTTATACTCAGCCTCACAACTAGAAGTGGTCATAGTATGCTACTTCTTGCTCAACCAAGATATGCATGAGCAACCAAGCATGAAGCAAAAGCCACTAGTGGACACATGTAACATAGAGTATCCTTGAAGAAGAGGTGTGAACACCTACTAGCTATAATCAGACGGGCTCACACATGAGTGCCATGTGGCACCCATGTGTGAAGCCATGTATGGCACCCTTTTGTGGCATCTAGAGAGAAAGGTTTAATGGGACGTGGCTGGGCGGTTAAGGTTAATGAAGAGTCTCCATGTATAATCCAAATTTTTAGTCCAGGAGAGAGTGGGTACTCATGCAAATATCTTGAGTGTATATGTCTCTTGGGAGTGAAGTGAGGCCCTCCTTATATGGAGGTGAGGGCACATATCCTTGCATGTGGGATAAATGTGCTTGCATCAAAATGAGCTTTGACTTAGACAAAAAAATGGATCATGGAACTCTCAACACCCCCCCCTCCATGTGATGACCCTTTTGTTTTTAATATGGGGAACTAGTGACATATGAGAGAACTTAGTTCATTGGTATTTAGAATCTAAGGACATATGGGATTCTTATACATAACTTGGACATATGGGATCCAAGTTTGGGATATATGGCATCCCTTGGTTTTCGTGGACCTATGGCATCCATGTGGTTCTTGTATCCATGGACATATGGGATCCATGGTGTGTGGGATATATGGCATCCCTGATATCTTGCGATGTATGGGATCCCAAGACATATACTTGTAAATTTGATATCAATTGGTTTTGTGGGGATCCAGGGACATATGGGATCCCTAGAAATAGGGGGTTTACAACATGGGGTAGGTGATGCTTTGATCTTTGTATCCATTTAGATCCTTTGATATTTGGTCCTTTCCTCCTCTTGTTGTACCTTTTGTGGTCCATTGTTGGTAATCTATCCTCCTCCTTCGGATCCATTGATGGGATCTTTGTTGGATATACACTCCCCTCATTCTCTTTGCACAGTCCTCATTCTTCTTCTTGTTGATTGTATGCTATCTTAACATTTTGTTGAAGCAATGTCCTTTCTTCATAGGGTAGCTTTAGTGCAGCTTTGATGATGGCCTTATGTGCCATATGCATGAGAGACTACATGTAAAGCATTTGTCCTTCTCAATTTTAGTTTCATATAGATGAGAGAGAATGTATGTGGATAGGGAAGGTTTGACCCTCTATGAGAGAGCAATGCATAGTCCCTTTACAAGTGGCCTTTGATATATTTGCACCAAGAATCTTTTGAAGCTATCAGACCTTTGAATAAACCTTCATATAATTACTAGGATAATCTTGACTTCAATTACATAGACACATCATGCTGCTATGACAAATAGAAAATAATGTGTGTGCCCAGGTGAGTTGTGGTACACATAACACAAAAGAAACTCCATATATTTGGAAAATATAGAAGCCATTTCTTGTATTGGTGGTAAAAATGCTGCTTTTCTTCCTCCTTGAAGCGAGGCAAAAAATTAGGTAAGTTCCTCTATGACACGAATTCTATTGGACCTGTTTCATTAGGGGGACATTATCAATGTGATCATCAACATTCTTAGGATGAATCTCAATGAAATATTTCTTGAAACATTTTTGGTGGTGAAGATTGAATTTTCCTTAAGGATATGTTACAATACATCTTCTTCCTTGGGTAAAAGATTCCTTCTATCTCTTCTCAAAAAGGGCAATCAAAAGCAATCACAGACATCATTGCTTATGTAATCTCTATTGAGTTTGGCTAATAGTTCAATGCTTTGCCGAAGACATGTATTGCCCCATAGGTCTCTTTGTTCAAGATATCTTTGTATTGTGTAGCTAAACCAATTTTCTTTCTCTCTCTATCATATCATATTTGTGCATCCATCTAATCAGTGTTCAAACTGCCAACACATGCAATTCTTGAAGCCATGCAAAGCTTGATAACACCATTATTGAGACATTCAAGCAATACACCAAACAAAACTGCCTCTTGCCACACCAGACATAGAGGAGTAGTCACCACATGCCAGAAGGTCTTGAAAAACTCATTGGTGAGGCCGTCTAGACCCAGGCTTTTCCCATTAGGAAGCAAATCGATAACTTCAAGAATCTCAACATCTGAAATAGGAGCTTCTAGAAGCGGCTTCAAATTTTGTGGGATTCTAGACGTCTTGACTCTAGAGATGCCATGCAATCACACCTGTGCTTCTTGGGCTTGTTGAGAAACTACATGCTCATCCATAACTGAAGAAGATCCTTGGTGACATGCATGCTCTAGCTCAATAAGTTGAATCTCTCATCTTCTCGAGGTCATCTATCAACTCTGTCATTCTTGAGGTCATCTATCAACTTTTTCATTCTTGGCAGTAGTTGATATCTGTGGACACCTTCCATTGTTGCTTCTTGCCCTGATCTCTCTTATAGCCTCCAAGAAGGAGTATATTTACTGAAAATACATTGGAAAATAGTTGGAAATAAACCAAAAGAATTTTTTATAGGAGACTTTGAGAGTGCTTATCAGCGCTTTTATTCATGTATTGATTGGGGCTTAAAAGCACCATAGAAGAGAAGAGGATGACTTAGAAAGAGATAACTAAGATTGATGAAAAATAAACTTCATTCATGATACAATGATAAGGAGGAAATTTCATGGGAAGGGAGGGACGGAATGAGACTAAAGCATATCCTTTTATGAAAACAATGAGAAACAACTTAAAACAAGGACTTAAAGGAAATGATTACCTATGCTCTAATAACATGTTGAAATGAAACCAACTATGCTTAAGTTACTTAAAAACATGAAGGTACCAAGCTTATGGAGGAAGGACAAAAAAGATCAAAAAGTATAATGAACGAATTGAAAATGGAAATGGCTTACATATGATGCTCTATGAGCATGGAGACTCCATGAGAAGAGAGTGGGCACTCACGCAAATAGATTGAGTCTATATGTCCCTTGGGAATGAATTCAGGCCGTCCTTATATGGAGGTGAGGGCACATATCCTTGCATATGGGATAAATGTTCTTGCATGAGAAAAGGCTTTTACTTGGACAAAAGGGTGGATCATGGAGCTCTCAATGCAACTGATCTGCATTCCAATCATGACGAGCTACAAGTGCATAAACGGTGGTCATTTAGCATGTGGGAGCAAATGTCTCATCAAAATCAATGCCTCTATCTTGAGCATAACCTTTTGCAACAAGCCTAGCCTTATAACAATCAACTGTTCCATCAGGCTTATGTTTAAGCTTGCATACCCATTTAGTGCCAATGGCCTTTTTTCTTGGAGGAAAATCACATAATGTCCAACTGCCATTGTTCATAATAGCATCAGATTATGATTGCATAGTAGACATCCAATTTCCTAAATTTTGTGCTTCATTAAAATAAACAGGCGCATTCTCATCACAAAGACTAGAGGCAGCCATTGCATAGCAGTCTAATGCAAAGGAAGCACTATGAGAGCCTAAACGAGTATGATATGATACAATTGCATATAATTTGCTATCTCTCAAAGTTTGCACAAGCCATTTAGGCATAGTATTTTTGCCTCCTTTATATCATCACTCCCATCAACAAGTGCATCATGTAAATTTGCATAAAAAATGGAATGATCTCCATCATTATGTGGAACCTATAAAGACTAAGAAATTGCCTCATTTGGACTAATTCTTGACTATACAACTGTAAAAACAGCAAGAAAAGTTTCATAAATGTTGGAGTTAGACGTCTGCGGAAGCACGCGAACAGCACAAGGAAGAAGAAGAAGCTTGGAGCACAACACACAAGACTGAATGTATTACTAGAGAATGTACAAAGATAAGTAGCCCATTAGGGCAATAGGCGTATATACAAGCCGGGGGAAAAAAACCTCCTAAAGAGGGAAAAAAGTGCCCCGGCGGTCCTAGAGTGTTCACACACATCACTACCTAAATATTTCAACAAATCACTCCACAAAAGGAAGTAAGCCCAAAGCTTTGCGGAAAGCTTCAAACTTCTCCCTAGGCAGAGCCTTCGTGAAAAGGTCTACAATGTTCTCCTGCGTGGGAACATATGCCAAGCTGATCTCCCCAGCAGAGAACCTCTCCCTGACATAGTGATAATGCACCTCAATGTGCTTAGTGCGAGCATGGAACACAGGGTTCCTCGCAACTGCCAATGCGCTCTGACTGTCAGTGAAGATGGTGGTGGTAGAAGACTGGCCAACACCCAAATCAGCCATAAGGCGTCTGAGCCACACACACTCAACAGTCGCTGTGAAAGCTGCCCTATACTCAGCCTCACAACTGGAAGTGGCCACAGTAGGCTGCTTCTTGCTCAACCAAGATATACATGAGCTACCAAGCATGAAGCAAAAGCCACTAGTGGACACACCAGTGTCATAGCAACCAGCCCAATCTGAGTCAGAAAAAGCATGCAAATCTGGTGGTAGTGATCCCCCCTTGGGATAAAACAACCCAAGTAGCCGAGTACCACTCAAGTAGTGAAAGATGCGCTTAACCGCCTTCCAATGCGTGACTCCTGGGCAATGCATAAACCTACTCATCTGTGAGATAGCAAACTAAATATCTGGCCGAGTAATGCATAAGTAAATCAAGCGTTCAACAGCCTGCTGATAGAGAACAACATCAAATGCATCTCCAGCATCATGAAGACTCAATCGTAAACCTGTCTCCATAGGAGTGGCAATAGGCTTACAGTCTTCAAGGCCAAAATGTTGTAATAATGTGTCAATATATTTCGTTTGACACAAAGCCATTCCACCATCAACTTGCATAAACTAAATGCCCAAATAGTGATGCAAATGCCCCAAATCAGACATCTCAAATGAGGCATGCAAATCAGCCTTGAAATCAGCAATATGTTTCTCAATAGGACCAGTGAGCAGCATGTCGTCTACATAGACAACAATGATCAGAAGCACATCATTAGCACAATTAACATATAAGGTGCTTTCAGTTGGACTGTTCTCAAAACCATGTGCAATCAGATAGGCATGTATCTTCTCATACCAAGCACGTGGTGCTTGCTTTAAACCATATAACGCCTTCTTTAACCTGCACACCTGGTTTTCATGCCCTTTCTGCACAAAGCCACGGGGCTGAAAAACATACACTTCTTCATGCAAGTCACCATTCAGAAATGCTGTTTTAATGTCCAACTGATGTACATTCCAACCATGATGGGCTACAAGTGCACAAATGCTCCGAACAGTAGTCATACGGCATGTAGGTGCAACGGTCTCATCAAAATCAATGCCTCTTTCCTGCGCATAACCCTTTGCAACAAGCCTAGCCTTATACCTGTCAACTGTACCATCAGGTTTACGCTTCAGCTTGTATACCCACTTAGTGCCAATGGCGTTCTTGCCAGGAGGCAAGTCACATAAAGACCATGTACCATTCTTCATTATAGCATCATATTCAGATTGCATAGCAGCCATCCAATTTTCTGAATTCTGTGCTTCATCAAAAGAAACAGGCTCATTCTCATCACAGAGACTAGATGCAGCCATAGCATAGCAATCTGATGCAAAGGAGGCACTATGAGAGCCTGAACGAGTACGATATGACAAAGGTGCATCTAATTTGCTGTCACGCAAAGTCTGCACCAGCCATTTTGGCATAGTTTTTGCCTGCGCAATATCAGCTCTCTCATTAGCAAGTGCATCATGTAAATCTGCATCAGAAATGGAATGATCTGCATCATCATATGAAACCTGCAAAGGCTGAGAAGTTGCCTCATTAGGACCAGCACTAGACTGTCCAACTGTAAAAAGAGGCATCAAAGTATCATACATGTCTTTGGAGCTAACAAATGTCTCCTTAGTACATGAAAGCAATGGCTGAATAGCATCTTCCACAAAGACAACATCACGGCTAACCAGAATGTGTTTAGTCTGTGGATGATACAGACGATAGCCTTTACTTTCAGAACTATACCCAACAAAAATACATTTTACTGCCTTATCATCCAATTTTCTGCGATGTTGTTCAGGCACTAATGCATATGCCAAACAACCAAAAACACGCAAATGAGCAAAAGATGGCTTGCGGTTATGCCAAGCCTCATATGGAGTGATAGACTGCAACGCTTTAGTGGGACACCTGTTCAGTACATATGCTGCACACATGACAGCCTCAAGCCAGAAACTATGAGGTAAAGCCTGACTCTTGACCATACACCTCGCCATCTCCATGAGAGACCTGTAAGTTCCGTTCAGCAACTCCATTCTGTTGAGGTGTATACGGCACTGTACACTGGTGTTTTATCCCACGTTCAGCCAAAAATGCATTAAAATCTGAAGACATATATTCCCCCCCTCGATCAGAACGGAGGGTGCCCATTTTACATGCTGACGGATTTTCAGTCAAAACCAAAAACTGTTTGAAGCACATGAACACTTCGGACTTTGCTTTGAGTGGATATACCCATGCATGCCTGGAAAAATCATCAATGAAAGTCACGAAGTAAAGGTAATTTCCAAAAGAGGGTGTCTGCATAGGACCACAAACATCACTATGTACAAGCTACAATTTCTGCGTAGCCCGAACTGAACCATCTTTTGGAAAGGAAGAACGCTGCATTTTGCCCAAAATACAGCCTTCACAAACATGTTTTCCAGGTGCCTCAAGTTTGGGCAAAGAGGACACCATTCAGATTTCTGCAGGCGTAACAAGCTAGCAAAATTCAGATGACCAAAGCGTGCATGCCAAAGCTTTACATCTGACATAGCCTGAGAATCATGAACTGCACATGCCGAATCATTCACAGATCTTTCATAGTCTATGAGCTTATACAGCCCACGACATAAAATGCCAGAAGCAATAATCACATCGCCATTTGAGAGATCATGGACTATACACCTGTCATCAACAAATTTCACAACCAAGCCAATCTTGGCTAATGCAGAAACTGATAACAGATTCTTTTTGATCCCTGGCACAAATAAAGCATTTGACAAAGTGAACGAACTACCATCAGCAGTAGTCAGAATGATCTTACCAACTCCCATAACAGGATAAGAGGAGTTATTGGCGCATGTGACCGTATTCCCTGTAGGGGCAGGCTCGAGTGAAGAGAAGAAACTGCGCTGCGAGGTAATATGTTTGGTCGCCCCACTGTCAAAGTACCAAACATCTGAGTCTACTGTAGACATGCATTGATCATGAGAAGATGGGTCAAAACTGCAGACAGTAGTAAACGCCCATTCTTCTTCCTGCACAAGATTTGCAGACTCTGTTTTTGGTGTAGAGGCCTCTGCAACAACCATTCCAGCCTCTTTCTTCTTTGCCTCTTTAGCAGCCAGTTTTGGACAGTTCTTTATGATATGATCATTGCCTTTGCAGTACTTACAAAACAATTTCTGCTTTTCTGATTTTTCTCATCTTTGTCTTGGTTCTTTGAATGTGCAACATTTGCAGATTTTTGCTTACTAGTAGAAGAGCTCCATTTTCCTTTGCCCTTCTGGCTAGCCAGGAAAGCTTGATCTGCAACTTGCATAATGGACCTGTTCTACCTGGACTGATCTTCCTCTCCTCAAATGATAAGGCATTCGGATTGCCTTTCATCATCAATCGAAGAGTAGAAGCAAAACTCTGATATGAGTCAGGAAGACCATTCAAAACGGTCTGCACAAGTGAGCTATCTGGTATAACCTCATCAGCAGAAATCAACTGTTCCTTCAAATCTTTGATCTTCGTTAGGAAACTGTCCATAGAATCACCTTCATTCATGTGCTCACTCTCCAATTGTTTTCGGAGATAAGCAACACGAGCCTCATTCCTAGCTTGGTACAATGTGGTAAGTGTATCCCAAGCATCCCTAGCTGTTCTACAAGAGCGTATGTGAGGAATAATGGCACGTTTGACAGACAAAGCTATCAATGCATGTGCCTGGGCATCTCTACCATCCCAACGAATCTACTCTGCAGTAGGTGCAACAGAAACAGTAGCACGAACAGGAATCTGCACAATATCATCTTCGACACCATCTTCATCAGCTCCAGCACCTCCAGCACCTGTATTTGTAGTACCTGTAGTCACAGGTGTAACAGGACGTCTTTCAACACCCTGCACAATGTTCCATAGTCCTTTTGCAACCAATACATGTCGCATCATATAAGCCCATAATGGGTAGTTGGTACCATCTAACTTATCCTCAACAACCAACATACGAAATACATCACTGCTTTCAGCCATGGCTGGTGACTAAAATACCTTGATGCAGAAAATTGATTGTATCTCAAAAAGTTGAACGGAACTGCCCAGACGAGTTCTGCTAGACCTGTAGCAGACTTTGAGACGCTTAAACTGGCGAACAGAAACTGGTATATACCTTTGGCACAAAAGGACAAAATAGCCTGCACAAGCACTGTGATAGTGCGTTCGGAGGCCGAAACGAGCTCAGATCGCGATTTCGGCACCACATAGCAAAGCTGTTTTGATCTCGGAAACACCCTGAGTATGCTCACCAAATTTCGTGCGAATCTGAGAATGCAAACGGAGGAGTGTCGACGGCGCCCTAGAAGAAGCGACAACCTGCTCTGATACCAATTGTTGGAGTTAGACGTCTGCGGAAGCACGCGAACAGCACAAGGAAGAAGAAGAAGCTTGGAGCACAACACACAAGACTGAATGTATTACTAGAGAATGTACAAAGATAAGTAGCCCATTAGGGCAATAGGCGTATATACAAGCCGGGGGAAAAAAACCTCCTAAAGAGGGAAAAAAGTGCCCCGGCGGTCCTAGAGTGTTCACACACATCACTACCTACAATAAACATATCTAGAGCTAACTGAGGTCTCCTTGGTACATGAAAATAATGGCTTTGAATTGCATCTTCCACAAAAACAACATCATGGGTAACCAAAATGCTACAACAACAAGTCATAACAAACAAGAATTATGTAATAAAAAGAGAAATCCCTCATCAAAAATCAAGCAAATTACATCTTATGTTTGAAAAGGCTTTACACCAACATACATACATTTCAAAAATCAAGTGAAACATGCAATTTTTAGACTTTTTTTCCATTTTTTGAAAATTTAGGAGGTCAAAATATGCCCAAAATTTGGATCTAGTTAACAATGATATCTCTAGAATCAACATGATAAATATAAAAAAGAATAAAAAATCTTATATAGAAAATAAAGATTGAATGTGTCTTGGATAGAGGATCTTCGATAGTGATTCGAAAATGCAATAGAACATGGTTTCATTATGCAAAGTGCTTTTGTGCAGTTGTATAAGAACCAAAAATATCATAGATTTTCGAATTAATTCACAACTTTCTAGATCTATGTCTACACTCCCATCATCGAAGGCATCTCATTTAGTCTGAGACTATTGGGATCTCTCTTCTTCTTCTTCTATATTAACAAGAGCTCTATCCTGCTAGATAATGCAAAAATCTTCTTGTTTGCCTATGATTAGATGTCCCACATACATTTGAAGCTTTTGCTGAGATCATATTGATGGTTGCTTTTCTCAACTACTCTATTTTTGTCAAGGAAAAATCATAAACAAGAATATCTACATCATCCATTGTAAGAGCGGATGTACTTTGAATATTCTTTTTCTTTTTTGAGCCTATTCATTTGGTGTCACATACCATTTCTAAGTTATACTTATTAGTGAATGCATTATTCCTTTTATAATACCAATGTACTATCAAAGCATCTAATCTTCTTTGATCAATATCGTTAATGACCTCTAACACTTTTGCTATCCAAAATGGTCTGCAAGCCTCATCACTATCACTAAGGATTGCAATAAGTGTTCCAACATTTATTTCTTTTAAATTTCCTTTCCATCGTGCTTCGGCCTGTTTTTTCATCCTTGGGTCTACATAAATATTCCTTTTTTGGTGGATGCATAAAGCTTTAAAGTGTATTTGCATTACATGCTTGAGTCCACTTCATTTATCTTTGTCTGCTAAAATCCCATGTGAATGGAATATCAACTGACCAATGCCCTAGAATGGTATTCTTTATAATCTCTTCTTGTTGGTTTAACTCATCACACCAATATACATCTTGATGTCCAACATATTTTTTTGCATGCTCAATCTGTCTCTTCTTCTCAATAAGTACATGCATCCACCTTTTACTTTGCTCAACCACATTTCCACATCTTTCCATATTACTTTTATCTTCACATGGTGTTTGTAATGCACCATCCACATACAAATTAGGCACATGTAATAAAAATCTGCGTCCATCTTTAAGCTTCCACCCTAGAGAACATGAATATTGCTTTGCAAATAAAAGAGTAATGTCATTAAACCTCCTCATCAAGAATATGTGGTTGAAACAAATGTTGTGCAATCGAGCCAAAACCTTAGTACTTTTATCAATACTTGCTAAGAAAATTTGCTTAAAGTCATAAATCTATGTAAGATGTTGAACTTCAAGCTTTGGAGTATATGCTTCAGAAATGAACACAGATAATATTGGGAGGGTAAAAGCATTATGGCATGCCAACCTCTTAGAGAACATACTAAACATTTGATCAATGTTATCATGAGTGTGCCCAACCAAAAGGAAATTTACCTCAACCTTCTAAAACACTTGTCTATCAACAAGCATGCGTAAATATCCAAAGACTATAGAATTTTTATTCTCTCTTGTAGCATTATCAAGCTGCAAATTCAGATTTGGTGGCAAAAGACCCTCCCATTGATTGCAAAACTTTATGAATCATAGTAATCTTAAGGTTTGGATCATTATGCACATTGGGATATGTGAAGAAAACCTTTGAATTTACGGTTCCATTGTATACCAAAGCACCAACCAAATGCATTTGCAATGTCCTTAGGATGCGAGCAAAATGGGGTAGACATGTTTTCTTTTGATCCATACCGTAAATCCAAAAACACATATAATGCTCTGGATTTCTGAGTGCTTTACCTCGATGATGAATTGCTTTCTTTCTTTCAAAAACTTGACTCTTGTGATGGTTCTTTAGAAGACTTTTAAAATTACCTTTTTCTTGTGGTGTTGTGGCCCCCTTTTCCATGTTTTTCAAAGTGGCACAAATTGAGCATTCATGCATTCTAACTGTACGAGGAAAACTCACATTGTTGAACTCTTCTTTCCATAATCGAGTAAAATGTCGATGTAGGACTGTTGGGGGATTCTTTGACAAGAAGGAGTTTGAGGGTTTGTAGGAGAAAATGAAAAGACCAAAAGAGAAAATACACCTTGGAAGTTTCTGCCGTTTGATTACAATAAGAAAAGTACAATGTTTGAAATACAAGATACACCAATACCTCTGTGCACAATCCCACAGAGTGCCCAATTACAAGATATCCAAGATTCCAATGTCCTCTTGCTGCCGACCTCCTCTGCAACAGACCTCCACCTGCTTCAAGCTTCTCCTTGTGCACACCTTGCACCAAGCTTCCACAAAGGGGGGAGGAGTGAATACCTGCTGTCGGCAAGCGTACACTGCCAAAGGACCTTGAGATACTTGGGGGAACTCTAGCTTAGCACACCTCTGCACCAAAATCCTTGGTCACTCTCTATGCACCTTGCACTTCCACTTCTGTGCGACGTACTCTGGTGACTCTTGCACTTCCCTCTCTTGCTCCACTTAGCCTATGCTCTCTTGCTTACTCTAACCTTGGTCCAAGAATGGCTCTTCCTTGATTTGAGTGTGTCGATCACGTACGCTCCTAACTGCAAGTGAATCTTGGTGCTCACTTTGATGTCCCAAGATTGCTCTCACAAGTGGCAGCCAACTACTCACTGTTTTGTCCTGTAGTGACTTTAGTCTAAAACCAAAAATTTTAATGGGGGCCATACTTTCACCTGTGCGTACACTTTGCCGCTTCACATGCCTTCACATTTCCTTTTAATTCTTCACTTTTGCACATAAGGGGGGTTCACCTGAACCTTCCAAAACACTTTAAAACACACTTTGAACCTTAGGGAAATTAGAGAAAGTACCTCTGCAACCTGCAACCTATTTTCTCCAGTTTACCCTTTGTGGACAATTCATTGTGCACTACCTGTGCACTTTGACACCTGCACTTACGCACTTTGACTTTGCACCTGTTGACTTTGACCTGTTGACTTTGACTGCAGTTGACTTTGACCAATATGACATTTATGGGCTCAACAAGGACATACTTCTCATTTTTACTTTTGTTCTCTTCTTTACAGACTTGAAATACTTCTCGACGAGTAAAGTTATCCAACAAGTGTAACCTTCTAGTTGTAGGCATAACTTCACAATGCAAACCAAAATAGTTCATCATCCAACTCATTGTATGACGACCAATAGAATCTTTGATCCCAACTCCCTGATATGTATAAAAAATAAGATCTCCACGTATAAGCCCTTGTTGAATCTTATGTTTTCTGCAATTCCCCATGCCCATCACAATTTTAAATGCAGTCCTACAACATCAGATGCCTTGACTAAAGTAATATTCAAAAGCAACATGTGTTACTGACATGTTATCCCCAATCATTTGCATGTGAGAAACAAGGTATACATCTTGCCTTTCACTATCTAAATGGAAGAAGTTCTCTCTTCGCGACTTTAGTTTCTTCATTCCTAATATATACAAACATTTCAAACCACAATAATGCTTCACAATGTTCAATGCAATTGGTCTATCTGAAGTAAGGAATCGAAATCTTCTTTGACTTAATTCATGAGGACTTTGCTTAAAACGCCACATGCTTTGGATACTCTCACTATCTTTGCTGACATTCTTTGCCCCACATGCACTTGGATCTGAAGAGAGATCAATAGGTGGATCGGGTTCAATACACGGATCCAATTGAGCATTGTTGCACTGAGAATCTAACTTAAAGGAATAAACTAAGAACACAGAATCATTGATACATTCTAAGCCATGGACATCATTCATGAAAGGATCCACTGAAAACATCGAATTTGAAAGTCTATCGAGATCATTAGAGACAAGTGATGCCCAAGCATCTACCGAAAAGAGAGAGCTCATCTTCATTGACAGTGGAAGTGTAAGAGCATTCCCTTTATATATAGAAATAGTGGAAGTGTAACATCAAGTAATTATATCTTCCAAATCATGTATCTAGATAATTATGAAGATGGATTGTGCCCATCTTTATGGGTTGTACGATTTGAATTTATGTCACAATCAAGAATCATTTAGAGGTATGATTTGGCAATCCATCAATGTACTATGTAGGATGCATGTTTGAAATTTATGAAGTATTGCATCGTATCATCAAGCAAGTAAATCTATGAATTCTATCTTTATGTAATGATTTATGTGTCTTAATAGCTTTTCAAAAAAAAATTTTGCAAATCTTGCAACTTCACAAAGCATATGGGATTTATGCAAGTAGTCCTACTCTATCATCACCCCACACTTTTTCCAGCTTCATATACACATAAAGATGAAATATGCCTTCAAAATATATTCTAATTCTAAATTTATGATATGTTCTTTTTTAGAAATGCTTTCAAGGTGGATTTACATCATGCTAAGTATAAAGGTGGAATACCCATGTAAGGTTTTCGAGGAGAGCTTCGATCCAAGATCATAATTTCTTCAATATGGAAAGACATGACCTTGGAAAGATGAGCAAGCACTCATAAGGAACCTCATGAAAAGAGAATTTGATGAATTGCTTAATGGGCTTCAAAAACTCATGAAAGGATAATATCTTTTAGAATATAACTTCCCATCACATCTTCTACCATTGGGTTTTGGACTTCATATTAATCGTGGATCAAAGAACATTGTCTTCATCAAATCAAGGGATGTTATCGATTGGATTCCCCCTTGCCACCATAGCCATTCATTACGGGTTGATTATCCATTAGTGAGGAGTTAAAGCTGGTCCTCTTCCTTCCAATCTTAGCTTCTTAGAAGATCTCTAGTTTAAGGTCACTTTCGTCAATTTTGATTTAACCATTTTTATTTTGGATTCAAAATACTCACAAGTCCCTAAGAACCTCAATCCATAATTTTTTTAACATCTAATTGTCAAATCGGGGATCTCTTAGAGCTTTATAACCAAATTGAATACCTTTATCTCATACATGCCATCCATATTTAGTCTTTATTGACACTTAGTGATATTTCAATGTGTACCAAACTTGCCAAATGGAGGTGATCCAATGTTTGATCCATTTGATTTTAGCTTCAATGAATTAAACAGAAAAAAGTTGGTAATGGTTATTCCGTTTTGGTGGACTTGTGAATGTGCATTAATCCTTATGTTTGAAATAAGCCAAGCCTAGAATTTATTTAACTCTAGTTAAGATTGACCAGCATTTTGGCTACCAACTTACAAACATTCTCCTAATGTACAAGATGCCCAATGTTGGGGAGACAACATACACTTCAAGTAGCTTTAGGTATACCTTCATGATCAAGTTCCTTGCCTATCAATTTACTACTACTAGTCTTCCTAACTTCTTATTTGGTGGTCTCCAATTTGATACGGAATCACATCCTAAAGCTATGTCATTTTACATGTAATCACATCCTAAAGAGCAAAGGAGTGAATGTTTTAAATCATGATTTCTTAGAAATAACAAAATACCTTCCACACAAAATCCATGAGTTTTTGGATGCTGAAACAAAAGTATTTGAAGATTTGAACCACCTTTCTAATTTCCAACACTATTTTTGGATAACCAAATATGATATAGGCAAGTTTGATCTAGCTAAAATTGGTTGCTTCTTGCTTCAATTCTATAGTCCAGTTGTGCCATAGAATTACACCTAGTTTGACTGAGTTATAGAAACTTAGTTCCTAGTTGAACTCAGCCAAATGTCTATAAATAGGTCATAGGAGTCAAGAATCATTTTCCAAATGTGCAAGTCCAGATAGAGCACAGAGAGAAAAATAGCAGAGAAAGCTAATGAAAAGCACAAAGTTAGCAATGGAGAAGAAGGGTGTTAGAAAAATATCTCATAGGTAACCCAAATTTACACAGCAAATAAAGATTCCTTTCTAAAATCCTAGAAATTTTAGTATTTTGTTTGAAAGAATTCAAAGTTTGATCCAAATTCAAGGTGATGCAAGTTGATGCCAAGCATCAAGATTGTGGGAAAATTCGATGCCAAGCAATGACTTTTGGGGCCAAGCCGATGCCAAACATCGAGTTTGGGACCAATTCGAAGCTAGGCATCAAGTTTGCGGGGCAACTCGATGCCAAGCATCAAGTTTTGTGGGTGGGTTGATGCGAGGCATCGACCTTTTGGTCCAACTTGATGCTTGGCATCGAGTTTGGAGGCCAAGTTGATGCCAAACATTGACCTTTTGGTCTAAATCGATACTAGACATCGAGCTCAGGCCAGGCTAATGCCTGGCATCGACTTGGCATGCAAACTTGATGTTGGGCATGGACTTAGTCTGCATAAGGTCAATGCATGGCATCGACTTGGCCGACAAAATTGATGCCTAACATGGAATCGGATGAGAAGGTCGATGCCTTGCATTGACATGGCTGCCAAACTCGATGTCTGGCATCGACTTGCCCTACAAACTTGATGCCTGGCATTGAGTTGGACCACAAGGTTGATGCCTCGCATCCACATGGCCCCCAAACATTGAGATAAATGTCATGCCCTTGGCCAAGATTAATGTCATGACCTTGGCTAACATAAATTTTATTACTTTAGGGACATTGAGAAGCATGAGGAGAAGTCCTTTTAGAAGTTGAAGGTGATGCTTAGCTCAAGAGAGGGTGCTCAAGATAAAAGCATTGGACATGCTCTAAAGCCAAAGAAGAGCATCCCATCTTTGTCCTTTGAGTGTGCAATAAATCCAATGGCCCTATCATTAGGTGGCCATAGCAGTGTCAAGCCCATTGAGGAAGAGGCAATCAAAAAAGATAAATCCAAAGAGACTGAATTCAGTAGGAAAGATAGACCACTTTGAGACATGAAAAACCTAGAGTGGTGCCTTCAATACATAGAAGAGAAAAATGCCACCCTGCTTATATTTGTAGGGGCCTATGGGAGGGGAAAGATACCACCACCCACATTTTTCAATATGGCCTAGTGTTCAAGGTGGACTGTGAAGATGAGGACTCAAGCAACCTCCTTTTCCTAGTGGAGACTTCAAAAGGATTGAAGAATTCAATTTGCAAAATGGAAGTTCTATGTCGAGAATCTTGTGTGAGAGGCTCGCTCAGATTTGCAAGAATTCAAAAAATTTGATTGTGGATCTCTTGCTGTGGATACAGGGGAATATCATGCCAAGCCAAAAACAAAAGATGACACTTGTAAAGTCAAAGGGTAAGCAGCCCATACAGAAGAAGCCCTAGAAGAAGACCAAGCCCACTGATGTGGAATCAATAGAAAGCTCAGACTCTCAGAATGACATAGTTGCCCTTGGAGGAGAGCTTGCTTCTGGGATTTTGCTTACAGAACATAATAAGATTAGGGAGGATATTGTCAAGAGGAAGCTCATGAAGAAGGGGCAACTTTTCCACCTCCCCATTACCACCATCAATAGAACCCCTATTGACTCACTTACAGGAAGGAGGCCTCTTTAGATAAGGGAGCTCCATAATCTCCATGTACAAAATCTTAAGAAGAAGATGTAGATAAACCCACATGCAATTATTGTGCCATTATTGGTAATGGTCGATCCAAATGAGTGCAATTCAATGGAGGAATTCAACGACGGATTATGTGAGGACTACACACTATGTTATTGGAGGATCACACTCTGTGGAGGCTCAAAGACAGCTTGTGAAAGAGCATCCAACTACATACTTCTTTAGGTATGCAATGTAAGATCTACATTGGTTTGACTGTAGAGGAGGCCAAGCTCCTAGCTTGGGACCACAACAATGACAAGGAGTACAGGTAGAAGATGTCATCCATTGAGCGTATCCATTTCTTCCACCATGAGTATGTTGATGCCCTAAGGGTATATGGTGGAAGGACTCAACCAAATTTGAGAAAGCAATGCTTGATAGAGGTTGGGATTGCAGTGGATGACAATGTGGGGTTAGATGCATTCCGTAAGTTTGACCCATGGTTCCAACTCGCCTTCAGGACAGAGGAAATCTGGGAGCTCGAGGATAAAATCTTCACAATGTGGGAGAACAAGGAGATGAAAGGCCAGAAACAAAAGAAGGCAAAGTTAGATCCTCAGGTGGATGTAAAGAGAAAGCAAAAGAAAACAGGTCTGTCAATTGAAGAGGCTGTTGAGGATATGAAGCTGACACCTTATAGAGCTTTGCAAGGCATTAAGGATGACACTTTGATAACTTCAACATTATCAATGGTCATTTCCAAAGACCCAAGCCTTGAGGAGATGGTCATAGAGATAAATAAATAAGCACAATCTTGTCATTGATTGGTTTTACTTGCTTTGTCAGTAACTTATCATGTAGCTTTAAACTTCACAATGCAGTAACAAGGTTTATATGAAGATTCAGGAGGCGATGATGAGGAGGCTTGTGTGCTTTACATGGAGTGAAGTCGAGGAAGAGTACTTGACCACCTCCTCATACAAAGCATTATCAAAATACTTTATATTGTTCCGCGATTGGGTGAGTTCTCTTGCTCATTAGAATTTTGTATGATTCTATTTGTCTAATAGTTGGTGTTATTCAATGCGGGGCATTGAACTTTACAAATAGACATGATAGAACTCGATGTCTGGCATCAAATGTCACTAGTTTTGCTATGCTCAAGATGGAGTCCAAGTCAAAACTGCTTCTCATAAGTAGTCGATGCCAAGCATTGATTTAAAGTAGGTGAAATGGCTTTGGGGCTTTATCTATTTATTCATTTTAGTTTTCTAGCAAAGACTTTATCTATTTATTCAATGCCAAGCACCAGAACATTCATGTATGTTGCACTTTGTAAAAGATCTTTGAGTTGACACTCGTCCTTTGTTTGTAGAAACCTTGAGAGAATAGTGGTGAGCCGAATGAAGACTCTCTTGTTGCATTCCTCGCTCATATCCAAAGGGCAAGGCATGAGAAGTCTAGAATAAAGGCAAAGGAGATGGAGTTCAAGGGTGAATCCTTCGGACTAAAGTGTTTTCCAAACCCCATAGTTCTTCTAAGGCCATTTTATTACAATGTATATTGTGATGATGTAAATAACATATGTATAGTAATACCTAGGAAACATTATTCCCTTCTTATAGCAGATATCCCATACAACTTTAGAATGAGTGGTTCCATTTATGATGGTGATCCATTCAAGCACCCACATATACAAAAGATGGTGATCGATTTTGCTAAATTGACCATGTCACCACTCTAGAGGATTGTCATTTTTCATAGCAGGGACCAATCCTTCTCTGTTTCAATAGCAGTAAAGTCAAGGTGTCATGCTGTCGAGTGTCTTACATGGTACTGTCTTTGCTTTTGGCCTCTATGTTGAAATTTCATGTCACATTGTACTTACAGTTTTAAATTAACAGTGTAAAGAAAAATGTAAATCACACCCCATGATATAGGTTTGTTAGTGCTACCGAGTGCCTTACACATACACATACACATACACATACACATACACATACACATACACATACACATACACATACACATACACATACACATACACATACACATACACATACACATACACATACACATACACATACACATACACATACACATACACATACACATACACATACACATACACATACACATACACATACACATACACATACACATACACATACACATACACATACACATACACATACACATACACATACACATACACATACACATACACATACACATACACATACACATACACATACACATACACATACACATACACATACACATACACATACACATACACATACACATACACATACACATACACATACACATACCATACACATACACATACACATACACATACACATACACATACACATACACATACACATACACATACACATACACATACATCTGGGGATTGGACCTCTGCTATCCAGTCTTATGGAGCGAGTGCACATACACATACACATACACATACACATACGCATACACATACACATACACATACACATACACATACACATACACATACACGTACACATACACATACACATACACATACACATACACATACACATACACATACACATACACATACACATACACATACACGTACACATACACATACACATACACATACACGTACACATACACATACACGTACACATACACATACACGTACACATACACATACACATACACATACACATACACATACACGTACACATACACATACACATACACATACACATACACATACACATACACATACACATACACATACACATACACATACACATACACATACACATACACATACACATACACATACACATACACATACACATACACATACACATACACATACACATACACATACACATACACATACACATACACATACACGTACACGTACGCATACACGTACACGTACACGTACACATACACGTACACG
>CM035406.1:156738521-156901021 GCA_020310875.1 Ceratopteris richardii
GATGAAGATAATAAAGACTAAGCTGATAATGTTAACAAGAATTTCCTAGGACCATCATGCTAGATGAAGTAAGTAAACAAACTGAAAGCCATTTAGCAAACGTTTATGGGCTAGGGGAACACCTAAAATGAAAAACAAATTAGGAGATAAAAAAAAGTCATATTCAACTCTGGCACTTGTTGATTCAGAGTCAGAGATCAATGTGATTTCAAAAGAGATTTATGATAAATTCAAATGACCATGGATGGATGATGAGAACATTGATAAGGGTTGTGGTTCTTTACTAGGGGCTTGTGCAAATATTCCTGTGATGATAGGTGGGATTACTGAGGCATTCAACTTCTTCATCCAGGAAAATTGTTCTCATGAGACTATCTATGAAAAAAACTATGGATGGATAATGAGAACATTGATAAGGTTTGTGGTTCTTTACTAGGGGCTTGTGCAAATATTCTTGTGATGATAGGTGGGATTACTGAGGCATTCAACTTCTTCATCCAAGAAAATTGTTCTTATGAGGCTATCTTAGGTCAATCTTTCATATATGAGACTACAATGTAAAGTAAAGGTTTGGATGATGGGTCCACATATGCTAGGATTCAATCTAAAGATGATTTGTGATCACTCCAAGTGATGATTATTAACCCAAACCATTTATGAAACCGAGAACAAATAAGAAAGTCTCGTATATGCTCACAAGAGAAGGTGTGTGACAATTAGTTACCTCTAGGTGAGTTTGGAACATACTTTGACCAAATTTTTTCCTAGACTCGGCTGTTGAGCATGACAATAATGGACATGGGATTGATGTCTTGCAAACCCTTGTACATACTGCTAAACCCTTAAAAGGAAACATAAGAGAGAATCGATCCCCTTACTGCTAGACTTAAATGGCAATGTATGCAATTCAGAAGAAGATAATTTTGGGATCATTGAAGGGCACTTCACGAGACTCCTGGGGACCTCGAACCCCCTCTCCCACCATAGAAGGGACTGTATGGCAGCCATATCTAGGGTTTCCCCCCACAGGATACCACTCAACCTTCGCTCCCTGCTACATGCCCCTATCTCTAAAGAAGAAATCATTGAGGTCATTGATGCTCTCCCTCCCGGTAAAAGCCCGGGACCCGACGGGCTCACTACTGAGTTCTTTAAATCCTTCAAGTTGGTGGTTGCCACCCCTCTTTGTCTGGTTTGGCAAGAGGCACTCAAGTTTGGCGCACTTCCTTCCTATCTCAACAATTGTATTATCAAGTTAATACACAAAAAAGGGGAAAAGAACAGAATAGAGAACTGTCGTCCTATCACGATGCTCCAAACAGGATACAAGATCATCACCAAAGTCATTGCCAACAAAATCTCTTGCCACTTGAGAGCATGGCTAAGCGAGGACCAAAAGGGTTTCATCAAAAGCAGGTCAATTTTGGAAACCATTATAGATATTTGGGAAGGTCTTGAATTTGCAAATGAGTCTAAACAAGATGTGGTCTTCCTCAAGATCGACTTTGATAAAGCCTACGACAGGCTAGAATGGGACTATATTTTGCAGTCACTCCAAGATCTTGGATGTAGTCAGAAATTCACCAAGATGATCGCGACCCTTCTCGAAAACGCATTGACCCAAATCAACATTAACGGCAAACTTTCGAATGTGGTCAAACTTAGAAGATCTATCAGACAAGGGTGCCCATTGGCTCCCCTTCTCTTTGCCATTGCCACGGAGGGGCTTAGCAGGCTTGTGGCGCACCAGGTGGAAGCTGGCAATATCAAAGGCCTCCGCTTGCCTCACGACCATAGTCAGATCACCATGAGACTTTTTGCTGATGATATGAACGCGTTTGTTCACAATGATAGTTACCAGCCTGGAGACGTTCTGGAGGTGTCTTGCTACTTTTTGTGAAGCCTCTGGATCCATAATCAACCACTCTAAGACCGCCTTTAGAGCTATTGTGGGGTCTCAACCCGGCCTTCTCATTGATCATGGCCGTCAAATCATTCCGCAGGGCCAAATTTTTCAACTTCTTGGGATCCCCTTGGGGTTTGGCGTCTCTATGGAACAACGGTGGAACTGGGTGCTAGACAAACTTGAAAACAAGCCTAACTATTGGAGAGGTATGCAAATCAATCTTGCTGGTCGTGCTATGGTTATCAACATGTTCCTCCCTTCTTCTACCATTTATTTCCTTTCTTGCTGGAGACCGAAAGAGCAAGACTTGTCCAAATTGGATAGTATTTGTAGAAACTTCCTTTGGACGGGCGATCACAATAGAAGGGGGGTGCCTAAAATCAAATGGTCCATCTGCACTAGCCATAGAGATAGTGGGGGTCTTGGTATCCTGGACATCGGGTGCATGGCTAACAAACTGGCAGCCAAATGGATGATTAAGGCTTGGTGCAATGGGGAGGGCTCATGGGCCAAGCTGATCTTCAGAAACAAGAACGAGTTGGTGCTCTTGGGTTTCCCAAATTGGAAGAATCTCGACATCTTGACCTTGCTGTTTTCCCCGATCCCCGTCTTCCCGAAAGGCTCTAATCTCATGTGCTCCCTATGGAAGAGTTGGAAAAAAGTCAAAAGCTACATAAGAATTAGTGAAGACTAGAAGTGGGCTACCGATATCAAACAAAACGACTCTATCTGTTTTTCGATCCATGGCATCCGGAGTGTGGAATCTTGGAGCATTCAAAATGCCAAGAAGTTATGGAACAAAGGCTTCAAAAAATGGAAACATCTCTGGAAATAAGACACCAACCACTAGATCAACTTCGAAGATATTGACCCCAACATCAACATTTCGTACGAAGAATGGAACACTTTGCAAAGAAAATGTCTCGCCTGGGATCGTCACAAAACTTTCCTTCTCATGGGACACAACACAGCGAGCTTGCTTGGTCTCAAATGGCACAATGGGAATAGCCTATCAAAAATCCCGAACATCAAAGAAACGATTGACTATCAGGTTAACCTCAACAAGAAGTGGTGCCTGTCATGGACACGGCTTCGGTGGGACATGAAGTTCATGGCTATCTGACACCCCCTCATAGAAATAAAAAAGTATGTCCTCTTATGGCAAATTCTTCATCATGGAATCTGGACCAACCTTAAGGCTAGCAAACTTTGTGGGATCCCTCCCTGGTGCAATCGCTGCTACCGGTCCATCGAAGATGTTCCACACATCTTCTTTACCTGCCCAAACTCCAACAGACTCTGGCAGATGGTTGGAAAGAAAATTAGACTTCAGAGACATCTCAGTTGGCAGCAAGCCCTGATGGGAGAAGCGATCGGCTGCTCCGGGACTCTCTGGAACGCCATCAGAGGGGAGGTCCTTCGGAAAATCTGGCGAGAAAGATGTGCTCTCAACTTTGGAGACTCCCCAAAGGAGTGGTCAATCGAGAAATCGTTGCTCCTCCTTGGCAAAAGGATTGTTAACTGTAAGAAATCCCCCTCCCCCTTCAGGCACCATCAAGTTCTCCTTCTGATCAATAACAAGCTTAAACCCAAGTGGGCCCCTCATGAGGGTGATGAGAGGGTGATTAACCTTCTTTGTAAGGCCATCTAAGCTCTGTAAAAGCTTCCCCTGCTTTGTGGGATTTGGGGGGTCCCGTGGGCACTAGTCCCCTTCCCTTGTACTTTTCTCTCTTTATTTAATTCAAGTCCGGGAGAGTAGGCTAATGCCGAACTTCCTTTATATAAAAAAAAAACCCTTGTACATACTTTTGAAAGTTTTTCTATTTTTTAACTTCATCAAAATTTCATTTCTTTAATAACAAAAACATACCTAAAAAAATCATTAAATCTCAAGAACAATACTTAAAAAACAAAGGATTCATTTTATGTGATGAGCACTTTGAGCATATTACTGAAACTTCATCTACTTTTTGATTACTTGAAAAAATTTAACAATTTTACAAGATTTGAACAATTCAATATCTATGCTTCTTAACTCCATTGATGAATATGATCCGATTTCCAATTTTATTAAGGAGAACATAAAAGAGGAAGCTAAAAACAATACAAACTAGAACACAATTGACCAAAACACAATTGACCAAGAGATAAAACCCATTTCTCAACCTTCACCAAAAGTAAGTGATGAGAATTTCAAGCAGGTTACAAAAGACCCTATTTTATGTGAGCAAGAAAACATAGGGCATTCATTCACCAATGAAACCATTAAACAAATTAAAATAGGAAGTGATGATTCATTTCTATTACCTGCTCAGTGAGAGTTATTTCTAAGAGTCATTAGAAAACATGAGAAAGTTTTTTCACTTTTCCTCATGAAATAGGTTGCGTTGATCCACAACTAGTTCAACCTATGATGATTTTTACAATGCTGCAGATTCCATGGAATCTTCACCCCATACTGATCCCAAAAGTTCACTTACCTAAGTTGATGAGATTACTTAGGGAGAAGATGCACATGCGGATTCTAGAGCCATCCTCAACCCCATATTCAAATAGATGGTTCATTTTACCTAAAAAGAATGGAAATTTGAGGTTCATTCAAGACTTACAACATGTGAATGAAGTCATGATTAAGAATTTTGGAACCAGCCCAATTGTAGGTGAGTTTGCAGAAGCCTTTGCTCGGCACTCTATCTACTCTAGGGGAGATTTATATTCAGGGTATGACCAATTCCAACTTGCTATTGAGAATAGAGATACTACCATGATGAAGACTCCTCTAGGCTTAGTCCATATGTGCACTTTACCCTATGGATCTACAAACTCAGTATCGCATATGATGAATGCTATGGATATGGTCTTGCATGATTTCATTCCAAGTGTGATAATGCCTTTCATAGATGACATTCCCATTAAAGGATGTGATGAAAAGTTAAAAGATGAAACCTTAGACTCTTTAGGATGTGGAAACTTTGTTACTGATCACATCTTTGATTATGAACAAATATTTAAAAGATTTGAAGAGGTTGATCTAACATTTTCTTTTGAGAAATCTATTTTTGGTGTCAATGAAGTTCTCATTGTTGGACATCTATGTGGTCACTATGGTTGGAGATCGTACCCACCTAAATTTGATGCCATAAATAAGATTTCTGAGATTTGTGGCAATGTTAGCAATGTGAGAAGATTTCTAGGAGCTTGTGTCTGCTATGCTATTTTGATGCCTCACTATGCACAAGTTGTTGAGGAAGAATAAAAAGTTTGTATGGATTGAAAAGTGTTTGAATGCCATGAGAAAATTGAAAAGACTACTACTTCATGCTCTTATCTTGAAAAGAGTTGACTATTCTGATAATAAGGCTATTATTTTGACTGTAGACACTAATCCTATAGGTATAGGTATAGGATGGGTTATTGGTCAAGACGACAAAGAGGGGAAAAGATATGCAATTAGATTTGGTGCTAAGATTTTGCATGAAAATCAATGAGAGTAACCACAAATCAAACGGGAGCTTTGGGGTTTAGTCACAACTTTAAAGACTGATAAGGAATATTTCATAGGATCCAAAAAGATTGTTGAGACAAGTTGTTTACCACTTATTGGTATGATTGCAAATTGTTCATCACCTGATATTTCAATGTTGAGATGGATGTATTTTGTAATGTTCCTCCTTCCCAAAAAATAATTCAAGTATGAGCTACTAAGAAATTGAAGCTTGTTCACAATGATGTTTGTGGTCCTATGCAAACACCTTCTTTTGGGAACTAACTTTACTTCATGACTTTCATTGATTATTTTTCTAGGCATGCATGGGCATATCCATTGAAATAAAAGTCTAAAGTTTTTATGTGTTTCAAACAATTTTTGGTTTTGGCTAAAAATATGTTAGCATGTAAAATGGGCACCCTTCATTTTGATCGGGGGTATATGTCTTTTGATTTTAATGCATTTCTAGCTGAATGTGGGATCAAAATCAGTGTAAAATGTCATATACACCTCAAGAGAATGGAGTTGCTAAAAGGAAGAATAGGTCACTTATGGAGATGGTGAGGTGTATGGTCAAGAGTCATGCTTTACCACATAATTTCTGGCTTAAGGCTGTTATGTGTGCAACATATGTACTTAATAGGTGTCCCACTAAAGCATTGCAATCTATTACTCTATATGAGTCTTGGCATGGCCGCAAGCAATTTGTTGCTCATTTATGCATCTTTGGTTGTCTGGCATATGCACTATTACATGAACAACAATGTTGGAAATTGGATGATAAAACAATGAAATGTATTTTTGTTGGGTAGAGTTCTGAAAGCAAAGGCCATCATCTGTATCATGCACAAATTAAACACATTTTGGTTAGCCATGATGTTTTTTTGTGGAAGATGCAATTTAACCATTAGTTTCATGTACTAAAGAGACATCAATTAGCTTCAGAGATGTGTATGACACTTTGCTGCCTCTTTTTATAGGTGGACAATCTAGTGCTTGTCCAAATGAGGCAATTTCTCAGCCTTTAAAGGTTCCACATAATGATGCAAATCATTCCATTTTTTATGTAGATTTACATGATGCACTTGTTGATGAGAGGTCTAATATAGAGGAGGCAAAAATTATGCCTAAATTGTTGTGTAGACTTTGTAAGATAGCAAATTAGATGCACCTCTGTATATCATACTCGTTCAGGCTCTCATAGTGCTTGTTTGCATGAAATTTCTATGCTATGGCTTCATCTAGTCTTTGTGATGTGAGTGAGTCTATTTTGTTTGATGACGCACAACATTTAGAAAATTGGATGGCTTCTATGTAATCAAAATATGATGCTATTATGGAAAATGGTACTTGGTCTTTATGGGACTTATCTCCTGGCAAGAAGGCAATTGGAACTAAGTGGGTATACAAGCTCAAGTGTAAGACTGATGGAAAGAGTTGACACATTTAAGGGTAGGCTTGTTGCAGAAGGTTATGCTCAAGAAAGAAGCTCCTACATGTCGAATGACTATTGTTCGTAGCATCTATGCACTTGCAGCTTGTCATGGTTGGAATGTACATCAGCTGGACATTAAAAGTGCATTTTTGAATGGTAACCTACATGAAGAACTGTATGTTTCTTAGCCTCCTAGTTTTGTGCAAAAAGGGCATGAAAACAAAGTATAAAGCCTGAAAAAGGCATTATATGGTTTGAAGCAAGCACCACATGCTTGGTATGAAAAGATACATGCCTTCTTGATTGCACATGGTTTTGAGAACAGTCCAACTAAGAGCAGCTTACATATTAAGCGTGCAAATGATGTGCTTTTGATCATTGTTGTCTATGATGATGACATTCTACTCACTGGTCCTAATCAGAAGCATATTGCTGATTTTAAGCTGATTTGCATGCCTCATTTGAGATGTTAGATTTGGGTCATTTGCATCATTATTTGGGCATTCAATTTATGCAAGTTGATGGCGAAATAGCTTTGTTTCAATCAAAATATATTGACATATTATTTAAGCAATTTGGCCTTGGAGAGTGCAAACCTGTTGCCATTCCTATGGAAATAGGTTTATGGTTGAGTATTCATGATGCTAGAGATGCATTTGATGCCATTCTTTATCAATAGGCTATTGGATGCTTGTTTTACTTATGCATTACTCAACCAGATATTCACTTTGTTTTCTCACAGATGAGCAAGTTTATGCATTGCCCAGGTGTCAAGCATTGGTAAGTGGTTAAGTGCATCTTTTGCTACTTGAGTGGTACTCAACTACTTAGATTGTTTTATCCCAAGGGGGGATCACTACTGCTAGATTTACATGTTTTTTTGACTCTGACTATGCTTATTGCTATGACATTCATTTGTCCACTAGTGGTTTTTGCTTCATGCTTGGTAGCTCATGCATACCTTGGTTGAGCAAGAAGTAGCCTACTATAGACAATTCTAGTTGTGAGGCTAATTATAGGGAAGCTTTCATAGCAACTGTTGAGTGTGTATGGCTCAGACACCTTATGAATGATTTGGGTGTTGGTAAGTCTTCTTTCACCACCATCTTTATTGATATTCAAAGTGCATTGGCAGTTGCGAGGAACCCTGTGTTCCATGCTCACACTAAGCACATTGAGGTGCATTATCATTATATCAAGGAGAGGTTCTCTGCTTGAGAGATAAGTTTGGCATATGTGCCCCCATAGGAGAATGTTACAGACCTTTTCACAAAGGCTCTACCTAGGGAGAAGTTTGAAGCTTTCCACAAAGCATTGGGCTTACTTCCTTTTGTGGATTGATACCACATAGCTTGGCACTTCCTTATACATGAGTGCCAGCTCCTTGTTTACTGCATCATTCCCAAGGGGGATTTGTTGATATATTTTGATAAAGATCTATGTGAACACACTAGGACTGCCGAGGCATTTTTTCCCTCTTCAAGAGGTTTTTTTCCCTCAGCTTGTATATATGCATATAGCCCTAATGTATTACTTATTTTTGTACATTCTCTTGGTAATACATTGAGTATTGTCTGTTGTGCTCAAAGTTTCTTCTTGTTCCTTGTGTTGTTTGCATGCTTTTGCAGACCTCAAAATCAAACAAATTTTAGTGCTAGTGACATATAATGTTTGAGAGAGTAGCATGCTGAGAAGGGATTTTCTAGAACATCACTCATGAGAAGAAAGATACACACAGAAGTAGATGGACTATCTGGAGCTAATCAAAGATGAAGTTTTAATTGAAGATGATGACTGAGTTAGCAGTCGCTGATATAATATAAATATTGATGATGGTCTAAAGTGATATTTGACGCAATTAATGAAGGCTAATTGGAATAATCCGAATTGATTTCTAAAGGAGGTAGAAGTTTTTTCCCTCTAGCATATCTTAATCTTGCCTCGCGCTTCATTATTGTTGGTGTTTTGTTCCTTGATCACTACTTTAGCTTTTGTTTTTATTTTTTGTTTTTTTCCTCAGCTTTAGCTATCAAAAGGACTCCAAAATTACAAGTGTTGAGCACTATAAAGATCAGAGAGCACGATGTGTTTGGTGCTTGTTGTTTCCATTCAATGCTATATTTTGCAGAAAGAGAGAGCATGCTATCTCTCTGTGTCAACAATTCCTTGCTCACCTCATATGAAAACACATTACTTTCTGTTCTTCATTTTCTTATATGATTGTTCCATGACATTGCTCAGTGCTATTGTCATTTCCAATTTGATCACGTGAACAAGATTTGAATGCACCTCACTCTCCTTTATTGTGTACACATAGTTGACTTTGCTTCTCTGATTTTCGTGCTTGGAAACCATGCTCTGAGCATGCACGGTTTGTGTGAGCAAGCGTATATATCTGTGCATACTTTTGCATGCATACATGCTTCTGCATGTATTTTGGTGCTTGTAAGCTCTCAAAAGTGTGTGTAGGTGCACACGAGCAAATGTGTTTGAATATATGGAGAGTTATGTATATCAGTTAGTGTATCAGTTAGTGCTAACCTTATTGTATATATGTAGATTATCGCTTATTTTGTTTGTAGTAGGTATCGTTGTAGGACTCACCTTGAAAGTTTCTTCCACCATTTCTTCCAAAGAAACCTCTACTACCTCTACCTCCAAAACTTCCTCTCTGATTTTTTCCACCCTACCTCTTTGATTATAGCTTTGATTAAAGTTACTAACACTTTCATTGTTATGCCAACATTCATGGGCTAGATGATTAGTCTTACCAAATATCCAACAAGCTTTGACATTATCCTTGTTGTTTTTGCCTCTTCCTCTACTTCTGCCACTTCCTCTTCCTCTTAGGAAGTTTGCTTGGCTTGGAGTACCTTCATCTTCAACTGATTGTTGCTTTCCTTTGATAGCTTTCTTCTTATCCTTAGAATACATTACATGACCTGCACTCTTATCAACATCTCCTTTGATATCATTCTCAAAAGTTAGCATATGTCCTAACAATTGATTCAAATCAAGAGTGAAATGATCTAATGAAAGCTAAGTTGACAAGATGAAAGGCTTCCACTTCTCATCTTCTCTTAGACCTGTGAGAATTTGCCTTACAAATTTATCTTCTTCAATGTCTTCATCAACTGCACCTAGAGAATCTGCAATGTCTTTCATCTTTTTCACATAATCAGATATTGATTGTGAGGCCTTCTTCTTGAATGTGGTAAACTCTACCCATAGTGATGCTTTCCTCGACTTTGTTGTATTCTGAAAATGCTCCTCCAAAGCATTCCATATATCACTTGCACTTTCAAGTCCTCTAATGTGAGGAAGCAAGTAATCATTCACTGCCATATAGATAATGCTCCTTGTTTGAGCATCCTTCTTCATCCAAACCTTTAAGTCTTAGTAGGAACTCTAGGATCTTTAACTTCTGGCTTTCCTCTTCTCCTGTAATATATCCTATCAGAATTTTCTCATAAGATGAGCTTCCATCTTCATAGACCAAACTCGATAGTTCTCTCTCTCTCTCCAACTTTTTGATTTGGAGACTATCTCCCATTCTTTCTTCACCTCTACTATCAAATATTCAACCTTATGAGTCATGAATGTACCTTAGCTTCAAATTTTACTCCTTCTTATCCTTTTGATTTCTCTCGTGTGCCTCCTTTTAGCTTTTCCTTCACACTTTGTCCTTTTGAATCTTCAAATGTTGAATTTTGTATGTCTACCGTAGTCGGGGTCTTCCTTTCCTCCAACTTTGATCAAATCTGCTCTGATACCACTTATGGAGATGATTAATCTCCAAAAGACAAGTTATACTTGAATTTCGAACACCTCTATATCTAGCATAACTCAAAACCTTCTTCAATTTTGGATAATTTTTACCAAGTTATGAATCTCTATCACTTCTATGAATTGTAACTTCACTCAAGAAAGTCTGCTTCACAAAACGCTTTCATTGACTAATGAAATTGTTCAAGTTTTCTATGAAACTTTGTCACAACACTCTAATGTTTCCACAGCTACTACACATGAAAGTTCTTCAAAAAAAATTATAAAGGTTCATATTTACTCCAATAAATAAACCTATGTCTGAAAACAGGCTTTCGCTACAGGTGACTTATACATATGCAACTTTAACTACTTGGTTCTCTCAATGTACAACCCATTTAATCAAATGCTTCTACCTTCTAACTTAGATTTTGAGTCCTCATTTGTCTAAAAATTTACACTCTACACTGAGATTTGATCAAATCATTGACCATCAAATTTGCACCTGTTTCAGAAGTCACTTAATACATTTACACATACAAATGTTCCTACTCACAATTCTCTTAATCTGTTTGCAATTGAACTCTCAAAACTTGACCATAGATGCAGTAACTATGAACTTAGACAGATACAAAAAGATTTCTAAAATGATCAAGCACAGAAGGAGAAATGGAGAGAAAATTGATGCGCAATTCTCAAAAAACTTCTTCTATTCAACGCATCTTACATCTAATGGATAATTCTCATTCAACTTATGATCTACTCCTCTCTATATCATCTATACTTGTGCAATCATATTTATCCCATGCATATACAAGTTTATATAGGCATATCTATACATACTCATGATTATTACAAAAGTATTTACAAACTAATTACAAACTTAATGTACATATGCATACAAATCACTTCCCTTTGATTCTTCTCTTTACTTCATGCTTCATCCTTTGTTCTTTTCTTTATCCTTCACTCTTCATTCTTCATTGTAATCATCAATTAATGATTGTCCCGCTCCAAGACCTCTGAGCATCATACTATATTTCAAAAGGATATACCCTTTTGTACTCTAAAAATAGCAATGTTTTGTAATAGTCTAGTGTGACATGTGTCCATCATGCAACACTTATTCCCATTAATACTAAGTACCTTAGGGTGTCATGTGAGCTTGGGACCTTGCACTACAAGAAAAAGGGGGGCGTAGCGACGCCCCCGAATCGGGAAAAAAACGAAAACCGTCGCTTATGCGACGAAACCGTTGCATAAGCGACGGTAAAAATTTCGGATTTTTTTTTTGGCCGAGCATCGTCGCATAAGCGACGCTAAACCAGAAGCGTCGCTAGTAGCGTCGCAGGTTAGCGACGCACTTAACGACGATGGCAAACTGCAGAGCGTCGCATATGCGACGCTCTGGAATGTAAAAAAAAAAAATCAATTCTCCCGGCACATTTGTGCCGGGCCTTGAACGCGAGGAAGAATACAGACCGAGAGAGAGAGAGAGAGAGACATACAGCGCGCGAGAGGGAGAGAGAGAAGCGAGACATACACAAGGTATGCGCACACACACACTCATACACACACATATACACGCATAGACACACACACACATACGCAGACACACACACACATACACACAAATACACACATAGACACACATACACAAGACGCGCACACACATACACACACATAGACGCTCACACACATACACACACATATACACTCACAGACACATACACACATAATGATGCATCCACACACATACACATGCATACACACATAGACACACATATACACACACACACACATATGCATACACACACACATAGAGAGACATACACACAATACACATACATGCATACACATACACACATAAACACATACACACACATAGACACATACACACATAAACACATACACACTCATAGGTACACACACATACACATAGACACACACACATATAGTATATACACACACATGCACACATAGACACATACACACATACACACATACACATGCATACACACACATACACATGCATACACACATATAGACACATATACACACACATACACACACATATATGCATACACACACATAGAGAGACATACACACATAAACACATACATGCATACATTTGCATACATAATGCATATGCATATGCATATAATGTACATACATACTTACATGCATACATAATGCACATGCATAGATACATACACACACACAGATACATACACACATAGACACATACACACATGAACACATACATACTCATAGATACACACACATACACATAGACACACACACATACACACACATACACACATAATGATGCATACAAACACATACACATGCATACACACATACAGACACATGTACACACACATACACACATAATGATGCATACACACACATACACATGCATACACACATACAGACACATGTACACACACATTCACACACACATTCACACACACATTCACACACATTCACACACATATACATACATGCATACATATTGCATATGCATATGCATACATACATACTTACATGCATATGCATACACACACATATGCATACATACATACTTACATGCATATGCATACACATGCATATGCATACACATGCATATGCATATGCATACATAATGCATATGCATATGCATACATAATGCATATGCATATGCATACATAATGCATATGCATATGCATACATAATGCATATGCATACATAATGCATATGCATACATAATGCATATGCATATGCATACATAATGCATATGCATATGCATACATAATGCATATGCATATGCATACATATGCATATGCATACATAATGCATATGCATATGCATACATACATACTTATATGCATACATAATGCACATGCTTACATACACTGTCATAATGTATACACACACACATACACACATAGACACATACACACATAATTATGCATACACACACATACATATGCATACACACACATATGCATACATACATGCATACACATACACACACATAGATACATACATACACACTCATAGACACACACACATACACATAGACACACACACATATACACACACATACACACATAGACACATGCACACGTAATGATGCATACACACATACACATGCATACATAGACACACATAATAATGCATACACACACATACATATGCATACACACACATGCATACAAACATATACACACATATACACACACACATGCATACACACATATACACACACATATACACATACACATGCATACACACACACATGCATACACACATACAAACACATATACACACACACATACACACATAGATACATACACACATAATGATGCATACACACATACACATGCATACATAGACACACATAATAATGCATACACACACATACATATGCATACACATACATATGCATACATACATGCATACACATACACACTTAGACACATAGACACACATAGATACATACATACACATAAACACATACACACTCATAAACACACACACATACACATAGACACACACACATATACACACACATACACACATAGACACATGCACATGCAATGATGCATACACACGTACAAATGCATACATAGACACACATAATGATGCATACACACACATACATATGCATACACACACATGCATACATACATGCATACACATACACACATAGATACATACACACACGTAGATACATACATATACATAAACACATACACACTCATAGACACACACACATACACATAGACAACACACACATATACCTACACACATACACACAGATGCATACACACACATACACATGCATGCACACACATACACATGCATACACACACATACACGTATATATATATTGATTTCTAACCATTTTGTTTTATATGTTAGGTATTATGGATCCCAGTAAAGAGAGAAAGGCGAAACTCACTCTCATAAAAAGTCTTATGAGAGCAAGAGTTCCGTTAGATACTCTAGGGGCCATAATGCGGGACTACGCAGACATGTCCGATGAGGAGCTGGATTATACGATCCAGATGCTTACGCGATCAGACGAGGGCTCTTCTGCGGATCCACATGCAGGAAGAGAGCTATCTGCTCATAGGTATGTTTTTTTTCATAATTTTTTTTAATGATATTATAGCACATATTTTTATTTATTTCTATCTATCTATTTTTAGGACACCTATACCACCTCCAGCACGTGATAGCAGAGCAGAGTTGCCTATGAGGACATGCATAGGCACCTTAGGACTAGAGTGCGACATAGAGCCGGAGGGGAACATTGTGTACATAGGGAATGGATTGGAGTTCAAGAGAAGAATGCGGGCACTATGCGACTCTTACCTGCGCTTTATCCACTTACCATGGAAGTAAGTAAAAGTTTTACATATAAATTGAAATGTATATCTTATGTTTTATTTACATTATGTTTTTTATTTTTGTAGTGAGCATGATGAGAGGGATAAAAAGTACGTGCTTAGTTCACTTGAGACAGAGTTTGGGACAGGATGGTCCCTTAAGTGGTGTTTAAAAGAGATGCGGACACTTATGGCTCATCGTCGCGACAATGCACGGTATGTATGTATATGAGAGAGAGAGAGAGAGAGCTATGTATGTATGTACGTATGTATGTATCTATATATGCATCTATGTATGTATGATGTCATTCCTAAAATCTATTACTCTATGTTTACTGAAAGGCATGTATATTAACTTATATATGTATCTAATATACATGTTTCTATTTTTGTAGTATGTATGTATGCATGTGTATCATGTATGTATACATCTATGTGTTGTGTATAAATGTAATATGTATATACTATGTGTATATATACATAAAAATGTGTGTATTACATTACACGTATGTATGTAGTATATATTTACTGCTATGTATGTAATATAATATAATCCATGTATGTATGTATGTGTGTGTGTATATATGTATGTATGTATCTATGTATCTATATATATATATATCTATATATATATATATATATATATATATATATATATATATATATATATATATATATATATATATATATATATATATATATATATATATATACATATACATATAAAAAAATCTAAAATAAAAATTGATTTGTACGCAACTTTATCGCAACTTGGGGTTCGCAACTTGAACCCGTTGCTAACGCGTTAGCAACCCGTTGCCTACGACGTTGCCATCTCGTTGCTAACCACTATGAGAGAGACAGAGAGCACTAATCTCGATATTAGGGTTTTGAAATCCCTAATTTAAAAACTCTAATTCAACCTTTTAGCCATATGTTTGAAGTATATATACACCTCCGACGTCCTACTAGAGAGATGTCTCTCCTCCCAACCTTATGCCTCTATATATAGCTACTCGAATCAACGAGGATCATGATTCATAATATATGTAAAGATATATACACATGATGTAGATAGGATACATAAATATAAAATGGAGTAGATATATTATGCTTCACACATACATGCCTAAATGCACACATAAATATATATATACATACTAACATATTTACATGTACATATTTACACATACATGTACATGCCTACATGCACACATAAACATATATATACATGCATACATATATACATGTACATATTTACACATAGACACATATACATATATACATGTAATCTCATTATTATCGAGATTACGTCTAGATCTTTTGTTTTTTCGCCTTTTACTTTGGAGACTTTGAAGTTCCTCGTACTCGCTAACGAATGCTTGCATGCATTCGCTATTATATGCTACAAAAGTAGAAACATCATTTTTTTCTTGAAATGTAAATAAGAATGGAACCCCCTTACCTGATAATACCTCATCGGTTATTTTTGAAGAAGACTCGTTGGTCCATGCACGTGGAGCTTCTTCATGAACTCTTTCAAGGTACTCACTAACGTAATACATGCACTCTTCAAGCATCCAACCCTTTGCCATGGATCCTTCTGGTTTTGCTCTTTGTCGCACATAACCTTTTAGTATTCCCATAAATCGCTCGACCCAAAACATCCATCGAGTGTTGACAACACCGGCAATCTCTATCTCATCTACAAGATGGACTAGTAAATGAACTTGAATATCAAAAAATGAAGTAGGAAGTTCTTTTTCCATCAAACATAGTAGCTCTTTGCATTCACGTTTATTTTGTGGGATCGAATTTTTATCGATCTCTTTGGATGTAATCCACCTATACAAATCATAAAAACAATTGTAAAGAAGTTAATTAAAAAATAAAAGATATCCAATATTCAAACATATTAAATATAAAAGTATCATAATTACCTTATAAGTGATCCAAGACGATAGATGACATCTCGTACTCCTTTCGTTGTACATCCATCGATAACCAAAGGTAAAATATGTTTCAAAAAGTTATGCCAGTCATGGGTCTTTAATCCAGATAAGCTCTTATCATCCATAGTAAACATGTTTTGAAACGATGCTCCATATCCTGTAGGAGTCTTGATCAATTGAATTCTATTGTTGATAGTCTGTATCTCTTTTGTTGTAAGTACCCAAGGAGCAGATGCATAAGTCGTTTCTTGTCGATGTCTATCAAAAACTGGCCATAACTTTGGTTTGGATTTTTGATCTTTCAAATCATTCCTTGATGTTGTGGTATCTTTTAGTCCAAGAAGATGCTGCCATAGTGAATAACCAATATTTTTGAATATATGCATAGGATCAAGAAGATGACATACTTTTAACTCTTTCCAATACTCCAAAGAATACCATATTGATATGTTCTCTGCGAGTGCCAATTTCCCTTTACCTTTGTTCACATACCCATTATCTGAATCATCACTGAAGATTTCTGCTTCTGGATCTATCAGAGGTCCATCTGTCCATTTTTTATACCAATCCATAGGCGTCATAGGTTTTGGATACTGGTCTGTTTCAAGCTTTCCATTAAAATGTATCGCTTCTCTTTTAGATCTTAATGGATGATCATCAGGCAAGAATCGTCGATGTCGAAGATAAATATTTTTGTTGAGATTCTTACTATAGATTGATCTCAACCAATCACCACAATATGGACAAGCTTTATAACCCTTAGTAGATATTCCTGCATCATGGAAAATGATAAAAATATAATTAGATTAAATCATATTTATTTACATGCATATTGAATAAAAAAATTACATCAATACCTGAACAAACACCATATCCAGGAAAATCGTGAATAGTCCAAGCCACAATACCACGAATCGTAATATGTCTTTCATTGATGCTTTTTGATATATCAATGACATTAATACCTCTCCATAACTCTTGAAGATTGTCAATGAGAGGAGCAAGATATACATTCATATCTTTAACTTGTCTTTTGCCTGGGATTAAAAGTGAAAGCATTAAATGTTCCTTTTTAATGCTAAGATATGGCGGAAGATTGTAGTTTATGACTACCACTGGCCATGTTGACCATTTACTGGATTTCATGGAGAATGGATCAACCCCATCTAATGCAACTCCTAACTTTAGATTCTGTGGATTTTGTGCAAATTCAGGCCATGTAGAATCAATATGCTGAAAAGCAACACTATCATGAGGAATTCTGATTATTCCATCAGTACTTTTGTGATCATGTCCCCAAGTCAAAAGCTTTGATAATTCGGGGCTTTGAAACATATGTCTAATCCGTGGAGCCAATGGAAAATGTCTCAATACCTTATTCGGGATTTTACCTTCTTCACCCTTATATCGAGGAGATTGACATTTGGGACATGTCAAAGAGTCTGCATATTCACCTCTATATAAAATACAATCGTTAGGACATGCATGTATACATTGATAATCCATACCAAGATTGTTGATTATCTTCTTCATTTCATCATGTGAGGTAGGAAGAATATTTTGACTTGGTAAAAACTTTTCAGATAATAACCTGTAAGTTTATCAAAAAAATGATATATTAAAGAAAGTAAATAAATAAATATACATATATATATATGCATATAATTTTATATATGTGTATGCTTATGTGCATCTTTCAAAATATTTCCACAAAATTTGATTGTTTTGGATGGCAGGATATGATTGTTTGTTTTGGAGGATATGAAGTATATACTTTCATTGAATGATTTGTCGATTCTATCATATGTTCAGTTTGAAAGTGCGAGAAGAGAGTTTATAATTGCTATTCAAAGAATTTGGCACTGTTTATAGGCCATACGATGGTGACCTGGATGAATCGCATGCACAGAGGTTACTCAAGATAGAGCAACCTGATTATAAGGGACTAGTACTAGCAGGATTCCTGGGGTATGCAGTAAACCTCTTGCATGTATATGTGTGATCCTCTCAAGCCACCATGATTTCCACTTTGTATCCTAAAGTTCAAATGCTCATCATTGACATGCAAGAGGTTTACTGCATACCCTAGGAATCTTGCTGGCACTAGTCCATTATAATCAGATTGCTCTATCTTGAGTAACCTCTGTGCATGCGATGCATCCAGGTCACCATTGTATGGCCTATAAACAGTGCCAAATTCTTTGAATACAAATTATAAATCCGCTTCTCACACTTTCAAACTGAACATATGCGTGAATCGACAAATCATTCAATGAAGGTACATACTTCATATCCTCCAAAACAAACAATCGTATCCTGCCATCCAAACAATCAAATTTTTTACGAATATTTTCAAAGATGCATTAATAGTTTTAAAAGATGCGCATATATATAAGTAGATAGAAAATTGAAAATTATACCTTAATAGTGTCGAAACAGATACATTACTCCATCCAAAACGATTTTGAAGGTTGAGAATAAGTAAGCTTGCACTTAGTCGTGTCAAACGACTTCCTTCATATACATGCTTTAGACATTCCTCTCGAAGATATTTCTCATTTTTAGAAATATGCTCTCACTGTCATTTTGATACCAATCCTCAATAAAATCTGCCATGCCATCATCTTCATCATTGTCACACAAATCTTGTACTTTATCATCTTTTGAATATAGATCTTTCAACTTTGCATATTGCACAGGATTAGTTTTGCGTAGCCTCCTCATGGAAGCTTCTGATAAATGAGGTCTTATTGGTAATTGTGAATGTTGTGGACGAATATCATCAACATCATACGTTGGAATCTACACATATAAATAAAACTCATTAGTATTCCATAAATGAATAAAAATTAAACTTCAAATATAAAATTAAGTATATAACTTATTAAATATGGATAGAAAATTTTTATTCTCTCTAGCTAAAAGGTGCTCTTGGAGGTCTACGCCATCCATAATTCACTAATAGTTCATCACCAGCATGTAATGTAGTAATAGCATTGACAACTATGTATCTTGATACATCTCTACTCATGTATGGTGATTCATGACTATTTTCACGCTCCTCAAATGTGCAATTAGTCCTTGAACTATTATGTAACCCTCGACTACTATTTATTAAACCTGCTATATTTCCATGTGTGTAAGGTCTTCCATCAATATATAATCTTTCATTTTCTGCATGTAAAATCCTTCTACTAGTAAGAGATGCTGCGTTCAAGCATATTCCATAAGTACTCATGCTTTGAACATAACGTGAAAGTCGATGCCAATCTCCCCATCCATATATAGGACCACAAAATGACATAAGAGTGACTTCAGAGTTCGGAGGCACATACAAATCCTCTACAATAAAGAGACCACGACCAGCATTAGTAATAGTGGATGGAGCAATCATATAGCGATTACCCCAAAAGTTGAAAACCTCTCCATCTAAAGGAAGTGGTCCTCTATTCCATCCTCCATATCTTCTTCTATCATATGTTTGTACTAAAGAACGATCACGAGCTGGCAATGGATAATCTCCAGCCGTTTCATTCTCTAAACCAGGAGGTAGAGGATTTCTAGAAACCTCTGCTTGTAATTGATGAACAGCAAGTCCATGACGTGTACGAGGTATATTAACATTATGAGAAAAATAATTATCATCATCATCATCGAGCAAGTATTCCTGTATATCAATAATAATTTGATTTTATACATGGTTTTTAAATAAAAAAATGACATTAATATATATAGAAAATACATACCCAAGCATTATCACGTTGACTAGGTGATGGTGCATGCTCAAAAGTACCATACTCTGCCTCATGTTCAATACATTCCAATCGCGGTCTTCGATACGTGCCATAACAAGAGTTACACCAACATATAATATGCTCTTGATAGTAAAATTCATCATAATTCCTATCGGAGGACACATGTGAAGTCGTTGCATGGGTAGGAGGTGGTGGAGTACCCTCTGATTGATCAGAATCTGCACATCATAAGAAACATAAAAAAAATATATAAGTTATGTATCCATCAAATATAGTTAAAATTAAATATTTCATATACTTACAGTATAAAGTCGTTGCACGATGAGGAGACGGTGGTGGAGTTCCATCTGATTGATCAGAATCTACAAATAATGGTATTTGATATTAATAATTTGATTATCTACATAAATAAAAAATTCACATATACATATTTACACATACACACATATTCACATATACACATTTATACATACACACATATTCACATATACACAACACATATTATTGTGGGATAAATGCATGTATTTTGTATGAATGTGTATATGCATGCATGTGTGTGTACGTATATATGTGGATATGTATATGTGTGTTTATGTTATATGTATGTATATGTGTATATATATACATATATGCATGCGTATATGTTTGCATGTATATGTGTATGTGGGTATGTGTATGTGTATGTGTATGTGTATATGTGTGTATATATGTGTATGTATTCTGACTTTTTTTTCTGTTTGAGATTAAATTAACAGGAGATATTGTATGGTCGAAAAAAATAAGAGGCGAGCTAACATACCACCTGAGTCGTGGCAGTTTTTTCGTAGACAGCTACGTCTTCAGGAGTCATTTCCTCAGCAGAAGGTACACAAATTAATAGTTTATATTTATAATTTTTAGATATTTTAGTAATTTTTTAATTTAATTTATGTATTTTTTTCCTTGAATAAACAGGCTGCTGCAAGGAAGAGAGTGGAGTCGGGCCACACATCGCACTTAGGCCAAATGGGCCATAATGGTTTTGTAGCTACGTTTGTAAGTATATGTGTTATTGTGAGTATATTTTTTATTTTAGTTAAAATGCAAGCAACTAATGTTTTTTATTTGTTTCATTGCAGCGAAAGGATTATGGCCGATATCCTACGAAACACGAGATCGAGTATGCTACACATTTTGGATATCGGCGTTTGAGCGAGTATATACAAGATCATCCTGATGCCTTTGTGAGTATTTTTAAATTTTATATAATTATTTTGTTGTTATGAATGTTTTAATTATTTTATTGATTTATGTTTGTTATATGTAATACAGGAGTATTATGGGGAGACAAATATGGATGAGGTGGAGAGGCAGACACAGGAGGGACGATCTCGATCGTCACAGGGTGATCATGAGGATGAGGATGAGGAAGATCCATCTGATCATGATATTGCTGATGATGATGATGATCATGATGACGATGATTAGGATTTTAGACGTTGATTATGACATTGGATTATGTATTTACATTGATATATACATATATTTATCTATATAATTTTCATTTCAGTCATGTTTTGAATTGTGTGTATGGTATTAAGTAATGAAGAGTTTTGTTCTATTGATTTTTATTATTGTTTATATTAAGCATGTGTTTTAATACTTTAATTATATAATTCATTCATATGTGTGTACCTAAGTGTATATATGTGTGTGTATATGTATGTATGTGCATGTGTATGTGTGTGTATATGTATGTATGTGCATGTGTATGTGTGTGTATATGTATGTATGTGCATGTGCATGTATAAGTGCATATGTGTGTATGAGTATGTGCATGTGCATGTGTATGTGTGTATATGTATATGCATGTATATGTATAACTCTATGTGTATGTGTGTGTATGTGCATGTATATGTGTATATGTGCATGTGTATGTGTGCGTATATGTATGTATATGCATGTGCATGTATAAGTGTATATGTATGTATCAATATGTGCATGTTCTTGTGTATGTGTGTGTATATGTATAACTCTATGTGTATGTGTGTGTATGTGCATGTATATGTGTATATGTAGGTATATGCATGTGTGTGTGCTTCTTCGTCATGTATAAGTGTATGAGTGCATATCAATAAGTGTGAGTATGGTATGTAATGAAAATAACACAATTCAAATGATCTACAAATAATAGAAATTGTACTTACAATTGTGATCCATAGTTTTTGCTTGGTTAGCTTCTTGAATAACCTGCAATAAAAAGAGAGAAGAGAAAGAGAGAAGAGAGAGAGAGAGAGAGAGAGAGAGAGAGAGAGAGAGAGATCTAGAGAGAGAGAGAGAGATCTAGAGAGAGACAGAGAGATCTAGAGAGAGAGATATCTAGAGAGAGAGAGTGAGATCTAGAGAGAGAGAGATCTAGAGAGAGATCTAGAGAGAGAGAGAGAAAATTCAAAGAGACAAAGATGTAGAAAGAGAGAAACAAAGACAGAGGGAGACAATAACAGAGAGCTTAAGCAAAACAACAATTCTGCATATACTTGCTTCAGCTCGTAAGCGCAGCGCAATTGCGAACGTTGGAGAGCTCTTCGATCGGATGCGTGAAAATGCCGATTGTAGAGCCTCCAACGTTTTAATTTTTGTCCGTCAACAGATCGTCGTATAAGCGATGCAACGCGTCGTCGTATAAGCGATGCAATAGACCGTCGCTTATAAACCGTCGCTTATGCGACGCTAAAAAGTGTCGCTTATGCGACGCTAAAAAGCGTCGCTTATGCGACGCTAAAAAGCGTCGCTTAAGCGACGCCTTTAACAAGCGTCGTTTATGCAACGTTAGGCATATACCGTCGCAAATACCGTCGTTTTTTGCGTCGTATAATCGACGGTCCGCGCTCGACGGTATTTCCGATGCAAGTTGCAATTTTACAGCGACGAAATTCTGTCGCGTTAACCGTCGCTACACGCCCGTGCAATCATATGTATCCCATGCATATACAAGTTTATATAGGCATATCTATACATACTCATGATTATTACAAAAGTATTTACAAACTAATTACAAACTTAATGTACATATGTATACAAATCACTTCTCTTTGATTCTTCTCTTTACTTCATGCTTCATCCTTTGTTCTTTTCTTTATCCTTCACTCTTCATTCTTCATTGTAATCATCAATTAATGATTGTCCCGCTCCAAGACCTCTGAGCATCATACTATATTTCAAAAGGATATACCCTTTTGTACTCTAAAAATAGCAATGTTTTGTAATAGTCTAGTGTGACATGTGTCCATCATGCAACACTTATTCCCATTAATACTAAGTACCTTAGGGTGTCATGTGAGCTTGGGACCTTGGCTAATTAGCCCTTGTCCCTCACACACATGGACTGATCCCTATCAACCAAAGTCATGATCCCTATGGATCACTGTCTGACACTCTCTCCCCCTTCTAAAGATCATTGTCCTCAATGATCAATGAGGGAAAGTACTTGCGAACTAGAGCTTCTGTTTCCCAACTAGAGTCAGTAAGTGGTAATCCTCTCTAGGCTACTAGACACTCCTCGATTACATGATTCCTCAATAGTTTTTGTCTCCAATCTAGTATTATGTCTGGAGAATGATATGTGCTATCACTTTCCTATAAGCAAACAATACCTTCTATTAGATTAACCTCCCTAGAAATATACTTCTGAAGTTTACTAAAATGAAACACTAGATGGACTTGGCAATTTGGAGGAAGCTCTAGTTGGTATGCAACTTCACTTAGCTTTTTAACTATCTTCCAAGGTCCACAAAGCCTTAGTGAAAGTTTACTACACTTACCTATGGATAGTGAAGTAGATCTAGCTCATACGTGAAGAAAGACTCTATCTCCTTTCTCAAAGGATCTAGGACACCTCTTCCTATAAACATAATCTTTAGCCCTATCAGTGGCTTGCTATATCTTGGCTTTAGCTATTTCTAAATTTGCTTGGAGGTTCGTCAAGAACTCCAAAGCACTAGGAAATTTATTTGGCATGCTTATGGTATTGGGAGCATTGGGATTCATGCCATAGTTCATCTCAAAAGGAGACATACATGTCACCTTGTGAGGCCTATTGTTATAGGAAAACTCAACTAGTGGCAAATAACTATCCCAATCTATTTGTCTCTCAGACACATATGCCCTCAACATGTCGTCTAGAATCTAGTTGACCCTCTCGATTTGACCATCTGTCTGAGGATGATCACCACTGCGCATCTTTAATGACGCCTTATTTTTGTCAAATACAAACTTCCAAAAGTGTCTTGTGAATCTGACATCCCTATGTGAAACTATGGATGTCGATAGCCCATGCAATATGAAGACATGCTCAATAATCAACTCCACTACCTGTGGAGCTTCTATCATCTCCTGTGTGGGGATGAAATGAGCCATCTTGCTCAATTTGTCTACCACAACTAGGATAGTATCCCACTTCCTTTGGGTCCACTGTAACCCGACTATGAAGTCCATGGATACACTATCCCAATTATGATCTCGAATCTGTAAAGGATGCAAAAGACCTGGTGTCTTTACCCTTTTTACTTTGTTGACTTGACACATAAAGCATTGTTGAACATAAGTGTGGACATCTCTAGCTAATCCAGGCCATCGAAATGTTCTTTTAACAAGATGTGTTGTCCTGTCAACACTAGGATGTCCTGCACAAGGCACATCATGGTTATCATGCATGACTATTCTTCTCAAATCCTTAGAATCTGGTATGCAAACCTTTCCTTTCCGTTTGACTATTCCATTCCCCTGTGAGAAATTGTAATATGGAATGGATTTGTTTGCTCTCCTAGGGGAAGAAACAACTCGAACTATCCCATCTCCTATAATAGAGTCATCCCTGATGGATCTAATAATCTGTAACAAATGTGGATCTTTCACATGTGGTTCCTTTATCTCTTGAAACAATGAGCTTTTGAAACTGTAAAGCTCATTTGATACATTATCCGTGATAATGCATTAGCAACTATATTATCTTTACCTCTTCTATACAGGATTTCCATGTGAAACTCGTGCATGATCTCAACCCAACGAGCTTGTGTGGCTCGAAAATCTGGCTGACTAGAAAAAAAACTCATGTATGGTGATCTTTGTATACCTTAAAGTATACACCATAAAGATAGTGTCTCTAGACTTTAAGTGCATGCACCACTATACAACTCCTATTCATGCACTGGCCAATTGTGTTGTGCACTACTCAATTTCTTTCTTTCAAAAGCTAACAGCCTACCATCTTGCCTCAAAACTGTGCCTATGGCTATGCCACTAGCATCTGTCTCTAACTCAAAGGGTTTCAATGGATCTACCACTTTGAGTATAGGATTCTCTGAAACAACTTGTTTCAGAGCATCAAAACTATCTTGCTACTCTTGCTTCCATGCAAATGGAACTTTGCCTTGAAGCAAGTTTGTCATAGGCACTGCTATTGACAAATAATAAGAGATTAATTTTCGAGAGAATTGAAAAGTCCTAAAATTGATCGTAACTTCTCTTCATCCTGAGGAGTAGGCCAATATAATATAACTGAAACCTTCTTGGGATCCATCTAAACCCCATCGACTGATACCACATGCCCTAGATAATCGATCCTCACAATCCTATAATCCAACAAATATGTCATCCACACATGTGGTGGATGTTCTTCTATTCCCTAGATGAATAGAAGGCATTCTATTTTCTTTTCTTTCATGTTCTTGATTCCTTTGAATCTTAAGACACATGATGTACGATATCCTGTATAAGTAGGAACTTATTCTTGTTCCTTCCTTTAACGTTATTGACCTTGACACATATAAAACTTTATTAATTTCTAAAATTCTTCTTTACTAACTTGTGTCCTTGTCAATCATGTTTACTATTCTAATTTCTTAAAATATCTTGTTTGCAACCTTGGTGGGCATTGTGTCCTTGTCAATCATGTTTACTATTCTAATTTCTTGAAATATCTTGTTTGCAAACTTGGTGGGTATCCTCTCTGTACTGCCAACAAACTTGGTACTTTCCACCCTTTCTATTCTTAAACATAAAATCTGAATCCACTTGATCACTTTATTTGGCCACTAGATGTACTATAAATAGAAACATCAAAATTGCTTCTCAACTTGTCTTCCATTTGGAACTAAATTTCTTACTTGTAGACCTTGCATTGTTGTATAATCACTCCTTATGGTAGAAAACCTTGCCTTGTCTAATAAATGCGAACCTTGCATTGTTGTGTAATCACTCTTTACTAAGAATCTTGACCACAAGCTTGCCTTGTTTACTGCAAACCATGCCTTGCTATATGACCTTGTCCCACTCCCTGCTAGGGACTTAGACGATAGCCTTGCCTTGTTTGCTCTGCACAAACCTTGCCTTTGTGTATATCTTGGCCGCTCTTTAGTATTTGACCCACAGACTTTCCTTGTTTGCTTAATGAAAATGAGTCCACCTAGGATCTCTATTCTTCATTCCTAGGTAGATAGATAGATGGAACTACCCCATCTGCCCATATTAAACTCTTATAGAATCAAGGTATGAATCCTTAAAAATAACTAGAAACTTTAAAGTCTATGTCTCAACTCCCAAATCGAGGAAGGTCTTTAATGACTTTTATTTGACGATTGCTAACTATGGCATTCTAATCAAAATTGATTTGCCCTTTCTATTCCATAAATTTGAAATCTATACTTCTGGTGAAATAAGCTTCTTTGTTCCACACACCTAGAAATGTGCATCAGAACTCAATTGTACTAACTACTTATGAAGTAGATACTTCAGTTATAAGCATCCTAAACTTGTAGGTGTTCCTTGAGTTCTCTTCTAAGGTTTCAAATTACCTTGAGACCTGTGACCTCTAAGTTTCTAACTCATGAAACCTTGATAAGGGACTAGCCCTGGTCTCAATTTGTCCTGTCTACAAAAAGGGCAATTTTCTTTATTGACTTAATTGAGGTTTGTTTTTTTATCCTCATCTCTTTTTATTAAATCTAACTTTATTCCTTTTGATCAGAATGATTACTTGTATTCTTTCTTGATCATGGAATCTTTGAGGATGAACGATCCTCTATTCTAGGATCGAACTAGATATCTTAGAATGTTTGGCTGTAAAACTAGTAAGCGCCTTATTCTAATTTAATCTACATTTTCCAAAGTCTTTTCCCAAACTTCACTTTGTGGCATAGTCATAAAGCTACCTATCAATCTCAATGACCAAGTTCCTCTCTTTCACTTCACAAAAAGATGCACATGTCCAATATGGATGATCAAATTTATCGCACCATATAAAACTCCTAGGTTGATTAAATATTTTCATAATAGGCTCATGAACTAGGGGTTTTATTTTTTGATCTTGAAGATTTTTTGAAGCAATTATGTCCGTCACTAAGATTTCAATGTGCTAGCAAGAGAATCAACTTTGGATTCAAGTTGAAAAGTCTTTGGATCTTCTCTAGTTTGTATTGATTGCTCAACCTCATACTTAGGTGCCTCACATTCAGGTGACCCATCCTTAGCGTTTAAAAATTTGTATGATTGAGATGCCTTTCTTTTTGTTATTCTAAATGATGAACCTTAGCATTAATTACATCCCAATCATCTGTCAGGCCATTAGAAGCGTCCACATCTTCTAATCTAGGCTCTAACTCTCTTCATTGGGTCTCATCTAGCATGTTTAAAAATATTTCTAGTTTATGTGGTTCTAGGTCTACTGCTTGAGGTAGTTTATGTGGTTCTAGGTCTACTGCTTGAGGTAGTTGATTAAACTTCACTTCAAATTTGGTAAAACATTGTGTGATGCGCATGTAAATTTTGAGAGACTAAATCCATCATACAAATGAAGCCCCATTGTTCTTACTGGAGTCCTCCTAGGAGAATTCAACTAAGAGTTGTTTCTAAAAATCGTCCCATGAAATGTTATCAGCCACTCCAAGTTGAATTCTCTGACATGTAAAGCCATTAGAGATCCTCATTAATGTCTCTTTTTTGTTAGTTACAGGCAACCCATATTGTTCGGTTAATTGGTATGATGTTGCATTTAGCCCATTGAATTCCCCCATTTAACCCATATGATGTAAAGCAAATCAAGATTAGGTTGTATTCGAGAGAAAGGAATGTTGTGTGATTTAACTTGAGGTGAAGACATCTTCACATCCATATTTTAATTAGACCAAGTGGATAAGTTAGTTTACAATCATCATCTCATTCATAGTACAGTTGTATGAACTGTACTATCACCTTATTCTAAACCGAGGCAAGCTTAAAACGAACACTCAATTAATAGAAATTATAGCTCTACACGTGAACATGCCTAGCACCCATGGGAACTCTCGTATCCCACAAGTGAACAGGCCTAGCACAAGTGTTCAAACTTTAATACAAGTTAACAGGCCTAGCACCCATGGGAACTTCCATATCCCACAAAGCAAATCCTACACCGTGGAGTCTGGACTAATGTAAAAGCTAATAAAATTTGTGGGGTCCTATGTGGTACAAATGATGCCTTCGTGGCATGGAAGACTTGCAGGGACACCTCTTCTATTTGTGCCTCAAATCAATAATGGTTTGGCAAACCTTTGAGAGAATCATGCTATTCAACAGACAAATCAATTGAAAATAGGCTTTGCTGGGTGAGGCAATCAGATGCTCCTCAGCACTGTGGAATGCTATATGAGGGGAGACTCTATGGAAAATATGGAAAGAGAGGTGTGCTGCCAACTTTCGAAGCCCCCCTAAAGAATGGCGGATCGAAAAATCTTTTTTACTTTTAGACAAAAGAATTTCCAATTGTAAGAAGCCCCCGCCCTTTAGACATCATAGAGAGTTTTTTCTAGAGAGAAACAAGATCAAAACAAAGTGTACCCCGCATGAAGGGGACTAGAGGGTTATCAACCTTCTTTGTAAAATTTTTTAGTAATCTATAAGGAAACTAATTGTTTATGTTGAAGTGTTAACGAAACATTTGGTTTAAAATAATGAACAGATAAAAACTTGTAGACCAAACAAAAGTTGGTGACGAGGAGAGAAAGTGGGTGTTAGACCAAACAAAAGTTAGCTTGGCAAATTGAAATCACAATAAAATTGAAATGTCCAGCCGGGCAGGAATCGAACCCAGACCATGAGCCCCACGGCGTTCGAAGCTATCCACTACACCAAACTCGTTTGGACTTCCCTTCATTGTCATTTCAACTTTCCTTGTACCCTCAAAAAAAAAAAAAGTTGGCTTGGCGATTTGATACATCAGAGCAGCGTCAGCAGTTGTCTGAATGGAATGAATTGTTGGCAGGAAGCATTAGACTGGTTGGCTATCTTGGGAGGGAATGGAGATGTGTGATGAGTAGTAAATGGACAGAGCAAGAAAAGCTTTAGTGTCAGAAGGTCATGGTCTCTAAGTTGCAGAGATGAAGGTACGTAGAGGCACCCATCCTTGAGGAACTCAAGATATGTCCAGCCAAGACTTGAACTCAGAACTTCCTCCCAAAGACTCTCAGCGTCAAACCACTATGTTACACGGGCTTGAACCACGTGAACGAATATTGTAGATGTATCACGTGAACAAATATTGATTTTATATCTGCTATTGATCAAAAGGTGAATTGTATGGCCTCATCCTTCTTGTTCCTCTTTCTTTTAGTTGATTTGTATTTCTTTCCCTCTTTGGTATGCACCTTGAGGAAACTCCAATCTGGCCTCTTACACCCTTTCATGCCATATCAATGAAGCTTTATATCGAAATTTTCATGTATCGTTGAGAATAGCTGCTCGGTTTCAGCAAGATGATAAATTGGGCGCTAACACCTACCCTCCTACCTCCTTTTCTTTGAATCCCTTTGTCCTGTGTGTGCAAATTTTGTACATATGCCGTACTTCATCATGAAGGGAAAAAGGTTCTCTTGCATGGACAATCGAATAAATTTTGGAATTCGCTTTTTTTTTTTAGCATTGATTAGGACCATAAACGCTGTTCCCTCTGATAATGATGAAAGGGATGCATAAGATCATCCATACACCATAACAAGCATCTCCACAGATCATTCACGAACAAGTTACATCCAAATTGTAAATATCTTGAAAACGACCATTCTTTAGCTTTGGTCCCACAAAACTTGATACAAAGTTCTCTACAACAACCTGTAGCTTGTATACCGAAGACAAACATATTACATCTCTAAAAGATCTTGTATCTACGAGAATATTTGAGAGAGCATAAAAACTGTCTTAAAGTAGCTCAAATGTATGGTCGTCAGTCGATGAATTTTTTGGAAGAGTCTTGAACCTCACACATTTCCATAGGAATTTCTTGCTATTCTTCTATGTATTCCACCACCCTTTGTTGCATCAGTTTCCTCTTCTTGGTCCATTATACGACTTGCTATTCAGCATCTTGTCTAATTTGCAGCTCTTCTATTTTTCTATTGTTCACCATTTACAACTAAAACAACATTTTCTCTATGAGTGTCCCTTGATAGAGCTTAATTCTACATCCATTGGTTTAATTAGGGAAGAAGTTCCCTTCAAAAGAAGCAACTTGTATGGCACCATCTGGTGAAATTTGATGGATTAGCAATGGTCCATAACCTCTCTTTTGTAGCTTTCTTGCATGTTGCTTAAGTGTATATTGCTTATCTTTGATATGAACATCAAAGTATGTCTTCCACTTCTTTTTAGCTGCATAAATGCCTACTATAGCTCTCAAGTGCTTCTTTTGGAGTTTTACTATAATATCTACTAGCTTAAAGAGTTCATTTTGTGCCCAGTTATATCATTGTGTTACTCATACAGTAGCTATGATGAAATCTTTTGGTAAAATTGCTTGTTGACCATAGACTAGGTCGAACTGACTTGCACAAGAGGATGTCTCATAGGCCACTTGATAAGCCCAAATTGCATTGTGCAATTTCTTATTCCAATATAATCTTCCATTATTCGCCAATCTAGTAAATGTTTCGCAATGGACTTTTTTTGAGCTCTCAACTTTTCTGTTTCCTTGTGGGTGATAGGGTGCCAATTTTTTATGCTCGATAAGATAAGTAATTAGAAAAATTTCTATCACATTATTAATTGAGTCCCTCTGCCACTCACAATCTTAGTGGGTAGTCCAAATTGAGTAAAGATTATCTCAAATAAGATTTTTTTCTATTGTTTGAGCATAATTTTTGGTCGTATATTTTTTTTCAACTGATTTCCTTAGATAATCAGTAGCTACTATAACATATTTGGCATGTGAACATTTTGCCGGTGGGTGGGTAATGTTGAGATACTCAATATCACTTTTTCATTTTTGTGACATATATAGCAGTCATGCAGGTATATGTCTGGGACACTTCATTGAGTTTTACTAGATTTATCTATTGAGAGTGATGGCATATTTGTTTCTTGCCAGCTCACTCATTTGCAAACATTAGGTTTTTCCGTATGTAGTGGTCTTTATATACTGTAGTAGTTGTATTCTTGCTTTGAGGTCATTCTTGTACATTCCTTTTTATGTAATAGAAGAAGAAGAAGAAGAAGAAAAAGAAGAAGAAAAAGAAGAAGAAGAAAAAGAAGAAGATCATTCTTCCTTGCCTCAATCTGAGTGTGTGCTTCTCTTTGATTGTGAGAGTGTGTGTGTTAGCTCTCTTCCTTATCTCCTTCCTCGTGACATGGTATCAGAGCCAATGTGGCTATAGAAAGCTCGTGGAGAAGGCCAATGGTGAAGAGTACGTGAGAAGGTATGGAGGAAACGTGATTCACAAACGACCTTAGATTGCTACAAAATTTGGCGTGAAGGTAGAAGACCTCAAAATATTTTTGGGAGTTATCCTTTTAGGGTCACTTGTTTTTATCAGATCAGCATTTCAAAGCCATCTCGATCTTCGTTTCGATCTTGCAAGGTGGGGCCCACAAAAAAACCTAGTCTGTTTGCAATTGTAACTTGCAACATGTTCGGCAACAGTCATATATTCCAGATCCAAAATTTCAAGTGATTCTGTGTACTGTTGATACAGGAAAACTTTGTTTTTCTGAGATCGAACTGTCACATTATAGTGTGAGAGTGTTCAAGCAAAAGTGCTGCCTGTAGTGTTTTGTCGTGTTGTGAATTGCTATAGAAATGGCAAGTGCAGATGGAATGACTCAATTGATGAGTGATAAGCTGGACAAAAACAACTTCCATGCTTGAGATTCAGAATGAAAAATTTCTCGATCGAAAAAGGCTATTGGAAGTACATCAAAGGAGAGAAGAAAAATGTTGCATAGTTACCAAAGAGAAATCGGGCTGCGGACCAGTTAAGAGCATATGAGGAATGGAATCAAGGAGCACGAAAGGTAATATATTGGCTATCTGTTAGCATACATGATAGAATGATTGGGCACATACAAGATGCCAAGACTCCGAAAGAGGCTTGGAATAGTTTGGTCACATTGTATGAGACCAATACAAAGGCACACAAATTGCAACTCAAGAAGGAGATCAGGGAAAAAAAATAAGAACCCCTCCTTAACTTGGGAGTATATAAATCTGGGTGAAATGCCAACATATATTTCATAAAAAGTATAAAATATATGGCAAATCTTTATGGTAGTTCTCATAAAAAATATAGAAGCTTAGGCCTCTTTAAACTCAAGCTCTACTTATTTTGCACCTTTGCACTATAAAAATTGAGCCTAAATTGGGAATTTATAAGAAAATGAGGGAGCATATTTGGCTCCTCTTTATCCCATATGCAGGGCATTGAGATTCCTCTCTCGAAGGCACAAAATGCCTCCTTCTCAATCCCATATGCATGGTAGCAAGTGAATCCGACAACCTAGATGGCTGTCTAATGCAACACTGCAAATGAGTACCTCCAACCTCAACGAATTAAAATCGCTGAAATAATAGAAGGATAGAGTTGATTTTCTAAACTTCCTCATCTTCTTGCATGCGCAAAAGGGAGGGAGGAGCTCTCTCATAAGAGATCTCTCTTGCTTTGTGAAGAAGAGATGGGGGGTGCCTTTTTGTAGGTGAGCTCGAAATTGTCTAGTATGTGGGATAAACACAGATACAAATGCAGCCATCCCGTGAGCTCCACAAATGCACACGATATTTGGAGAAAATGTATCATAAAAAAGTATGGCTAATTTATGTGAGCAGGCGAATCTACTCACTTTTTCCCCTTCTTTTATATAGTTTATTGGGCTAACTTTTGATCATACCACATTATTTAGATTAGCCATTTTTTTGAGAAAGTCTTGAAAATTCGCCATTGGGCTATAAATCACCCTTAATGTTTTCCCTGAAGGAGATGCATACATTGGAGAAGAAGGGCATGTCAATAAGTGACTACACCCTGAAAATAAAAAGCATATGTGAGTCACTTGCATCTATTGGCGTGAATGTAGATGATGATAATAAGGTGGAAGTGTGCCTTTGTGGTTTAGGAGCTACATATACGAAGTTCAGAACTTCTATATGGACTAGAGAAAATATTCTGAATTTTGCTGATTTGGTATCCATGCTGATTATTGAAGAAAATAATCTTGGTGAGGATTCAATATCCAAAAGAAAGCCTAGTTTTGAGTAGGTATTCTACTCTGGCAGAGGAAGAGGCAAAGGTAGAGGTTTTGGAAGTGGAAGAGGAAACAATAACCAAGACCAAGGTCAACAATAGAATCATGTAGAAGGAAGAGGACAATTTCAAGGCAAGGGGAGCCAAAGAGGTTGCAAAAAATTCCAAAGAAATGATTCAGGTAATGATAGTAAAGGATGCTAGAATTGTGGTAAACCTGGACACTTTGAACCTAACTGCACGTTGAAGAATCAAAATAATAGAAGGCAACAAAACAACTATGCATCCACAAGTGGAGATGATTTTGAGAAGTTGTTCATGGTTCAAGATCACATGATGAATACGATGTCTGCTGGTGTTTCAAAATCGAATGATAATGTCTAGTATGTTGATTCAGGTGCTTCAAATCACATGACCAATCATGCAGAATGGTTTAGTACTTTGCAAAAACTTCCAGTTCTTGGATATGTTGAAACATGTGATAACACATCACACCTATCGAGCATACATGAAACATAGCATTGTCTATGGAGGACGAAAAGGTAAAACATCTTGCTGATGTGCTTCATGTTCCAAATATAACAAACAATCTGGTTTTTGTTGGACAAACGGTTGACCAGGGATTACAAGTCAGATTCAATGCTGATGGGTTATATGTAGAAGAATACAAACGGGATGGAAGATTGATTGCCAAAGGAAACAAAGTGGGTAAGATGTTCACCTTAAATGTGAAAGTTCCTAAAATGAATGTAGCCATGTTTGCAAAAGGTGCATGAATCATTGCTGGTATAGAGATCTGGCATAAACGGATTGGACATGCAAACTTTCAAAGGCTGAAATTGATGTAGTCAAAAGTGATTTTCCATGGACTACCAAATTTCAAGGATGTAGAGATGCAAAAGGTATATGCAGCATGTCAATTGGGAAAACAGTCAAGAGCATCATTTCCACATGACAAGCATGTTAGTGAGAACATACTACAAATAGTACATACAGATGTTTGGGGTCCTGCAAAGACCACATCTATGGGCGGTTGCAGGCTTTATGTTACTTTCATTGATGACCATACACAAAAAGTGTAGGTATATTTCATGAAAGAGAAGAGTGAGGTGTTCACTCACTTCTAGATTTTTAAAGGTATGGTGGAAAAGCAGACACGGAAGTATATTCAAACATTAAGATCTGATTGAGGAGGTGAATACATGTCAAATGAGTTCAACAATTTTCTACAAAATAATGGAATTCGGTGCTACTTTTCATGCAGGTACACACCACAAGAGAATGACGTTGCTGAACGCAAACATAGACATATTGCAGAAATAGCAAGAGCCTTGATGGTTGAGAAGAATATGCCTCATTGTTATTGGGCAGAAGCTATTCATACTACTGTATACATGATGAACAAAACTCCGACTACTGTTGTACATCAAGTTACACGTGAAGAGAAGTTTATAAGTAAAAAGCCAAACTTATCACATCTGAAAAGTTTTTGGTTGTATTGCATATGTACATGTTCCAGATGAATTGAGGATGAAGCTTGATCTAAAAGTAGAAAAGTGTGTCTTCATTGGATACTCCCTTGAGCAAAAGAGATATAAATGTTATAACCCACTCACACGATAGGTGAAGGTGAGCAGAGGTGTGGTATTTGATGAAATGTCAAGCTTCTATGCAGATGCCAAAGAAGGACTGAATCTTGAACAAAGTGACAAAGAAAATGTTGAAAAATGAAGTGCAAAATCTCAAGCTTTGAGTGGACCGGATGCATCACCAAGCAATAGTTCCAACTCAAATCCATGGAGTGGAAGATTGCATGGAAATTTCATTCCAAAAAATTCATCAAATACATCCAAGAAAGGTAAAGAAAAGCTTTCTGCTAGTGATAAAACATGTGCAGGTTTTGAAGACATTGATGGAGATGCAAGCAGTTCAGAAAAGAGTCTTGATGAGGAACTTGGATTGCCCTCTGTGAAGACTCTAGGAGTAAGAAAGACACATGTAGATGATGCAAGGAGAAGTGACCTAGGACCAAGAAGATCTCGGGGCATATGGAATTCAGTGCAACAATTGACATATGATAGTTACATGGCTCATCATTGTGCCTACATGACAAAGGTAATACAAGATGCTGAACCTTCTTGTTTTGAAGATGCAATTGGAAATTCAGATTGGAAAAAAGCTATGGATGAGAAGATGGCTGCACTTTATGAAAACAATACATGGAAGCTAGTTCCATTGCCACAAGGAAAGAAGCCCATAGGCTGCAAGTGGGTTTACAAGGTAAAGCATAAGGTAGCATGAGCAGGTATAAAGCATGTTTGGTAGCAAAAGGATATTCACAAACGTATGGCATTGATTATGAGGAAACATTCAGCCCTCTCGCTAAAATGTCTACTCTCACAACACTTGTTGCATTAGCTACAACAAAAGGATGGACATTGCATCAGATGGATATGAAGAATGCTTTTTTACATGTGAGTTATAGGAAGAAGTATACATGGACCAACCACAAGGATATGAAGATTCAAAGCATCCAGAATATGTTTGCAGGTTGCAAAAGGTATGGGCTGAAGCAAGCACCTCATGCATGGCCTGCAAGGATTGCTTATTACTTGACCACCATTGGATTTTCTATGTGTGATGCAGATCATTCACTATACACAAGGAAGGGTGATGATGGCATTACAATTGTGGTTGTCTATGTTGATTACTTGATTGTAGGTGGTGATAATGAAGAAAGCATCAAAGAGGTAAAGCAACTTCTTATGCAAGAATCTGACATGAAAGATCTTCGTGTGTTGCGCTATTTCTTGGGCATGGAGTTTATACATACAGAAACAGGTATATGGATGTCACAAAGGCAATATGCCTTGAATATGATGCAAAAGTATGGTATGGCTGATTGTAAGCTGATTTCTATGTCATTAGATCAGAATTTGAAGTTAGATACTACATCAGGTGAAGCATTGGAAAATGCTAATATGTACAGGAAAATTGTGGGAAGTTTGATATGTCTCACAATTACTAGGCCTGATCTAAGCTACACTATTGGACTTGAAATTCAATTTATGCAAGTTTCCAAGAAGCCACATTTGGATGCTCTGAGGCACACTCTATGTTATGTGAGTGGTACTTTGGATTATGCATTGTTTTATGAAGCTGGTGTAGATTTGGAGGTTTATGGATACATCAACACAGATTGGGCTGGTAGATAGAAGATCTACTAGTGGCTTTCTATTCTCACTTGGAGGTGCAACTATTACATGGAGCAACAAGAAGCAACCCATTGTTGCTTTGTCGAGTATAGAGGCTGAGTATAGAGGTGTTGCAATGGCAACATGTGAGGCATCATGGCTGGAGATGCTACTTGTAGATTTAGGTGTGGAAGTGCAAAATCCTATCACCATCTATTGTGATAATCTTAGTAGCATACAATTAGCACAGAACCCTGTTTTTCATGCTAGAACAAAGCATATCGAGGTACATTATCACTTCATCAGAGAGAAGGTATTAGCAGTAGGTATTTGGTGCATTAGTACGACCAGACGACATGATTATGAATACAGAAATACTCTATTCACTTGCAAAAGTAAATTTTTTTTGGTCATCTAGGGCAATGGATACTTGAGTGTATCCTAAAAGGCCACCTTCTAGTAGTCATAATTGTTTTTCCATATGACCTTCTGCTAGCTACAAATCCATTCAAGTTGCTCTTAGTGTCGATCTAGCCCATTTGATCAACAAGGACTTGGTAACAATAGCTACACCTACTGTTGTGAAAACTCCTTCCTAGAGTATAGCATCCACCAGAGAGTGAATGAGTACATATCCACCCATCCAACTCCAGCCATATATATACCAAAGGTCCAAGAGTTGCATGCCTTAATTTTTAGCCATGTGTCCTTCCAAGTGTCCTTCATGTGGATACTTTCCAAAGAGAACCACATGGCTTCTATTTCAATTGAAGTCTTTCTTTCACGTACGAGTCAAGGTGTCACTTGGGAGAAGCTTCTCCCAAGACTAAGGTTTTATTCCCTTAGGTTAATTATTCCTAAGGTAACAACCCTTCAATTGAGACTTCTATGAAATAAAACCTCAAGGGTTAAATCCAAGAAACATAGGTTCCTTTTTGGAGGGTCTAACCCATGATTTATACAACATTCTTCCCCCCTTTAACATTTTCGTCCTCGAAAATATGCTTTGATATATTATGTGGAGTATTCCCCCGTGCACCATGATTTCGTTTGATCATGGACTCACTCTCAAAAATTTTCCTCGTTTTTAACCAATAGTTAAAAAAGAGGGAAATCTTTTATTTATGGAACTTACTCGTTCCCAAGTAGCACTTTCTTCAGTTCCATCCCTCCATTTAACTAGGCACTCTTTATATAGATGATTTCTTGTTTTTTTATCTCGAGTGCGTAGTATTCTTTCAGGTTCATGAGGGATGTTAAGAAGGGAGATTGGTTGAATGATTGTATCCGAAGATACAAGATTGTCTTGTTCAACCACTTTTCTTTTTAGCCGAGTGACATGGAATACTGGATGAAGTAAACAATCTTCCAGGAGTTCTAACTCGTAAGTCAAAGTCCCTATTCTTTTAAGAAGCTTAAAAGGGCCACAGAATCTCGGAGAGAGTTTAGGACAAGGTCCTGTTTTTAATGTTTCAGATTTCTCAAGAACTTTAAGATATACTAATTCATCAACCTGAAAGGAAATATCTCACCTTTTAGGGTCGCTAAAAGATTTAGCTCTATCCTGGGCTTTCCTCAGGATTTCCTTGGCTAGTTTTAGCTTAAAGTTCATATCTTGTAAGAAATCTTTTGCTGCTTGGACTTTTTTCGTTTTGAGGTCCAACTGCATAGGGTGCTCTAGGTTGAAACCCATAAATTAACATAAAAGGACTATATTCCATTGCAGAATGCTTTGCACTATTGTAAGCAAATTCTACTATTGGTAGATAGTCTTCCTAGTTAGTTTGGGTAGAAGATACGTATGCTCGTAACATATCTTCAAGTATTTGATTGACTCTTTCAGTTTGACCATCCGTTTGAGGATGTTCAGCAGTACTCAAACTAAGCTTAGTTTCTAACCGATTGAATACAACTCTCCAGAAATGACTAGTGAATTTTCAATCTCTATCAGACACTATGTCTTGAGGTAATCCATAGAGTCTATACAGTTGTTCTATGAATATTTTAGCTGATTTTGGAGTTTTTACTGTAGTTCGAGTAGGTATGAAACGAGCCATTTTGGTCAATCGGTCAACTATGACCCAAACAGCATCATGACCTTTAGGGGTACGTGGCAAGCCTGTAATGAAATCCATGGAAATACTTTCCCATTTTCCATTTGGAATTTCTAAGGGATGCAACAAACCCCCTATCTTAAGCTTTTCAGCTTTATTAACTTGGCACTTGGTGCATCTAAGTACATAATTATGTACAACTTTATGTATACTAGGCCAGTAAAACTGCCTTTTTACTAATTCATAAGTTTTGTTGATTCCAGGATGTCCTGCACTTGGGGCATCATGACATTCAAATAAAACTTTTTTGCTAAGTTCGGAATTACAAGGGACACATATCTTTCCTTTGTATAACAGATATTCATCTTGAATACTATAATGTTTAAACTTATCTTCATTTGATAAGTTTGTATTTGAAGTAGAAACCTTCTTCCAGGCTTCATTAAAACTAGTATCCTCTTGATACTTGCCCTTCATGAGTGTTACTAACTCATTATAAATTTGTATGAAACTCAAAGAATTTAACATGGGCATCTTGCTTAATGTATCTACCACAATATTAAATTTTCCCTTTCTATATCTGAGTTCATAATCAAATTCTTGGAGTAATTCGGCCCATCTAGCTTTTCTACCTGATAATTTGGATTGGTTTGCAAACCATTTAATACTTGCTTGATCAAAAACTATAGTTACCTTGGTGCCAAACAAGTAATGTCTCCATTTTTTCACAGCATGCACAATTGCATAAAGCTCTTTTTCATAGGTAGAATAATTTCTTTGAGCTGAATTTAGCTTTTGGCTTTCAAAAGCAATTGGTCGACCATTTTGACTCAAAACAGCTCCTATTGCTATATCACTAGCATCTGTTTCAACTACAAAGGGTTCATTTGGATCTACTATCTGTAGAACCGAGGCTGAGGCTAACGCTTTTTTAAGTCTTTCCATGCTTTCAGCTTGTTCCTTTTCCCAATCGAGGCTTTTGGGTTTACCCTTTAATTTTCAAATAAAGGGGTTGAGATTTTTGCAAAATTAGGTACAAATTTTCTATAGTATCCTGCTAACCCTAAAAAATTTTGAAGTTCTGTAATAGTTTTAGGGTGAGGCCAGTTAAGAATAACTTGGACCTTATCAGGATTACTTGAATCCCTTTTTCAGATATAATGTGTCCAAGATATCTCATTTCTGTTGAAAAGAATTCACATTTATCTTCTTTTCCGAATAATTTATTTTCTCTTAGAACTTGGAAAACTTTTTCCAAATGTTCTAGATGAGAGGCTGCATCTTGACTATAGAAAAGAATATCATCAAGAAAATCAACTACAAACTTTCCCAAATAAGGGCTTAATATAGTGTTCATTAGTGTCATGAACGTGGCTGGGGCATTTGTTAGTCCAAAAGGCATCACTAAAAACTCAAAATGCCCGTATTTAGTTCTGAAAGCTGTTTTAGGAACATCTTCATATTTAATTCTAATTTGATGATATCCTTGAGGGAGATCAAGTTTTGAAAATATCTTAGATCCTTTTGATTGATCAAATAAATAATCAATTCGGGGCATTGGATATTTATTCTTGATCGTAACTTTATTCAAGGCTCGATAGTCAATGCATAGTCTCATTGATCCATCTTTTTTCTTGACTAAAAGAATGGGTGGTGCCTAGGGTGAAAGACTACGCTGAATGAATCCCTTAACTAGGTATTCATTTAACTGCTTTTCTACTTCAGCCTGCTGGGAAAAAGGGAGTCTATAAGGGGATTTACATATAGGCTTAGTTCTTGGGAGCAATTCTATAGCATGGTCGACTTGCCCATGAGAAGGAGGTAAGCGATGGGGAAGTTCTTTTGGAAAAACATCCCGATAATTATTTATTAAACACTTGAATTTAAACTTTTCATGTTTAGATAAGGGAGACAAGATATAAGAAACTGGATTAATATTATGTACATTGTTTACATCAGTTGGAAGTATCATGAAGACTTCCGTTTTTTGAGTATTTACAAGTTTTTTCAAATCCATGCTAGAAATCAAAGGAGTACTAGGCACATCATGCTCTCCTTGAATTAGATAACGGATTCCATTTCTCTCAAATTCCAAAGTATTCAGCTGATAGCTTCTTTTAAGTGTTTTCCCTAAACCCCAAAGCCATTCTCTACCCAAAAGCACATCATTTGTTTCCATGTGCATGATCTAAAAGTCTAATTTATCTTTATAACCTTGAAATTCTATTTCGAGGTTACAGATCATAGTATCCCAGACTTTCTTGTCTTGACCCTACATCATAGACACAACATACTGATGAGGTGACTTTTGCTGGGGCAACTTTAGTCTCTTCACCAGTGAGTAGTTTAGGAAATTGTGAGTGGCCGAGTCATCTATCATGACTCTGGCCTTTTCACCACTTATGCAATCATGAAGTTTGACCAAGTCATGAGGTCCAAACTGGTTTTGGACCCACATTGAGTCAGACAAACAACACTGATGCTTGTAGTCTTCATGAAGGACTTCCACTTTTTTCCAAACTTTACTATTTTCGAGATTCAATGTTTGGACTAAGTGTATTCCTGTCTCTTCTTTCCCTCTTATCTCACGGGTGGCTTTTTGTTGTCCCCTGGTCATGCAATTCTTACAAAGATGTCCTGGGTTAAGGCACTTAAAGCAAAGATTCTCATTTTTTGCTTTTTCCCAAACCGTAGGGTCTAGCCTAGGTCGTGAGGATCTAGGGGTTTTAAAGTCATCTTTTTTGAATGTGCCTAGCTTTCTTTTACCTGGTTTAAATTTTTTATTGTCTCCGACAAGATGAAGTGGTTGTGTTCCAGTTTTAGCATGATCTTCAAAGATCTGTGCTAACTTAATAGCATCTTCTAAACTTTTTGGAGCACTTCTTTTCACTTCATGTTTGACTTGCTTGTCGAGACCACGGATGAAACCTCTTACCTTATGAAAGTCATCTAGGTTTTGCAATTTAAGTACTATTTGTTGATAATGAGAAATATATAGAGAAAGGGGACATCCTCTCTACAGGACTTTATCCCATTCTTCCCAGTTTTGCTCATCCTCATTTTCTAGTAAGAATTATTTTTTGAAGAATTCTTCAAATTGATTCCAAGTTTCTGGGATTCTTTGAGCCTCCTTTAAGCTCATCCACCACTTATAAGCCTTAGGTCCAAGTGATAAACTTGTTTCTAAGACTTGATAAGCTTCAGGGGTGTTTTTTAACTCATGCAAGTCTTGCCATTTTTCTAAAAATGTCAAGACTGCATCTTTGTTTCGGTCTTTATCTTCCCCTAAAAATTGAGGTGGTTTTAAGTCTTTTGCAAAAGACAGGCTTCTAGATTTAATGGTAAAATGAGGAAGATTTACTTCATTATCCTTATTTTTTAAGGATACATTACTATGCAATGGTAAAGGGGCGTCAGCTCCTTTACTAGATGATGGGTTCCTTGGTCGAATAGACAAGGAACCCATTTGGGTAGGTAAGGGTAAGGATGGACAAATCGTATTAAAAATTTGTTCCATCTTCCCTTTAAGTTCATTGATTGAAGTACGAAGGGTACCCATCTCGTTTTGAATTTCTTTAACAATGAACATATCCGCTTGGATATCGTTCATTTTTTCATCCAAATCATTCAACTCTTTATAAATATTTATTTCCTGCATTTCTTCTTGGGCTATCTCTGGAAGACCTGGAGTTTAATCTAATTGTCTACCCCCTTCCCGCGGTGCATAATCCTCTTCCTACCTAGGTATGTCTAATAACATGTTACTTGCGTAGGAATCCCCCATAATTCAGTGAATACTTTGGAATCAACTAGAAATAAGAAAATGCCGTTTCTAATACTGAAGGAAAATAGATGAAAATTAAATCCAATACTTCCCCAATTTTTTCTTTGATATCAGCTTCTAGTCGTAGGTCGGCTTGGGCTGCCTTGGACGATTCACCGAGACTTCAAATCGCGTGATCTTCTTTGGAGATTCAATCGATGAAACTTGTGGCTTTTGTTGAAACTCCTCGAATGTCGATCATCAGATGGCCTCTGTTGAGGGGGGGTCTTTATTTTTCCATGTGTGCAACAAAATAAACTTTAGAGTTTCACCATAAAAAATTCGATTTTAAGTCGACTTCAGAAATGTCTTTTCTTGATCGCAGTTGGTTGTCCGTCGACAGAGGAGTTTTCTCTGAATTCAAGCCATTACTATCTTGAGAGTGTGCTCCTTCTCCGGCCGTCGGTTGGCTAGGGGATCTCCCTGGCCGTCGATTGGGTGGGGGGGGGGGAATCCTTCTTTAATACTGATTGTACCTTGAGCTGTAAAGCTACAAGGGCTCGACAGCGGCGTTCAGACGGGTATCACTTACCGAGAGAGAGACAAGAGAGCTTCATAAATGCTCTAGTCGCCTTCATCGATGTCCGTTTGAATATTGAAATCGAGGCAAGCTTCAATTAATCGGGCGCCAAGAAGTATGAGAGTGAAACTTCTTCATCCTCTGCTCTCTTCGTGGGCAAGACACCTGAGCGAGTGCAAAATTTGGAATTGATGGCGACACTCAGACGTTCACGCGACTGCTATACCTTCACTCTATTCGAGGCGGTTGAATAGACATCATCCACCTCCTTTAATGCACGCATGGGGACTGTACTTCCTCCTTTTGTATTTTTCTAATCATCCGTCGGCTGGAGGTTCTTCCTAAGTCCTCTGGTCACTGGTTGGTTAGGTCTTTACTCACCATAGCTTAGGTAAGTACTACCATTAATCACCGGTGGCAGTACTCAGAGCAGGCCCATTACAGATGAATTCGAATTTTCTACTATAGCTTCAAGAAGATAACCTACACAAAAGTCAAGAAATACTACGAGTACTTGAAAAAGAACTTGGCTCTCATTACCACTGTTGTGAAAACTCCCTTCTAGAGTATAGCATCCACCAGAGAGTGAGTGAGTACTTATCCACCCATCCAACTCCACCCATATATATACCAAAGGTCCAAGAGTTGCATGTCTTAATTTTTAGCCATGTGTCCTTCCAAGTGTCCTTCATGTGCATACTTTCCAAAGAGAATCACATGGCTTCTATTTCAATTGAAGCTTTCTTTCACGTACGAGTCAAGGTGTCACTTGGGAGAAGCTTCTCCCAAGACTAAGGTTTTATTCCCTTAGGTTAATTAGTAACAACCCTTCAATTGAGACTTCTATGAAATAAAACCTCAAGGGTTAAATCCAAGAAACATAGATTCCTTTTTGGAGGGTCTAACCCATGATTTATATAACACCTACCCTTGAGTCAATTTCTTCCACTTTTTTGCTTCGACTTCATGCTAAAATTCGATATTTTCATGACTTAAAAATGTTTAGGACATTGGATTCAAAATTCTCTTCTTGATTTTGCAATATAGTAACATGTTTGTCTCTTCATGATGCTTAGCCTCCTGCTTAGCAACATTATGTAGAACTTTAGGTTGAAGTAGTCCTAATATTTCTTGAGAGGTTTGGACTAGATAAGTTACGAATGCATTAGTTCCATTTTCCTCTTGCTGTCTAGGTTTAACTAGTTTTGTAGCTTCTAGAGAGGGTATGTATTATTCAATGTCTATTGAGTCTCATTTTCCTCTCTCCAAGGGTGACTATGGAGTGCCCATCTTAGGAGGACTTACACTCTGGATGACTTGATTTGTCATAGTACGGTCTATTTGTATTGGATTTGGTGGTGATCACAACACGTGTTGAGAAGGTAGTATAGGGATAAGAAGATAATTCATTGGAAATTCCATATTATTGAACCATCGCTCATATATTATAGTGTTAGAGAGAGGATTGGATACCTTTTCTAACAATTGTTGAGCTACCTTAATCATCCTTCTGCACATGTCTAACCTTTCCATTTCTAAATCTACTCTTGGATATCCTTTCTTATGATCCTCAATGGACGTTGTGGTTGTGATTGTGTCCACGCACCCTCATGAAGGCATGAAGTGGGGTGGAGTTCTCCACCTTAAATATGCTCAAACATTTTTCTACATCAAGTGAAGAAAATAAAAGATGAAGACATATGAAAAGGAAAGGGAGTTTTAAGAAGGTAATTCAAGGGATCACATATATTCAAATGATGGAGAATAAAAAGAAGAACAATCAGCAATAAACAAATTTAAATTTGGATACTTTTTGACCCTCTAAAGTTTGTTTAAAAGCTCACTTAGAAAGCACACTTTTGTTTGTTTGTAAAGGGAAAATAAAGGGATTTGACTGGTCTATTTAAGTTAAGTGTGGATCAAAGAGGGAAATTTTTCTCTATAAAAGGAGAGGCACTTTCACCCCCCTCCCCCCTAGTTTGGGAGAGCTTGAATTTTTATAAGCAACTTGAGAACTTGTGAGATTTAGTTACCTTGAGCTAACATTTGAGAAACCATATGTGAGAAATCTCTTATGAGTTATTTGATTTATTGATCTTGAAAACAAATCCATATTTGATCATCAATACAATCCTTCCTCTTTGAGCATATATGATATTATTTGAAAGTCTATTAAATGTCGAATTCAAGTTGATATGTGATGAACTTATCAACAAGCCGAGTGGATGAGAGGGTGATGAGAGGGTGATTAACTTTCTTTGTAATGCCATCTAAACTCTGTAAAATCTACCCTGCTCTGTGGGATTCGGGGGGTCCCATGGGCATTAGTCCCCTTCACTTGTATTTTTCTTTTCTTTTAATTAGTACAAGTCCAGGAGAGTAGGCTAAGGCCGAAATTCCTCTTTAAAAAAGAAGCCGAGTGGATTTCTACATCACAACATATACCAAATCAACCATGATTGTGAGTTCTTGCATTAGAATTGTACAAGGTAAGCATTCCATCTCATGATTTCCTTTTATTTTCATAATCTTTGAACAAAAACTTTGCAAGATTAATTGATTTAATAATCAAATGATAAGCATTGACCAAAATTTTCACTAGGGCTCCTCATGAGCAAGCCTTCATATACAGAACACCCCCACATAGTGAACCGGATGTGAAAATTTTAGGCTTTTTGTGTAAGCTTTTGATGTCTTGATGATCTTTTGTTTTTAAAAACATTCCATAAATAAACGGGAAAAAATCATGAATTGGTCATTTTTAAAGAATAAAAGCTAAGTAAAATTGATCACTTTTTGCATGCTCTAATACTTCAAAATTCCTCCAAAATGAAAAGTATTCATAATCCAATGCTCTAATAAATAAAGGATTGCACTTTTTCATTTTTTTTACAAAAAATACTCTAAAATCTTTCATGTATCTACTAATATCCCTTGTATGCTATCAAATGGCCTAATTAATATTAAAGTCGGATTGTGAATCTAGAGAGCTTTTTATTTGCGCTATATTTTTTTTATCAGTTCCATTTGGAGGATAACTACCTATGCAGAAGATGTACATTGTCATCGTTGAGATGGCAGAGGATTGCTAACATAGTTCACATCACTGTCCATGATAACTATCTCATAATCTTATGCGGTGCTTCTCGCTGCCATCTTCTTCCAAATCCTTGGGACGTCTGAAGAATCGAAACTTTTCATTTTGGAGGAATTTTGAAGTATTAGAGCATGCAAAAAGTGATTAATTTTACACACATACATACACACATAGACACATACACACATAATGATGCATACACACACATACACATGCATACACACACATATGCATACATACATGCATACACATACACACATACACACATACACACATACACACACATAGACACATACACACACATAAACACATACACACTCATAGACACACACACACACATACACATAGACACACACACACACATACACACACATATACACACACACATACACACATACACACATACACACATATACACATACACACATAATGATGCATACACACACATACACATGCATACACACATACAAACACATATACACACACACATACACACACATATATGCATACACACACACACAGAGAGATATACACACACATACACATGCATGCATACATAATGCATACATACATACTTACATGTATACATACACATACATAATGCATACACACACATATGCATACATACTGCATACACACACATATGCATACATACATGCATACACATACACACATAGACACATACGCACACATAGACAAACACACACATAAACACATACACACATAGACACATGCACACATAATGATGCATACACACACATACACATGCATACACATACATATGCATACATACATGCATACACATACACACATAGACACATACACATACATAGACACATACACACACATAGACACATACACACTCATAGATACACACACATACACATAGACACACACACACATACACACACATATACACACACACATACATACATACACACATACACACATAATGATGCATACACACACATACACATGCATACACACATACAGACACATATACACACACATACACACACATATTTGCATACACACACATAGAGAGACATACACACACATACACATACATGCATACATATGCATACATAATGCATATGCATATGCATACATACATACTTACATGCATACATAATGCACATGCATACATACACATACATAATGCATACACACACATATGCATACATAATGCATACACACGCATACACACATATGCATACATACATGCATACACATACACACATACACACACATAGACACATACACACACATACACACACATAAACACATACACACTCATAGACGCGTAGTGACACATACACATAGACACATACACATACACACACACATATACACACACAAAAACATACACACATAGACACATACACACATAATGATGCATACACACACATACACATGCATACACACACATATGCATACATACATGCATACACATACACACATAGACACATACACACACATAGACACATACACACACATAAACACTTACACACTCATAGACACACACACATACACATAGACACACACACACACATACACACATAGACACATACACACATAATGATGCATACACACACATACACACACACATACACACATAGACACATACACACATAATGATGCATACACACACATACACATGCATACACACAAACATACACATATACACACACACATACACACACATATATGCATACACACACACATAGAGAGACATACACACACATACACATACATGCATACATAATGCATATGCATACATACACATACATAATGCATACACACACATATGCATACATAATGCATACACACACATACACACACATATGCATACATACATGCATACACATACACACATAGACACATACACACACATAGACACATACACACACATAAACACATACACACTCATAGATGCACACACATACACATAGACACACACACATACACACACATATACACACATTTGACACATACACACATAATGATGCATACACACACATACACATGCATACACACATACACACACACATACACGCACATACATACACACACACATGCATACATACACATATTTAATGCATACACACATACATATGTACACATATATATATTGATTTCTAACCCATTTTGTTTTATATGTTAGGTATTATGGATCCTAGTAGAGAGAGAAAGGTGAAACTCACTCTCATAAAAAGTCTTATGAGAGCAAGAGTTCTGTCTGATACTCTAGGGGCCATCATGTGTGATTACTGAGAGATGTCAGATGATGAGCTGGACTATACGATCTAGATGCTTACCCAGCGATCAGAGGAGGGCTCTTCTGCGGCTCCACATGCAAGAAGACAGCTATCTGCTCATAGGTATGTTTTTTTTTTCATAAACTTTTTTAATGATATTATAAGAAATATTTTTATTTATTTTTATCTATCTATTTTCAGGACACCTATACCACCTCCAGATTTTGATAGCAGAGCAGAGTTGCCTATGAGGACTGTTGGTGCAGACCAATCACCAATTGAAGATTTGAAGGACAAAGGATGGAGATGAGATCAAGTTTTGAAGCAAAGAAGATGGATACATTCACAGAGTGAAAGACATGTACACATATGTACATTAGTTAAGACATAGGTTACTTATACTTATGCTTTGATATAAGTCTGTACATAATTGCCTATAAATACTTTTGAAAATGTCGGGGCAAGAAGAGAAGACAAGGAGAGACAATAGGAGATCATGAGATTAGTGTATTAAGTAGTAGAAAATGTCATTAGACATGTGTGAAGTGAGTTGAACTCTCCATCCTCACTCAGTTGTAAACTTCTGAGAAATAGAAGGAAAAATTGTGCCCGATGTTTGTGTGTTTTCTCCCTGTGTGATAGATCTTTTGTGAATTCCTTTTGGAGATATCTAAATCCATAGTTAATCAATCTATGGCTAGAGTTTGAGAGTCTAATTGTGATCAAGCTAAGAGAATTGTGTGTAGGAACATTTACATGTGAGAAAGTACTCACTGGTTCCTGAAACAGGCGCAAATTTCGATCTTAATGATTTGATCATTTCTCACTCCACAGTTTAAAGTTTTGTGCAAGTAAGCACTTAATCTTTAAGTTGGAAGGTAAGCTACTCGTGGCTAAAAGAATTTTCTTAAACGGGTTTTATACTGAGAGAATTAAAGTTAAGAAGTTAGGGGTGTCCAAATCGACTTCTCAGAAGTGCAGATTTAGACATAGCTGACTTGGTAAGTAGATTTCTCAAGATCTACTGAACCTTTTGAAGTAATTCGACTTGGAGAAGGTGCGCAATCTTTAGACGACACCTTGTGCAAAGTTTCATCAAAAAATTTACACATTTACTCAGTCAATGAGCAAGATCTATGCAGCAGACTTTCTGAGGAAATTCCTTCTTCACAGTTTAGTCAAGAAATTGATATTTGGTCATTGATAGCTTAAATTGGTGAAGGTTTTGACTTACTCTTGATATAGAGGTGTTCTAAATTCAAGAGTAGGTTGTTCTTTTGGAGATTAACACTCTCCATCAGTGGTATCAGAGCAGGAAACATCAAAATCAAGGAAAGGAGGATCCCGACTACTGCAGATTCAAGAAATTCAACAACTGAAGAACTAAAAGGTGAAAGCTTGAAGGCAAAGCTTGAGGAGGAGACTATACGACATCAAGAAAGACAAAAGGACTCTAATTTGAAGTAAAGGTACATATATTATTCATAAAGCTTGAAGATTTCAATACACAGGTGGACACAAGATGGGAGATTCTCTACAGATAGAGAAATTGGATAGGGAAAACTATCCTGCATGGTCAATGAGGATGGAAGCTCATCTTATGAGCAAAGATTTAATAGCTTACATCACAGGAGAAGAAGAGAAGCCACAGTTCAGAGATCCTAGTGTTCCAACTAGGGAAGAGTTAGCAGATTTGAAAAATTGGATGAAGAAAGATGCTCAAGCTAGGAGCATTATATATATGGCAGTCAATGATTACTTGTTACCTCATATTCGAGGTCTTGAAAGTGCAACTGATATTTGGAATGCTTTGGAGGAGCATTTCCAGAATACTACTAAGTCAAGGAAGGCATCCTTATGGGCAGAGTTTACCACCTTTAAGAAGAAGGCTTCTCAATCCATTTCAGACTATGTGACAAGAATGAAAGATATTGCTGATGCTTTAGGAGCTGTTGATGAAGACATTGAGGAGGATAAATTGGTAAGGCAAATCCTTACAGGTTTAAGAGGTGATGACAAATGGAAGCCATTCATTTTGTCTACAGAATTATCACTTGATCATTTCACTCCTGATTTAAATCAGTTGCTAGGTCATATGCTAACATTTGAGCAGGATGTTAAAGGAGATGGTGACAAAAGTACAGGTCATGCAATGTACTCAAAGGACAAGAAGAAAGCTAACAAAGGAAAGCAACAAGCAGGTGAAGATGAAGGTACAACTAGTCAAGCCAACTTCCTAAGAGGTAGAGGAGGTGGCAAAGGTAGAGGAAGAGGCAGAAACAACAAAGATGGAGGCAAAGCTTGTTGGATTTGTGGTAAGACAAATCATTTAGCTAATGATTGTTGGCATAATAATCAGAGTAATGGTGGATATAATCAGAACTATAATACAAGAGGAAGAGGTGGCAGAAATCAAAGAGGTAATTTCAGAGGCAGAGGTAGTAGGGGTTACTTTGGAAGAAATGCAGGTAGAGGTTTCCAAAGTCAACAATATAACAACACCTACTACAATTATGCTTCAGATCAAAAGGAAGATTCAACATTGATAATGAATGCAACTTGTGAAAGGCAGAATGAAGATCAAAGAGTCTTCTACATTGATTCAGGGTGTAGCAATCACCTGAGTGGTAATATAGCCTTGATGACTGATTTGGAGAATAAGGTATCTAATCATGTTGTTCAAACAGGTGACAACACAAAGCACAATGTGAAGTCAATTGGATCAGTGAAGGCCAAGGATGGAAGCACCTTATTGATTAAGGTCTTGTATGTTCCTACAATTCCTAAGAATTTGATAAGTGTAGGACAAATTGTGGAAAAAGGTTATGAAGTAAGGTTCACTAATGAAGGAGTGTTTGTGGAAGACCCTAGCAATGGGTATAAACAAATTGTTTCAGGGAAGAAAGAAGGAAGATTGTTCACATTGAAGATTCAAGGTAATATTGGTCATGCCATGTTCACATATGGAGGACATAAGATCTCTGAGTTAGATCTTTGGCACAAGAGGCTTGGACATTTCAATGAAAGAGGTATTAAAGACATGATTAACAATGGTTCAGTGCTTGGTTTGCCTAATGTTGCAGGTCAACATATGACATACAGATGTGAGGCATGTCAATTAGGTAAGGCTCATAAGCATTCCTACTCCAAGCATGGTTTTATGTACTCAGAGAAGCTTGAGTTGGTACATACAGATGTGTGGGGACCATCAAAGGATTTCAGTATAAATGGGTCAAGGTATTATGTGATTTATGTTGATGATGCTACTAGATGGATCACTATTTATGTGATCAAAGATAAGTCAGAAGTGTTTAATTCATTTAAACACTATCATGCATATGCAAAAAGAATTACAGGACATAAGTTGAAAAGACTAAGGTCAGATGGAGGGGGAGAGTATTTCTCTAATGAATTCAGTAATTACTTGTGGGATACAGGTATAAAAAGGGAAGTTACTTGCAGGTACTCTCCTCAACAAAATGGTGTAGCAGAAAGGAGAAATAGAACTCTTGTTGAGTTTGCAAGGTCCATGATGAAGGAGAAAAATTGCCCTAATTATTTGTGGGCTGAGGCTGTAAATACAGCTACTTATTTGGTCAATAGGTTACCATGTAAAGCTTTGCAGGGAATGACACCTTATGAGGCATGGTGGGGTAAGAGACCTACACTAGACCATTGCAAAGTATTTGGATGTTTGGCCTATGCATATGTGCCATCACAGTTAAGGCACAAATTGGAACCTAAAGCTGAAAAATATGTGTTTATTGGTTATGATGATAAGCAGATGGGATACAGGTTGTGGAATCCATCCACAAAACATTTTCTTGTATCAAAAGATGTTACATTTGATGAGCAAGGTACTTGGTATGCAGGTACGATCAATATTAATACAGATGATGAAGAGGTTGTGAGCCAAAGGAAAGGTAAGTCAAAGGTTCAAATAATTGATGAAGAAGAGAATAATGAAGTGCAGGTTGAAGTGGAAGAAACACCTAGGTTTGATCCTGAATATGAAGAACCAGAAACCTCAAGAAGTGGAGAACTTAGGAGGTCTACAAGGAACAAATGGCAACCTACAAGGTATAGCTATGATACTTCATTTCTGGCTACCAAAGATTATGCTTACATGATTAAAATAGATGAAGACCCTTCTACATATGAAGAGGCAAAAGGTAAAGAAAATTGGGAGAAAGCTATGCAGGAAGAATATGATGCATTATTGGAGAATCAAACATGGGATTTGGTTCCAAAACCAAATAGCCAGAAGATCATTGGATGTAAGTGGGTTTATAAGACAAAAAGATTTGCAGATGGAAGTGTGTCTAGGTACGAAGCTAGACTTGTTGTCAAAGGGTTTGCTCAGACATATGGTGTTGACTATGATGAGACTTATAGTCCTGTGGCAAAGATGACAACCATCAGGACACTTATAGCAATTGCTGCATGTAAAGGTTGGAAATTGTGTCAATTAGATGTGAAAAATGCTTTTTTGAATGGTTATATTTCAGATGATGTATTCATGGAGCAACCTCAAGGGTTCAGAGATAAAAGGTATCCAGATCATGTGTGCAAGCTCAAGAGAGCTTTGTATGGCTTGAAGAAGGCCCCAAGGGCATGGAATTATAGACTTGTAAATTTCTTGAAAGAACTTGGATTTCAGGTGTCTAAAGCAGATAGTAGCTTGCTTGTCAAAGCAAGTGATAATGGTTTCATATACATGTGCATATATGTTGATGATATAATCCTTACAGGAACAGATGAGGAAGGAATACAAAGAATAAAGAAGCAAATGGAAAAGGAGTTCAAAATAAGTGACTTGGGAGACTTGTCATACTTCTTGGGCATGGAGATTACATATACTCAACATGGAGTATTTGTGACCCAAGAAAGGTATTTGAAGAACTTGTTAATCAAGTTTAAAATGGATGATTGCAGGGTAGCACCTACACCAATGGAGGTGAATCACAAATTGAGTAAATTTGGAGGTGAAGAATTCAAGGACATGAGACAATATCAGAGTTTGGTTGGTAGTCTTATCTATGCTACTTTAACTAGACCTGATTTATCATATGCAGTAGGGGTTTTGTCTCAATTCATGCATTGTCCTAGGAAAGAGCATTGGATTGCAGGTCAAAGAGTGTTGAGGTACATTAAGGGTACACTCAAAGAAGGTTTGTATTATGGGTTTACATCAGATACAAACATCAAGATCTATAGTGATGCAGATTGGGCAGGTAATCCAGATGATAGAAGATCAACCTATGGATACATGTGTTATGTGGGAGATAAGTTAATCTCCTGGTGCTCAAAGAAGCAACATACAGTTGTTTTGTCATCTACAGAAGCAGAGTACAAAGGCATGGTTGAAGCTGCAAAAGAAGTGATATGGCTTAAGACTCTAATGAAGAGTTTTGACACTATACAGAACATACCTATCATTTATGGTGATAACATGAGTTCATTATATCTAGCTGCTAATCCTGTTTTTCATGCCAGGACTAAACACATTGAGATACAGTATCACTTTCTAAGAGAGAAGGTGATGGATAAGGAGATTGAAGTCATACATACTTCAACAAAAGATCAGATAGCTGATATGCTTACAAAGAGCTTGGATGGACCAAAGCTACAGAAGTTTAAAGACATGGCAGGTATAAAGAAGATAAGAGAAACCTCAATTGATGATTGAGGGGGAGCTATTGGTGCAGACCAATCACCAATTGAAGATTTGAAGGACAAAGGATGGAGATGAGATCAAGTTTTGAAGCAAAGAAGATGGATACATTCACAGAGTGAAAGACATGTACACATATGTACATTAGTTAAGACATAGGTTACTTATACTTATGCTTTGATATAAGTCTGTACATAATTGCCTATAAATACTTTTGAAAATGTCGGGGCAAGAAGAGAAGACAAGGAGAGACAATAGGAGATCATGAGATTAGTGTATTAAGTAGTAGAAAATGTCATTAGACATGTGTGAAGTGAGTTGAACTCTCCATCCTCACTCAGTTGTAAACTTCTGAGAAATAGAAGGAAAAATTGCGCCCGATGTTTGTGTGTTTTCTCCCTGTGTGATAGATCTTTTGTGAATTCCTTTTGGAGATATCTAAGTCCATAGTTAATCAATCTATGGCTAGAGTTTGAGAGTCTAATTGTGATCAGGCTAAGAGAATTTTGTGTAGGAACATTTACATGTGAGAAAGTACTCACTGGTTCCTGAAACAGGCGCAAATTTGGATCTTAATGATTTGATCATTTCTCACTCCACAGTTTAAAGTTTTGTGCAAGTAAGCACTTAATCTTTAAGTTGGAAGGTAAGCTACTTGTGGCTAAAAGCATTTGCTTAAACGGGTTTTATACTGAGAGAATTAAAGTTAAGAAGTTAGGGGTGTCCAAATCGACTTCTCAGAAGTGCAGATTTAGAGATAGCTGACTTGGTAAGTAGATTTCTCAAGATCTACTGAGCCTTTTGAAGTAATTTGACTTGGAGAAGGTGCGCAATCTTTAGGCGACACCGTGTGCAAAGTTTCATCAAAAACTTTACACATTTACTCAGTCAATGAGCAAGATCTATGCAGCAGACTTTCTGAGGAAATTCCTTCTTCACAGTTTAGTCAAGAAATTGATATTTGGTCATTGATAGCTTAAATTGGTGAAGGTTTTGACTTACTCTTGATATAGAGGTGTTCTAAATTCAAGAGTAGGTTGTTCTTTTGGAGATTAACACTCTCCATCAAGGACATGCATAGGCACCTTAGGACTAGAGTGCGATATATAGCCAGAGGGGAATATTGTGTACATAGGGAATGGATTGGAGTTCAAGAGAAGAATGTGGGCATTATGTGACTCTTACCTGCGCTTTCTCCACTTACCATGGAAGTAAGTATAAATTTTACATATAAATTGAAATAAATATCTTATGTTTTATTTACATTTTTTTTTTTTACTTTTGTAGTGAGCATGATGAGAGGGATAAAAAATACGTACTTAGTTCACTTGAGATAGAGTTTGGAACAGGATGGTCGCTTAAGTGGTGTCTAAAAGAGATGCGGACACTTATGGCTCATCGTCGCGATAATGCACGATATGCACTGCGTTTATGTATATATATGTGGATATGAGTATGTGTGTTTATGTATGTATGTATGTATGTATATGAGAGAGAGAGAGAAAAGAGTGAGACTAGAGGTACAAATACACACATACACACACATATACATCATACATGCGCATTTACACACATATACACATACATGCACATTTATACATACACACACATACATGCACATTTTTACACACACATACACATGCATGCAGTTACACACATATAATGAATACACATAGACACATACACATACTCACATACATGTACACATACTCACATACACGTACACATACTCACATACACATGCATAATCATATCTACACACACATAGACTCATATAATCATATTTACATGCATATATACATATACAAATGCATATATACACACACACAACAAATGCATATGCACATATAGATACACATACATACACAACACATGCATACGCATGAATAAATAACTAAATATATAAATCCTATTTCAAAAATCCTAAATTGAAAACACTAATTTTGATATTAGGGTTTTAAAACCCCTAATTTAAAAACTCTAATGTTTGAAGTATATGTACACATTGAATCTATTCCTCCGACATCCTACTAGAGAGATGTCTCTCCTCCCAACCTTATGCCTCTATATATAGCTACTCGAATCAATGAGGATCATACTATATATAAAGATATATAAACATCATGTAGATACACATACATAAATATAAAATGGATTAGATATATTATGCATCACACATACATGCCTAAATGCACACATAAATATATATATATACATGCATACATATTTACATGTACACATTTACACATAGACATATATACATATATACATGTACACATCACATATACATGCCTACATGCACACATAAACATATATATACATGCATACATATTTACACATAGACACATATACATATATACATGTACACAATTATAAGCACTTGCATATGTTACATGAATACATGAATATTTTACATAAATGCATATGCATATATACACATATGCATACTAACACATGTATACATATATCACACACATGCAAACACATACATATACATGAAATACACATATATGCATACTAACATATGTATACATATAATACACATGAATACACACACATATGCATACATACATGATAAAAATTTGCTCATCGAAGATAAATGATATATAAAATAATTAGGCATACCCTTGAGCTTCATGTTCTAACTTAAAAGAACATGATTTCATCTCTCTAGTAGGATTCATTGTTATTCAAGTTCATAAAAAAATCTATTATCTGATATCCATTCAGAAGCTTCAAGTTATTGATCGATAACTAGAGTAGAATTTACTATCTAATCTGCTCATATGTTTTCATTATTGCCATCATTTTGGTAAGACATCAATATAGTCTCATCTTCATTATCCTTATTGATTTCATTTATTTCTGCTATTGTTAAATCTATGTTCTCATGAATCACATCATCTATTGATGGATTAATATCTATTTCTGGTAATTCCTCTTCCTCATCAGTAGAATCAGCATGTAGAGAATTATCCTCTTCATCAAAAAGATTAGTATCATTATCACGTATAATGATTCTAATTTCTCTTTCAGATGTTGATGTATTAGTATCTGATGCTGAATCATCAAGAGGACTTTCTTTGATCTCTCTAACAATAAACTGTTCAAACAATGACCTACCTCTAGGTTGCACATGAATGACTTGCCACCAAGGATGAGCATCTAGGTTTTTATAAAAAAATGCTTGTTCAATATGCCTAGGAAGAATATATGGTTCTTTAGTAGATCGCATTAACTTGGAAGAATCAATTGCCCAAAACCCAGATAAGTCCTTTCTTAATGTGGAATTACTACCTTTATACTCGGCTCGAAACCAGTCAACCTTCAAAATGACCTATCAAAATATATAACAACAAAAACCCATTATTAGGTGCTTAAAAATAACTAACTCTATCATAAAACATATAAACTTTTTTCTACCTGTTTGAATGTACGAAATGAAATTTCATAGATATCAACAATAGTTTCTACGTAACCAAGTTCGCTATCTATAAGGTTCGTGTCTTTTGAGCTAGCACGTGATAGTTGCTTGAAAGAAGCAACAATACTAGAATCCTCTGTTTTACGTAAAGAATCAATGGCTTTGATTCTAATATGCTATCCAAAAGCCCACATATTAGTGAACATTTGAGCCTGCAAAATAAATTCAATTAGTAAATAGAAACTAATATTCATATATGAAAAAAATAAAACATTATTTTAATAAAATTACCTTTCGTTCACAATCTATCATTAACTCTCTTTGCTCATCTGAGATTTCTTCATTATTTGCATTGGCGCATTGCAAACGACTATATAGCCAATCCGTGAAAGAAGATATATCTGTAATCTCATTATTATCAAGATTACATCTATATCTTTTGTTTTTTCGCCTTTTACTTCGGAGATTTTGAAGTTCCTCGTACTCGCTAAGGAATGCTTGCATGCATTCGCTATTATATGCTACAAAAGTAGAAAAATCATTTTTTACTTGAAATGTAAATAAGAATGGAACTCCCTTACCTGATAATACCTCATCTGTTATTTTTGAAGAAGACTCGTTGGTCCATGCACGTGGAGCTTCTTCATGAACTCTTTCAAGGTACTCACTAATGTAATACATGCACTCTTCAAGCATCCAACCCTTTGCCATGGATCCTTCTGGTTTCGCTCTTTGTCGCACATAACCTTTTAATATTCCCATAAATCACTCAACCCAAAACATCCATCGAGTGTTGACAACACCTACAATCTCTATTTCATCTACAAGATGGACTAATAAATGAACCTGAATATCAAAAAATGAAGTAGGAAGTTCTTTCTCCATCAAACATAGTAGCTCTTTGCATTCACATATTTTTTGTGGGATCGAGTTTTTGTCAATCTCTTTGGATGTAATCCACCTATACATATCATAAAAACAATTATAAAGGAGTTAATTAAAAAATAAAAGATATCCAATATTCATACATATTAAATATAAAAGTATCATAATTACCTTATAAGTGATCCAAGATGATAGATCACATCTCGTACTCCTTTCGTTGTACATCCATCGACAACCAAAGGTAAAATCGATAACCACAACCAGCATTAGTAATAGTGGATGGAGCAATCATATAGCAATTACCCCAAAAGTTAAAAACCTCTCCATCTAAAGGAAGTGGTCCTCTATTCCATCCTCCATATTTTCTTCTATCATATGTTTGTACTAAAGAACGATCAAGAGCTCCAAATGGATAATCTCCAGCTGTTTCAGTCTCTAAACCAGGAGATAGAGGATTTCTAGAAACCTCTGCTTGTAATTGATGAACAGCAAGTCCGTGACGTGTACGAGGTATATTAACATTATGAGAAAAATTATCATCATCATCATCATCGAGCAAGTATTCCTGTATATCAACAATAATTTGGTTTTGTATATGGTTTTTAAATAAAATAATGACATTAATATATATAAAAAATACATACCCAAGCATTATCACGTTGACCAGGTGATGGTGCATGCTCAAAAGTACCATACTCTGCCTCATGTTCAATACATTCCAATCGTGGCCTTCAATATGTGCCATAACAAGAGTTACACCAACATATAATATGCTCTTGATAGTAAAATTCATCATAATTCCTATCGGAGGACACATGTGAAGTCGTTGCATGGGTAGGAGGTGGTGGAGTACCCTCTGATTGATCAGAATCTACACATAATAAGAAACAAAAAAAAATATAAGTTATGTATCCATCAATTATATTTAAAATTAAATGTTTGATATACTTAAAGTATATAGTCGCTGCATGATGAGGAGACGGTGGTGGAGTTCCATCTAATTGATCATAATCTGTTGGGAAAAATGGATGGATGCTCCAAGAGATTGAGTAGGTACTACTAAAACCTGCTTTGTACCAGCCCTCTTTTACTTTAGGCTTGATAACTAGACCTCCTTAGCTTTCCAATGACACCATAAAATGGTCTATGTACTTTGGAAATGATGTGTGTAATGATTGAACCAAAACAAATAACTTTGAAACTCACAAACTCAAGAAAACCTTCTATTTATGTCTTGACACCTGCTAGGTATTTTGCTCAGTATGACCAACACAGTAGGAATTGGAAAAATTCCTTTTAGAATTATATAATTAGCTTATTAAGCTAACTATTCCAAGTGAAATGATGTAAAAAGATAAACTATGCTAAGAGAAATCAATTTAGCAAGTTAAGCTATAACCCCGATTTTTTAGAACTGTAGCAGATATTGACCAGTGATCACCTCGACGCATATTTCTCTGAAATAGCTGAATAGAATCTCTTCAAACTTCAATAATATGTAGAACACTTTGAGCGGAATCCAACAAGCTTTGAATCACTGAATTTGATGGAGAAATGACTGAGATATGCACTCCACAAGTTGACAGACTTTTGAGTAGTATGACAGAGAACTCAGAAATGAACAATGTGAATGTATGCATTAATGAACACTTGTATACAAATCCATTGGCATGAAAATCATTGCCTAATGGTGTAGATAGGTGTGGGCTATAGTGTAGGCCTCACACACACTCAAAATCAGTGATGAGAAGCTCGGGAATGATGAGTTCTACCCGCAACTTTTCCATGTCCATTTTTATAGAGAATGAGTAAGAATTTGAATTCAAATTCAAACTTTTGGCTCCCTATGATCAAGCTCCTATATCCTAGGAGATATTCCTTCAATCAAAGCTCTACCTTTTTCCACAAATCCTTTTAGTAGGTGATTACAAAAGATTCCAAGTCAATTTGACTTTTACAATGAGATAACGTGGTAATTAAACACTAGTACTAGTTCCTATGCTTCTTCACATATGTAGGGTCTTCAAGATGTCTTTCAAGCCAAGTGTTTAGGCTTGTGATTTACACCAACAGCTCCCCCTCAAGCCAAACATTTTGGCTTGGTCTGCATCTTCAATCTTCATGTATATCCTGCAATCTAATCATTATTGCTTTGAACCTGCAAAGTTTGGTTCCATCCAAAGCTTTAGTCAACAAATCTGCACATTGCATGTTGGTTGATACATAGGTCAGTTGAATATCTTTGCTTATCAACTTCTCTCTTACATAATGGTACTGGACCTCTATATGTTTGGTCCTAGCATGATATATAGGATTAGCTGCAAAGTGAAGAGAACTTGTATTATCTCCAAAGATTATTGGAGACCTAGTATATAAACCTAATTCTCTATACAAAAGCTTAATCCAAATAGCTTCTTGTATGGCATTAGCCAACCCTCTATACTCTGCCTCTGTAGAAGAAAATGCAACAGTTGGTTGCTTCTTTGCAGACCAAGATATTGGCTTATCACCTGCAAAAGAAATATATCCAGAAGTGCTCCTCCTATCATCCTTGCATCCTGCCCAATCTGCATCTGAATAAATTTTGATATCAATATCTGAAGTGTAAGGGAAATACAAACCATGGTTCTGTGTACCCTTGAGATACTTCAAGATTCTCTTGACAGCCTCTAAGTGAGGTATCCTTGGATTGTGCATAAATTGACTTAGCACACTAACTCCATATGCAATATCTATCCTTGTTAAGGTAGCATAGTTCAAACTACCCACCATACTTTGATAACATGTAATGTCATTGACTTCATCACCTTCATGGGCACTTAATTTTAAGTTTACCTCCATTGGAGTGCTTGCTACTTTAGCATCCTGCAAGTGAAACTTCTTCAACATATCCTGTATGTATTTTTTCTAAGTAATGTATATTATTGAGTTAGTATAAACTAAATCAAGCCCAAGAAAATACTTCAATAGACCAAGATCATTGATCTTGAACTCCTTCATCATCTAGCTCTTGATTTGTCTGATTCCATTTACATCATTACCTGTAATTATGATGTCATCAACATAAACACAAAGGTATATTACCTCTGAATTACTTCTCTTAATGAATAGAGAAGTATCTGCCTTGCTCATAACAAAACCTTGATCTTGGAGGTATGTAGTTAACCTGTAATTCCATACCGTAGGTGCCTGCTTCAATCCATATAAAGCCTTTTTTAATTTGCAAACATATGTTACCTTCTTAGGGTCCTCATAGCCAGGAGGTTGTGACATATATACCTCCTCTGAAATCCATCCATTCAAGAAAGCATTCTTGACATCCAATTGGTACATATTCCAATTTTTTGATGCAGCCACACTAACCAACACTCTGATAGTTGGCATCTTGGCCACAGGTGAGAATGTCTCCTCATAGTCAATGCCTTGGGTTTGTGCAAAACCCTTGGCTACCAATCTGGCTTTGTACCTATTAATTGTACCATCAAAATTTCTTTTAAGTTTATAGATCCATCTGGATCCTATACCTTCATGGAGTCCTTCTTGGGTACTAACTCCCATGTATCACTTTCTTTAAGTGCTTCAATCTCCTCATCCATAGCTTCTTTCCATTCTGATTTGGTTATGGCTTCCTCATATGATCCTGGTTCTTCATTTGACAAATCTTTGGCAAGATAAATAGAATGTTTAGTGACAAGAGATGTATCATACCCATATCTGATATGTTTTTTGCTTTCTCTTTGTGATCTTCTGGTTGATTGAGTTGAAGATTCAGGTATATCTTCAAGCTTCTTCATCTTCATTTTGCCCTTGGACTTCCATGCCTTGAACTCTTCAAGATTGATAGTGTCTTCATCATCTGAACATGTGTCTTCATTCTGAGTTGGTTCCTCCTTAGCAAGACTTGGAAACTCCTCTTCCAAATCATAGGGTAATTTAACCTTCCTGCATTCATTCTCATACCAAGAATCATTTTCATAAAAAACAACATCTCTGCTTACCATGAATCCCTTATTGGGAGGGTTATAAAACCTGTACCTTTTTTATTTAGATCATACCCAATAAAGATGCACTTTTCAGCCTTTGGGTCTAGTTTACCTCTTATTTGAGAAGGAATGTGTACATATGCTACACATCCAAATATCCTGCAATGGTCTAGTGAGGGTCTCTTACCATGCCATGCTTCATAGGGTGTCATCCCATCAAGGGATTTAGATGGTAACCTGATAAGTGGCAGTTGAAACACTCTCTGCCCATAGATAATTAGGTTACTTTTTCTCATTCAACATAGACCTAGCTGTCTCAACAATCAACCTATTTCTTCTCTCAGCTACCCCATTCTGTTCAGGAGAATACCTTGTGGTGATTTCTCTTTTCATGCCTCTATCCTGCAAGAAGTTTTCAAACTCATTGGAGAAGTACTCACCTCCTCCTTCTGATCTTAGCCTCTTCAAATTTTTCCCTGTCTGATTTTCAACAAGTGCAAGATATTTTTTAAAGCATTTAAACACCTCATCTTTGTGCTTCATGAAGTATAATACAGTCCATCTGCTATAATCATCAATGAAAGACACATAGTACCTTGATCTTGAGATTGAGGGGTCTTTGCTTGGTCCCCATACATCTGTATGGACAAGCTCTAGGTAATCTTCATGCATGTAACCTTTCCTTGAGAAGGGTAACCTGTGAGATTTCCCAAATTGATAAGCACCACACTTATAAATCATATGTTGCTTGGATACATTAGGTATTCCAAGCACACATTGGTCCGTGCACATTTGCTTCAAGGTTCTTTCTCCTATATGCCCTAATCTTTTGTGCCAAATCTCAAGTTTTGAAAGTGTTTGATCTTTATAACTGTATAGTGCAATATTCTTTGTGTCTTCCAACTCAAAAGTGAAAAGTCTACCTGATTTTTCTCCTTTAGCAATCCTCTTGAACCCATGTCTTGGATCCTCCACAAATGCTCCATATTGGTTGAATCTAACCTGCAAACCTTTCTCCACAATCTGTCCAACACTCATCAGATTTTTGGTAATGGTTGGTACATAGAGTACCCTGCTCAACAAATTCTGATTTCCATCACAAGTCTTAACATTTCCAACTTTAACTACTGAGTGCTTGGTGTCATCACTTGTTTGGACTTGATGCTTACCTTTTGGTTCCTCAAGATCAGAGAGTAGTGCTACATTGCCAGCCACATGATTTGAGCATCCTGAGTCAATGTAGAATAGGTGGTCATCATTTGTACCTGATTTTGAAGTCATGTTCATGATCAGAAGAGAGTCATCCTGCTCCTCTGTGTAGTTGTTGTAGTCCTTCCTGGATTTGAATCCTCCTTGGTAGTTGCCATTGTAATTATTGTTGTAATTGTTGTTGTAGTTGTTGTTGTAGCCTTGGTGATGATTAAATCTAACTCTTGACTGTGAGTGTCCACTTCTTTGGTATCCTCTTCCTCTCTGATTCTTGTAATTCATGAAACTCTCATCTGTAGTATGATGTATAAACCACAAATGTTACATGGTGAGGATTTATAGGATCTCCCCCTACCTTGCTTACCTCCTCTGCCCCTTCCTCTTGATGATCTACCTCTCCTTGCATAGTTGGCTTGGGAGGTAGAGCCTTCATCTTCAACCTTCTTGTTCTTGCCTTTATCTTTAGACTTCTTATCAGTGTATAGGGCAGAAGAGTTATTACCTTTGGATGTATCTCCATTCTTGTTGAGCTTTGCTTCATCAATAAACAATTGTCCCATGAGAGTTGTAAGATCTGGAATTTGCATGTCCATGTAAAGGTCCATGGCAGTGGTGAAGCTTTCCCATTTGTCATTAGCCTTGATCCCATTGATCACTTGCCTTACAATCTGCTCTTCTTCAATCTCTTCTCCTATGCTTGCTAACTGATCTGCCAAATCTTTAATCTTGGTCACAAATTCTGAAACAGCTTGCTTAGGTTGCTTCCTTAATGTTGTGAATTCAATCCACAACTGATTTTTCCTAGCCCTTGTGTTGGAGGAAAAATATGGTGACAAGGTTTCCCAAGTCTCTTGGGATGTCTTACAATTTCTAATATGTGGCAAAAGAAAATCAGAGATGTAGTTGAGTAAATAAGACCTTGCCAATGCATCCTTAGCACACCATGTGTTGAGCTTTTCATGTTCTTCTTGGGTTGGTAATCCTCTTGTTTTGAATAAGGGCAATTCCTCATCTCCTGAGATGTATCCATAGAGACTCCTTCCTTGTAAGTAGGTCTTCATCCTTAGAGACCATGCTTGATAGTTGTTCCTATCCAATTTATCAATAAATGAAGGAAAACCATCTCCCATTTTACCTTAATTTGCTCTGATACCACAGTTGGGAAAGATGGATGGATGCTCCAAGAGACTGAGTAGGTACTGCTAAAACCTGCTTTGTACCAGCCCTCTTTTACTTTAGGCTTGATACGTAGACCTCCTTAGCTTTCCAATGACACCATAAAATGGCCTATGTACTTTGGAAATGATGTGTGTAATGATTGAACCAAAACAGATAACTTTGAAACTTACAAAATCAAGAAAACCTTCTATTTATGTCTTGACACCTGCTAGGTATTTTGCTCAGTATGACCAGCACAGTAGGAATTGGAAAATTTCCTTTTAGAGGTATCTAATTAGCTTGGTAAGCTAACTATTCCAAGTGGAATGATGTAAAAATATAAACTATGCTAAGAGAAATCAATTTAGCAAGTTAAGTTATACCCCCGATTTTTTAGGACTGTAGCAGACATTGACTAGTGATCACCTCGACGCGTATTTCTCTGAAATAGATGAATAGAATCTCTTCAAACTTCGATAGTATGTAGAAAACGTTGAGCTGAATCCAACAAGCTTTGAAACACTGAATTTGATGGAGAAATGACTGAGATATGCACTCCACAAGTTGACAGACTTTTGAGTAGTATGACAGAGAACTCAGAAATGAACAATGTGAATGTACGTATTAATGAACACTTGTATACAAATCTATTGGCATGAAAATCATTGCCTAATGGTGTAGATAGGTGTGGGCTATAGTTTAGGCCTCATACACACTCAAAATCAATGATGAGAAGCTCGGAAGTGATGAGTTCTACCCACGACTTTTCCATGTCCATTTTTACAGAGAACGAGTAAGAATTTGAAACCAAATTCCAACTTTTGGCTCCCTATGATCAAGCTCCTATATCCTAGGAGATATTCCTTCAATCAAAGCTCTACCTTTTTCCACGAATCCTTTTAGTAGGTGATTACAAAAGATTCCAAGTCAATTTGACTTTTACAATGAGATAAAGTGGTAATTGGCCACTAGTACTAGTTCCTATGCTTCTTCACATATGTAGGGTCTTCAAGATGTCTTTCAAGCCAAGTGTTTAGGCTTGTGATTTACACCAACAGAATCTACAAATAATGGTATTTGATATTAATAATCTGATTATCTACATACACAAAAAATTCACATATACAAATTTACACATACACACATATTCACATATACACATTTACACATACACAGATATTCACATATACACAACTACACATTATTGTGGGATAAATGCATGTATTTTGTATGAATGAGTGTATATGCATGCATGTGTGTGTACGTATATATGTGGATATGTACATGTGTGTTTATGTTATATGTATGTATATGTGTATATGTCTATATGTGTATATGTATACATATATGTATGCGTATATGTTTGCATGTATATGTGTATATGGGTATGTGTATGTGTACGTGTGTGTATATATTGTTGCGGAAATGTGGTATACTTTCTTTACTCTGATACCACTCCTTGTCGACGCGACGAAGGCTGAACCTTAGTAAGCCTGCGGAAATCGCCACGCCCAAGAAGAACTAAGCTAGAGTGATTCAGAACACTTATGTAATCAACCAATAGCTTAGCGAAGTCTAGCTCTTAACATAAAAGACTGTGTTCTAAATTCTCTGGAAAAAATTTCACCGAAACTTCACCAGACTGTCACTGGACTGACACCGTAATCGTACCGGAATTGTACCGGAATGAACTTCAAATCTATTTATAATTACTTCAAGTGAACATACATGAAGTAAGGAGGTGATGCGTGAACTTTCTTGACTTACTGAACTCTTTCTGAAATTTAAGAGAAAACTCCACCAGTTCAGACAACCTTTTTCGGTCACACTTTGTATTGTGTATAGATATCTTTTTCACCGGAAACTTTGATCAATTGAAAGTAGAGATGTCTAGCTACAGAATGAGCTATCTCTCACACAAAACTTCGCATTACTCTGCGAGATCTACTTCGTTCTTCTACCAGAAATTACTCGTTTACTGTAAGAACTGTAACTGACCGAAAAATGCGGTTACTGAGGAAACGTTAACTGTTAACTAACCTTAAAACATACTCTGTTTCTTCCGCACACAAACAATACGCACAAACATCCACATGAACATGTGTTTTCTATTAGAGAAGATGTGTACAAGTGAGCTTGGCCTCTTCTTGCTCAAGCTACAGAAACTCTCTTATACTGAGTAGTTTCTTATTACCATCTTTCTCTCAGATGAATACCCGATATCTCAGGCTTCTGTTATTCATCTATACATACGCGATCTCTGGCGTCTTCTACATTACATACGCGATCTATGGCGTCTTCTACCTCTCTCTCTGTATATCTGTATCTCTGCGTCTCTGCGCATCTGCTATATCTCTGTTCACCTCTCTCTCTTTCTCTCTCTGTTTTCGATTCTTGATTGATATATATATAGTCCTCATTCTTCCATGCTCTTCCGCGCACGTTCTTGTTTGCACTTCCCTTCTATTATTCCTTTGCACGTTCTCTCTATGTACAGTTTGATTTGGTGTACCGTATTCTGATTCTGGGAGATTCTGTACTGTACATAACGGTCGTGGATTTGTCCTTCCACTAAGGCTTTTGATTTTCTCTGATTTTGCTTCCTTCTTTTTCTCTTTTTATGTCTGTTTGTCAAATTCGTGAGTGTTTCTTCAACAGCTCCCCCTCAATCACTAATTTGACATCTTCCGGTCTTTCATATATCTTTCTTTCTTTTATACCTGCCATTTCTTTGAATCTGCTTGTCTTCGTTCCATCCAAACTCTTTGTCAGCATATCTGCAATCTGATCTTTTGTCGGAGTGTATACTATTTCTATTTCTTTCTCCATTACCTTTTCCCTCAGGAAATGATACTGAATTTCTATGTGCTTTGTTCTTGCATGAAATACTGGGTTTGCTGCAAGATGTAACGAACTCATATTATCTCCATGTATGATAGGTATACCTTGATCAATACCCATGCTTTTGAGTACGGTCTGCATCCATATTACTTCTTTAGCTGCTTCTACAAGTCCTTTATATTCTGCTTCTGTTGATGATAACGCTAGTACTGTGTGTTGCTTCTTTGAACACCAGCTTACCAGCTTATCTCCTAGGTATATCATATACCCGTGTGTTGATCTTCTGTCATCTTGACTTCCAGCCCAGTCTGAGTCACTGTATGCTCTGAGTTTTATGTCGGACGTAAAAGGATAATATAATCCTTCTTTTATAGTTCTTTTAATATATCTAAGAACTCTCTGTCCTGCAACCCAATGTTGATCTGTCGGACAATGCATAAACTGTGAGAGAACTCTCACTGCATAACTAAGATCGGATCTTGTTAGTGTAGCATAAATTAAACTTCCTACAAGTGACTGATATTTCTTCGTATCTTTAAACTCTGCTCCACTGTATTTGCCGAGTTTATGATTTACTTCAAGCGGTGTTGAAGCTTCTCTGCAATTCTCCATATTAAACTTCTTTAGTAAGTTTAGGAGATACCTTTCTTGTGTCACATATACACCATGATCTGTGTATGTGATTTCCATTCCTAGAAAGTAAGACAACTTCCCTAGGTCACTGATCTTGAACTCTCTTTCGAGTAGTTTCTTTACTTTTGTAATTCCTTCATCTGATGTTCCTGTGATTATTAAGTCGTCTACATAAATACAAATGTAGATCATACCTTCTTCTGTTCTCTTTATGAGTAGACTTGTGTCTGCCTTCAAACTTTGGTATCCAAGTTCGTTTAGATATTTCACAAGTCTGTAATTCCAAGCTCTTGGAGCTTGCTTCAGTCCATAAAGTGCTTTTCTTAGTCTGCACACATGTTCTGGATATCTGGAATTTTCGAAACCTTCTGGTTGTTCCATGTACACTTCATCAGAAATGTATCCATTCAGAAATGCGTTCTTTATATCTAGCTGACTTAGCTTCCATCCTTTTGATGCTGCTATAGCAATCACTGTCCTTATGGTTGACATCCTTGCCACCGGACTAAACGTCTCATCGTAATCTATGCCATGCTTCTGGGCATAGCCTTTGACCACCAGCCTTGCTTTGTGTCTGGCTATCCTCCCATCTGCAAATTTCTTTATTTTGAAAAACCATTTATTTTCGATTACTTTCTTACCATTTGGTTTTGGAACAAGTTCCCATGTCTTGTTCTCTTCCAGTGCGCTGATTTCTTCTTCCATTGCTTCTTCCCATTGTTTCTTGCCTTTTGCTTCATCATAGCTCTGTGGTTCTTCATCATCTTTGACCATATATGCATAGTCTTTCTGAGTTATGTATGAGGTATCATATGAATACCTTTCTGGTTGTCTTCTAGTTTTGCTTGACCTTCTTGGTTCGTATTCTTCGTGTGTATCTGAATACACGTCTTCATCTTCGTTTCTCATACCTGATCCGTTCCTGGACGTACTTGCCTGCATATGATTTTCATCTCTGTTTACCTGAACAATTGATTTCCCTTTCTCTCTTCTTTTTATTTCTTCTTCGAATTCTCCAGTTGTATGACTTTGATCTGCATACCAACTTTTCTGTTCATCAAATGTAACATCTCTAGACACAGTAAATTGTTTGGTTAGAGGATTCCATAACCTGTATCCCATCTGCTTTTCATCATATCCGACGAACACATATTTCTCTGCTTTCGGTTCAAGCTTATGTCTGAGTTGAGACGGTACATAAGCATACGCTACTGATCCAAACACTTTGCAGTGATCAAGTGTTGGCTTCTTTCCCCACCAAGCTTCATAAGGGGTCATTCCTTCCAATGCTGTACATGGTAATCTGTTTACCAAGTATGTGGCTGTGTTTACAGCTTCAGCCCAAAGATAATTTGGACAATCTTTTTCGTTTAGCATAGCTCGTGCGAACTCGACTAGAACTCGGTTCCTTCTTTCTGCTACTCCATTTTGTTGTGGTGTATATCTGCAGGTTATTTCTCTTTTAACACCTGCATTCCAAAGATAGTCATTGAATTCTCGAGAGAAGTATTCTCCCCCTCCATCAAACCTCAGTCTTTTAAGTTTTCGTCCGGTAAGTCTTTCAGCATATGCATGAAAATGCCTGAAGGCCCCAAATACTTCTGATTTTTCTTTCAAAACATAAAGAGTTATCCACCTTGTTGCCATCAATGAATAGAACATAGTACCTTGATCCGCTGATTGATCCTTCTTTCGTTGGCCCCCATACATCTGTATGAATAAGCTTGAGTACTTCATCATGTTTGAATCCTTTCTTCTGGAAAGGTAGCCTGTGGGCTTTTCCCAACTGACATGCTTCACACTTGTGAATCATATGTTGATTCTGTATATTTGGTAATCCCAATACTGACTGATTCGTTATCATAGCTTTAATTCCTTTTTCATTGAAATGACCCAATCTCTTATGCCAGAGATCAAGTTCTGTAATAACCTTCTCACCATGTGTGAGTAACGCTTGGCCAATGTTCCCTTGTACTCTTAAAGTAAAGAGTCTGCCTTCTTTCTTACCAGAGACGATCTGATTGTATCCGTTCTCCGGATCTTCTACAAATACGCCTTTATTTGTAAATTTGACCTGGAAGCCTTTTTCAACTATCTATCCTACGCTAATCAAATTTTTCGGTATTGTTGGAACATACAAGACATTGGTTAGCAAATCTGCTCCACTCTTGCATTTCACTTTTTCCAATTGAGTGTACGCTATGTCTCGTATTGTCACCTGTTTGAACAGTGTGACTAGAACTACCTTTCTCTAGTTCTGACATTAGTTCTATATTTCCTGACAAATGATTAGAGCATCCAGAATCAATGTAAAATACCTTTAGGTCTTCATTCTCTGATGTGCTGATTGAGTTCATCATCAACAATGTATGACTTTCATTCTGGGTGTCATTTGCGTAGTTGTTGTAGGTGGTGTTGTAGGATTGATTCTGTCCCCAACTTCTCGCTCCACCTCTACCATAGCCTCCTCTTTGATTTTGTCTTCCTCTTTGATATCTTCCACTTCTGCCTCTGCTATTACTGTTTTGATTTTGATTTGATCCTTGTTGATTGTGCCAGCAATCATGAGCCAAATGATTACTGAGTCCACAGATCCAGCAAGCCTTCTTGTTGGTATTCTGGCTACTTCTTCCTCTTCCAAAGCCTCTTGCTCTACCTCTGCCAGTGCCTTTACCTCTTGCGTAATAGGCCTGAGAACTCGACTCTTCTTCGTCTTTTGACTTACCTTTGTCTTTCTTTTTGTTCTTCATATACATTGCAGAGCTTTGTCCTTTATCTGCATCTCCTTTCAGGTCTTGCTCATATGTGAGCATCAAACCAAACAACTGATTTAAGTCTGGCACAAAATGATTTAAAGAAAGTTCAGTTGATAGTACGAAAGGTTTCCACCTTTCATCTCCTCTCAAACCTGTGAGCACTTGCGCTATCAATCTATGATCTTCGACTTCTTCATTTATGGATCCAAGACTATCTGCTAGATCCTTCATTTTAGTGACATAGTCACTTATGCTTTGACTCGACTTCTTTCTGAATGTCGTAAACTCGGACCATAAACTAGCCTTCCTGGCTTTCGTAGTATTTTGGAAATGATCTTCCAATGCACTCCATATGTCCTCTGCTTTCTCTAGACCTCTAATATGCGGTAGTAGATGGTCTGTTACGGCATTATAGATGTAAGCTCTTGCCGTTGCATCTTTCTTCTGCCACAGCTTCAAAGCTTCTAACTCTTCTTTTTCCGGTTGACTATCATCTTCGAAAGTCGGCTTCTTTTCTTCTCCGATCACGTACATCATTAAGTCCTTACTCATAAGTAAGGCTTCCATGCGTATTACCCATGCGGGATAATTATCTCTGTCCAACTTATCAATAGTAACGTGGTCTGCCATGATCTTCTTGTTTCTGTTACTTCTGGTGAGCTTTTGAGAATCTTTCTCGTTCTAGTTCCACTCGTTGAGGTTAACCGGCTCTTGTTTCCAATAATGGTGAATACTCTGGGCTCTGATTAGATATACCTAGCTCTGCCCATGATTAGATATGCCTAGCTCTGGCTCTGATACCACTGTTGCGGAAATGTGGTATACTTTCTTTACTCTGATACCACTCCTTGTTGACGCGACGAAGGCTGAACCTTAGTAAGCCTGCGGAAATCGCCACGCCCAAGAAGAACTAAGCTAGAGTGATTCAGAACACTTCTGTAATCAACCAATAGCTTAGCGAAGTCTAGCTCTTAACATAAAAGACTGTGTTCTAAATTCTCTGGAAAAAATTTCACCGAAACTTCACCAGACTGTCACTGGACTGACACCGTAATCGTACCGGAATTGTACCGGAATGAACTTCAAATCTATTTATAATTACTTCAAGTGAACATACATGAAGTAAGGAGGTGATGCGTGAACTTTCTTGACTTACTGAACTCTTTCTGAAGTTTAAGAGAAAACTCCACCAGTTCAGACAACCTTTTCGGTCACACTTTGTACTGTGCATAGATTTTTTTTTCACCGGAAACTTTGATCAACTGAAAGTAGAGATGTCTAGCTATAGAATGAGCTATCTCTCACACAAAACTTCGCATTACTCTGCGAGATCTACTTCGTTCTTCTACCGGAAATTACTCGTTTACTGTAAGAACTGTAACTCACCGAAAAATGCGGTTACTGAGGAAACGTTAACTGTTAACTAACCTTAAAACATACTCTGTTTCTTCCGCACACAAACAATACGCACAAACATCCACATGAACATGTGTTTTCTATTAGAGAAGATGTGTACAAGTGAGCTTGGCCTCTTCTTGCTCAAGCTACAGAAACTCTCTTATACTGAGTAGTTTCTTATTACCATCTTTCTCTCAGATGAATACCCGATATCTCAGGCTTCTGTTATTCATCTATACATACGCGATCTCTAGCGTCTTCTACGTTACATACGCGATCTATGGCGTCTTCTACCTCTCTCTCTATATCTGTATCTCTGCGTCTCTGCGCATCTGCTATATCTCTGTTCACCTCTCTCTCTTTCTCTCTCTGTTTTTGATTCTTGATTGATATATATATAGTCCTCATTCTTCCATGCTCTTCCGCGCACGTTCTTGTTCGCACTTCCCTTCTATTATTCCTTTGCACGTTCTCTCTATGTACAGTTTGATTTGGTGTACCGTATTCTGATTCTGGGAGATTCTGTACTGTACATAACGGTCGTGGATTTGTCCTTCCACTAAGGCTTTTGATTTTCTCTGATTTTGCTTCCTTCTTTTTCTCTTTTTATGTCTGTTTGTCAAATTTGTGAGTGTTTCTTCAACATATATGTGTATGTATTCTGATTTTTTTTTTTGTTTGAGATTAAATTTACAAGAGATATTGTATGGTGGAAAAAAATAAGAGGCGACCTAACATACCACCTGAGACGTGGTAATTTTTTTGTAGACAGCTATGTCTTCGGGAGTCATTTCCTCAGCAGAAGGTACACAAATTAATAGTTTATATTTATAATTTTTATATATTTTAGTAATTTTTTACATTTAATTTATGTATTTTTTTCTTAAATAAACAGGCTGCTGCAAAGAAGAGAGTGGAGTCGGGCCACACATCGCACCTAGGCCAAATGGGCCATAATGGTTTTGTAGCTACATTTGTAAGTATATGTGTTATTGTGAGTATATTTTTTATTTTAGTTAAAATGCAAGCAACTAATTTTTTTTATTTGTTTCAATGCAGCGGAAGGATTATGGTCGATATCCTATGAAACATTAGATCGAGTATGCTACACATTTCGGATATCGGCGTTTGAGCAAGTATATGCGAGATCATCCTGATGCCTTTGTGAGTATTATTAAATTTTATATAATTATTTTATTTTTATGAATGGTTTAATTGTTTTATTTATTTATGTTTGTTATATGTAATATAGGAGTATTATGGAGAGACAGATATGGATGAGGTGGAGAGACAAGCACAGGAGGGACGATCTCGATCATCACAGGGTGATCATGACGATGAGGATGAGGATGATCAGGATGATCATGATACTGCTGATGATGATGATGATGATTAGGATTTTAGTTGATTATGACATTGGATTATGTGTATTTACATTGATATATATATATATATATATATATATATATATATATATATATATATATATATATATATATATATATATATATATATATATATATATATATATATATATATATATATATATATATATATATATATATATTTCATTTCAGTTATGTTTTCAATTGTGTGTATGGTATTAAGTAATGAAGAGTTTTGTTCTATTGATTGTTATTATTGTTTATATTAAGCATGTGTTTTAATACTTTAATCATATAATTCATTCATATGTGTGTACCTAAGTGTATATGTATGTGTGTGTATATGTATGTATGTGCATGTGTATGTGTGTGTATATGTATGTATGTGCATGTGCATGTGTAAGTGTATATGTGTGTATCAGTATGTGCATGTGTCTGTGTGTGTGTGTATATGTATGTGCATGTATATGTGTAACTCTATGTGTATATGTGTGTATGTGCATGTATATGTGTATATGTAGGTATGTGCATGTGTGTGTGCATGTGTGTGCATGTGTAGATGTGTTTTAATACTTTAATTATATAATTCATTCATATGTGTGTACCTAAGTGTATATGTATGTGTGTGTATATGTATGTATGTGCATGTGTATGTGTGTGTATATGTATGTATGTGCATGTGCATGTATAAGTGTCTATGTGTGTATGAGTATGTGCATGTGCATGTGTATGTGTGTGTATATGTATGTGCATGTATATATGTAACTCTATGTGTATATGTATGTATGCGCATGTATATGTGTAGATGTAGGTATGTACATGTGTGTGTGTGCATGTGTATATGTGTGTGTACATATGTGCATATATATGTGTATATATGTGTATAATGTATGTATATGCATGTGTATATGTATGAAACATGCATGTGTATGTGGATGCATTTCCATTTGCATCCATGTGCATGCATGTGAATGTGCATGCATGTGGATGTGCATATACATGTATTTGCGTATATGTTAATGTGTGTGTGTGTGTATATATATATATATGGAATAATGCATGCATGTAAGTCTTTTTATGTGGTTATAGAAATGTTTGTGCATATGCATGTGTATATGTGTGTATGTCTAAGTGTATGTGCACATGTATCTGTGTGTATATATGTGTGTGTATGTGCATGTGTATATGTGTGAAAGTGCATCTTCATCATGTATAAGTGTATAAGTTTATATCAATAAGTGTGAGTATGCTATCTAATGAAAATAACACAATTCAAATGATATACAAAGAATAGAAATTGTACTTGCAATAGTTAGCCATACTTTTTGCTTGGTTAGCTTCTTGAATAACCTGCAATAAAGAGAGAAAGAAGAGAGAGAGAGAGAGAGAGAGAGAGAATTCAAAGAGAGGAAGATGTAGAAAGAGAGAAACAGAGACAGAGGGAGACAATAAGAGAGAGCTTAGGCAAAACAACAATTTTGCATATCTTCAGCTCGTAAGTGTTGCGCAATAGCGAATGTTGGAGAGCTCTTCGATCAAATGCGTGAAAATGCCGATCGAAGAGCCTACAACGTTTTAATTTTTTTCCGTCAACAGACCGTCGTGTATGTGATGCTATGAGCGACATGTTTAGCGTCACTTATGCGAAGAAAAAAAGCGTCGCTTATGCAACGCTATTTAAAATCATCGTCTTAGGAATGCTCTATGCGTGCACGCACGACGCTCATTACGACGCATTTTTCAATTTTATAGCGACGAAATTATGTTGCCTTAACCATCGCTATACGCCCGTATTTCTTGTAGTGTGAATTGCTTGGTTGAAGGATTAGAGAATCTATAACCCATTTGAGTTGATTCATAGCCAATAAACACTACATTTGTTGCATTTTCATCTAGCTTACCTCTTATTTGTGATGGTACATGAGCATAAGCTAAACAACCAAACACCTTGCAATGTCCAAGACTAGGTTTTCTTCCATGTCATGCTTCATAAGGAGTCATACCTTGAAGTGATTTGGATGGTAGTCTATTGACAAGGTACACAGCAGTTGAGATAGCTTCTGCCCATAGATAATGTGGCAACTTCTTCGCTTCAAGCATTGTTCGGGCTGATCCAACCAATGTCTTGTTTCTCCTCTCTGCAATTCCACTTAGTTGAGGAGAGTACCTGGTAGTCATGTCCCTTTTGATACCTTTTTCATGCAAGAACACATCAAATTCTTTGGAGAAGTATTCTCCCCCTCCATCAGATATGAGCTTCTTGAGTGATCTACTTGTATGATTCTCCACATGTGCTAGATAATTTTTGAAGCAATCAAACACTTCATCACTTTTGATTAAGTATAGATTAGTCCATCTAGTTGTGATAAAAATAGAACAAGCACCCCGGGCTCACTCGGCGACTCGCACCGGCCCGTCGGTAGGGTGACTTGATCAAGTGTTTTGTTCCCTTGCTTGAAAGCAGAAGATCACCGTTTGCATGAAAAACTAGCTTGCATTGAAAGAACATGATTACAAAGGAAACGGCCTAAGCCGGCCCGCGTTGAACGTTGCGGGTAAACGTTTACAGTGAGCCGGCCCGCGTTAAGCATCGCGGGCAAACGCGTTACAACGGGCCCTCGATGGCACAACGGCACTTTCGAGAGGTGCGTGCGGAGGGGACTAGCACAAAGGCTACCACACAAGGAGCGCAAGAGTCACTTGGTTCGCTTGGGTCACTTGGGTCGGAGGCTCACTATGTCCCCCTATAGTTGCGCACAATTTGGCGCCGGTCGGCAAACCACACAAGCACCAAAAAGGCCTAGATAGAAATACAATGGGGGGGGGGGGGGTGTGAAGAGATGGATAGGTATGTGTTGAAGATGAAGAGGTGTTGCAAAATCTTTGCTCTACACCAGCCAAATGAACTCCAGGAGTAGATGGTGGGCCCTTTTAGCTTGCCAATGGATGTATTAGACACCCTATGTACCTTGGAAGATCACTCTCAAAAAGATAGATCAAAACAGATAAGTTGGAGTTAGCTCAGAGGTGAAAACTTGCTATTCTTGGTTGATACACCTGTCCAGTGTTTTACATAATTCTCTGAGCACAGCAGCAATTAGATTAATTCCTCTTGGGGAAGGCTAGGTAGCTTAAAGAGCTAACTTTAGAGAGTAATCTCATCAAAAATAACAAACCACACACTGAGAATGACTTTTAACAAGTGATGACATCATCCCGATTTTCACGGGCTGCTACAGAAATAGACCAGTGAGTAGAAAAATTAACATAACTCAAGATATAAGGATCCAATGATCATGAAAATTTGTATGCTTATACTAGACAGTAAGCTGAATCCAACAAGCTTGAAATCACTGAATTTGGATGAGTAAACACTGAGAAATAACTCTGACAAGATGACTGAAAAAGTCGGGTACCTGACAGAGAAGTGAAGATGAACATACCCTGTTGACTTCAAATGAACATAACTGAAGATTCCAACATCCAAATGACATGAAAATTTGTGAGCATATAGTAGACTTATAGAGCTAACTTTACCAAGTTAAATCACTGAAAATGATGAACCAAGTGCAGAGAAACAATCTCTGCAAGCTGACTGAGAAAAACTGAAGTAATGGCAGTGAGTAGTACACATCACAAGAACATGGAAAGATGACCTCAAATAATCATAAAAATGAAACTATATTGCTTGTACAATACAATGACTTACTGATACATATGTGTGCTTTGTAATCACACCTTGAAATGGCATAAAGCTCAGCTCTTGGAGGTCTTCACATAGGTCTCTCTAACCACGACTAAAACTGCCATCTATTTATAGTTGAGTTTGGGAGGCTAACTTCCCTCAATCACTCTCCAATCAATCAATGATTGATTTGATTCTCTACCTACCACAAATCACGAATTCGTGGCTCCTCTTTCCATTCTTGATCATGTGGGCTCAACCACTTAAGATTCTCTTACTTTTACATTAAGTAAACTCTTCAAAAGTTACAAGAGGTAGTTCACAAGTGAACTTTACATAGTCTTCATTTTGAAGCTTCTTTAATGACTTTGTGAGACTCAAGCCAATACTTAGGCTTGTCATAGACTTGCTCCAACAGCTCCCCCTCAAGCCAAGTATGCTTGAGGTCTTCAATCTTCCAAGATTTCCTGCAAACCAATCATAGCTTTGAATTTGCAAAGCTTTGTACCATCCAATGCTTTGGTTAGAATATCTGCACATTGTTGATGTGTGGACACATATGATATTTGAATCTCCTTGCTTAGGATCTTCTCTCGTACATAATGATAATGAACTTCAATATGTTTAGTCCTTGCATGAAAAATAGGATTATCAGCCAAGTGAATAGAACTCATATTGTCACCAAAAATAGTTGGAGTTCCAAACTCCAATCCAAGATCTTTGAACAATGTCTTCATCCACATAGCTTCCTGTGTAGCTATGGCAAGACCTCTATATTCAGCTTCAGTAGAAGAGAGAGCAACTGTGGGTTGCTTCTTGGATGACCATGAAATAAGCTTTGAACCTGCAAAGGTAAGATAACCTGAAGTGCTCCTTCTATCTTCCTTGGAGCCAGCCCAATCTGCATCAGAAAATGGCTTCAAACCTAAATCAGATACATAAGGATAATAAAGTCCTTCATTTATGGTTCCTTTGAGATACTTGAGAATCCTTTTGGCAGCATCCATATGTGGTTTCCTTGGTGTGTGCATAAATTGGCTTAGCACACTCACACTGTAACATATATCTACTCTTGTCAATGTGGCATAGTTGAGACTACCCACTAGACTTTGATATGATGTGATGTCCTCTATGAGTTCACCTTCATGTAAGCTCAATTTGTGATTAACCTCCATTGGAGTACCTGCAATCTTACAATCTTGCATCTTGAATTTTGCCAACATGTCCTTAATGTACTTTCTTTGAGTGAGAAACAAACCATGATCTTTGTAGACAACTTCCAAACCTAGGAAGTAGGTAAGTGAACCCAAATCACTTATCTTGAACTCTTCTCTCATCTGATCTTTGATCTTCTTCATACCATCTGCATCATTTCCTATCAATATAATATCATCTACATATACACATAGGTAGATGACTTCGGAATTACTCTTTTTAATAAAGAGTGAAGGATCTGCTTTGCTTGGTTGAAAGCCTTTGTCCTGCAAGAATGAAACAAGCCTGAAATTCCAAGCTCTTGGAGCTTGCTTGAGACCATACAATGCTTTGTTAAGTTTACACACATAATTAGGATAAACTTGATTCTCAAAACCAGGTGGTTGTGCCATATATACCTCTTCTGTTATCCAACCATTCAAGAATGCATTCTTCACATCTAGTTGAAGTATCTTCCAATTCTTGGAAGAGGCAATACTAAGCAAAACCCTAATAGTAGGCATCTTTGCCACAGGAGAGAATGTCTCCTCATAATCAATTCCCTGAGTTTGTGCAAAGCCTTTTGCTACAAGCCTTGCCTTATACCTGTTAATGGAACCATCAGAATTCTTCTTGAGTTTATAGACCCATCTTGAGCCTATTACCTTCATGGATGAAGTCTTGGGCACCAAATCCCAAGTGTTGTTTTCCTCGAGTGCTTCAATCTCTTCCTTCATTGCATGCTTCCATTCTGTTTTTGCTTTGGCCTCTTCAAATGATGATGGCTCCTCTTGGTTTATGTCCTGTGCTATGTAGATAGAATGTTTAGTTACTAATGAGGTGTCAAACCCATACCTTTCTGGTTTTTTCTTTTCCCTCATAGATCTTCTTAAGCCATGATTTGATGATTCTGCCTCATGTCCAAGTTCCTGCAATTTTGCTTTACCTTTAGACTTCCATGCTTTGATCTTTTCCATCTGACATTCTTCATCATCCTCTGAGGTGTCTTGTTCTTCAATCTTTGATTGTTCTCTACCAAGCTTTGGAAAATCTTCTTCAAGATCATATGGTAAATTGACCTTCCTGCATGAATCTTCATACCATGAATTGTTCTCATCAAAAACTACATCTCTGCTTACCAAGAATCCTTTGTTGGTAGGGTTGTATAACATGTAGCCCTTTTGATTGTTGTCATATCCAATAAATACACACCTTTCTGCTTTTGGATCCATCTTGCCTCTAACCTGTGAAGGAACATGAGCAAAAGCAATACATCCAAAAATTTTACAATGATCTAAGCTTGGTCTTCTTCCATTCCAAGCCTCATATGGAGTCATTCCATCAAGGGATTTTGAAGGCAACCTGTTAATCAAGTAAGTGGCTGTAGATACAGCCTCAGCCCATAAGTAATTAGGTAAATGCTTTTCATTTAACATAGACCTTGCAGCTTCAACAATTGTCCTATTCCTCCTTTCTGCCACTCCATTTTGCTCAGGAGTGTACCTTGTAGTTACCTCTCTTTTGATTCCTCTTTCTTGAAGAAAAGAATCAAAATCATGGGAGAAGTATTCTCCCCCTCCATCTGACCTTAGCCTTTTTAGTGATTTACCTGTTTGATTCTCCACAAGAGCCAAATATCTTTTGAAACATGAAAAAACTTCATCTTTGTGTTTCATAAAGAATAGGATAGTCCATCTGCTGCAATCATCAATAAAGGAAACATAATACCTTGATCCTGATATTGAAGCTTCCTTGCTTGGTCCCCATACATCTGTATGAACCAACTCCAAGAGATCTCCATGCATATAACCTTTCTTCATGAATGGTAACCTGTGAGACTTTCCAAACTGACATGCACTACACTTATAAATCATATGTTGTTTTGACAAGTTAGGGAGTCCAAGTACACTTTGGTCCCTGCAAATTTGCTTTAATGACCTTTCACCAATATGTGCTAACCTTTTGTGCCATACTTCCAATTCTGTGAGTGTCTGACTACCATAATTAAAGAGAGCAATGTTTCTAGTGTCCTGTAATTCAAATGTGAACAATCTACCTGTCTTTTCACCTTTTGCAATTCTTCTGAATCCTTGACTTGGATCGTCAACAAATGCTCCTGCCTTTGTGAACCTGACTTGCAACCCTTTCTCTACTATCTGCCCAACACTTATCAAATTCTTTGTAATGGTAGGGACATAGAGTACCTTACTGAGTAGGTTGATGTTTCCATCAGGTGCTTTGACATTGCCTATTTTCTCCACAGGATGTTTTGTATCATCTCCTGTTTGTACCTCATGCTTATTCCTTGGATCTTCTAAATCTGATAGGAGTGCCACATTTCCTGCCACATGATTTGAACAACCTGAATCTATGTAGAAAACATGCTCATCAGATTTACCTTGTGGCATAGCCATGTTCATGATCAATAATGAATCCTCTTTGTTTGAGTCTTCTGTGTAGTTATTGTAGTCTCTCCTTCCTTTGTAGCCTCCTTGATAGTTTGAATGATTGTAGTTGTTGTAGTTGCCATGATAATTGTTGAACCTTCCTCTTGAGTAGCCATAACTTCCTCTATTGTATCCTCTACCTCTTTGATTCCTGGAATTCCTAAAGCAATTTTCAGTTGTATGATTAGTTAATCCACAAATAGAACATGAGTTGGAGTCTTGGGATCTCCCCCTGCCTTGTCTACCTCCTCTTCCTCTACCTCTGCCATGTCTTCCTCTACCTGCATAGTTAGCTTGATATGTACCTGCTTCATCATCCACTTTCTTTGCCTTTCCTTTGTTATCTTTAGACTTGCTTTTATCCGTGTATAAAGCTGAAGATTGATTACCTTTAGAGCTTTCTCCATTTTTGATAAGCTTTGCCTCTTGAGTAAGTAATTGTCCAATGAGTGTGTTGAAATCAGGTACATGCATGTCCATGTACAAATCCATAGCTGTGGTGAATGCTTCCCACTTATCATCTGCCTTCAAGCCATTGATGACCTGCCTTACAATTTGCTCTTCATCTATTACCTCTCCAATGCTTCCCAATTGATCCGCTATGTCCTTGAGCTTTGTGACAAAATCAGTCACATTTTGTTTGGGAGCCTTCTTGAGAGTTGTGAACTCCAGCCATAGTTGATGCTTCCTGGCTTTGGTACTTGAAGAAAAGAAAGCTTCAAGTGCATCCCACACTTCCTGAGATGTCTTACAACTTCTAATGTGAGGCAACAAAAAATCTGAGATAGAGTTGAGGAGATAAGACCTTGCAAGTGCATCCTTGGAGCACCATGTGCTCAATCTTTCTTGCTCTTCTTGTGTTGGTTGACTTTTGTTCCTGAAACTTGGCATAACTTCATCTCCAGCCACATAACCATATAAACTTCTACCTTGGAGATAAGCTTCCATTCTTAATGACCAAGCTGAGTAGTTACCTCTGTCCAATTTGTCAATTGATGAAGGAAATCCATCTGCCATGTTGTCCAACCTTGCTCTGATACCACTGTGAAGAGATGGATAGGTATGTGTTGAAGATGAAGAGGTGTTGCAAAATCTTTGCTCTACACCAGCCAAATGAACTCCAGGAGTAGATGGTGGGCCCTTTTAGCTTGCCAATGGATGTATTAGACACCCTATGTACCTTGGAAGATCACTCTCAAAAAGATAGATCAAAACAGATAAGTTGGAGTTAGCTCAGAGGTGAAAACTTGCTATTCTTGGTTGATACACCTGTCCAGTGTTTTACATAATTCTCTGAGCACAGCAGCAATTAGATTAATTCCTCTTGGGGAAGGCTAGGTAGCTTAAAGAGCTAACTTTAGAGAGTAATCTCATCAAAAATAACAAACCACACACTGAGAATGACTTTTAACAAGTGATGACATCATCCCGATTTTCACGGGCTGCTACAGAAATAGACCAGTGAGTAGAAAAATTAACATAACTCAAGATGTAAGGATCCAATGATCATGAAAATTTGTATGCTTATACTAGACAGTAATTTGAATCCAACAAGCTTGAAATCACTGAATTTGGATGAGTAAACACTGGGAAATGACTCTGACAAGATGACTGAAAAAGTCGGGTACCTGACAGAGAATTGAAGATGAACATACCCTGTTGACTTCAAATGAACATAACTGAAGATTCCAACATCCAAATGACATGAAAATTTGTGAGCATATAGTAGACTTATAGAGCTAACTTTACCAAGTTAAATCACTGAAAATGATGAACCAAGTGCAGAGAAACAATCTCTGCAAGCTGACTGAGAAAAACTGAAGTAATGGCAGTGAGTAGTACACATCACAAGAACATGGAAAGATGACCTCAAATAATCATAAAAATGAAACTATATTGCTTGTACAATACAATGACTTACTGATACATATGTGTGCTTTGTAATCACACCTTGAAATGGCATAAAGCTCAGCTCTTGGAGGTCTTCACATAGGTCTCTCTAACCACGACTAAAACTGCCATCTATTTATAGTTGAGTTTGGGAGGCTAACTTCCCTCAATCACTCTCCAATCAATCAATGATTGATTTGGTTCTCTACCTACCACAAATCATGAATTCGTGGCTCCTCTTTCCATTCTTGATCATGTGGGCTCAACCACTTAAGATTCTCTTACTTTTACATTAAGTACTCTTCAAAAGTTACAAGAGGTAGTTCACAAGTGAACTTTACATAGTCTTCATTTTGAAGCTTCTTTAATGACTTTGTGAGACTCAAGCCAATACTTAGGCTTGTCATAGACTTGCTCCAACAGGAGGCTCTTGCCCACGGGTTGTCACATATTCTCCCCCGCTTCGAAGAGCTTTGCGTCCTCGTAAAGCTACGGGATTCGCGCCTGGGATGTCGAAGGATGAGTCGATTGGAACGACTCAATGAGGCTTTGGGCTGTCGGTGGCATACTCTGTTTACTTACCCATGTGGCTTCCTTGAGGGGGCGGCCACGCCACTTGACGAGGAATTGCGAGCTATTCTCCTTGAGGATCAACTCTACCTGTCGTTGTGCGATTGGATCTTCCACCAATGTGACTTGACGTCCAAAGCGAGTATCAGGGCGGAAGCGTTTTAAGAAACTCACATGGAACGAGTTGTGGATATGAATTTCGGGTGGAAGAGCCAGTTGATATGTCACTTGGTTGAAACGGTGACTAATTCTGTACGGCCCATAGTACCTATGATTGAACTTTGGAGTGAAATTCCTGGGTAAAATGATGTTCTTGGCATTTACTAGAACTAAGTCACCCACTTGGTAATCTGGCGCCTCTGTTCGGTTCTGATTAGCAATTCTTACCATCCTTTCTTTGCTCTTGATAAGGGCCTCTTTTGCCTGTCGTAGTTTGGATTGCCAGTCTCGTAAAAAATTACCACATTCCCGGTCTGCTGCCACTAGCACTTCATCTGACATGAGTGCCATAGGTGTGATTACACTTTTGCCTGTGGCCACCTCAAACGGTGACATAGATGTACTGGAATGGATTGAGCTGTTATAATGGAATTCTAAAATGTCGAGATGCTTGGCCCAATCCTTCTGGTCCGCTTGAATGTAACTCCTCAAGTAATTTTCTATGGTTTGATTGACTCTTTCTGTTTGCCCATCGGTCTCGGGGTGATAGGCCGACGAGAATCGAAGCTGAGTGCCTAAGATGGAGAAAAGTTCCCGCCATAAGTCGCTCATGAATCTAGTGTCCCGATCTGACACAATAGCCAAGGGAAGGCCATGATACTTAAACACTTTTTGGAAGAAAGTCTGTGCTACCACCTTCGCCGGCATAGGTGGCTTCATCGGTATGAAGTGTGCTTGTTTAGAGAAATAATCCACTACTACCATAATTGCATTATGCCCATCGGATGTTGGTAGATCTGTTATGAAATCCATGCTGACCATGTCCCAAGGACGGTTCGGAACGGGCATGGGTTGGAGTAGGCCTGCCGGTTTTATCTTCTGTTGTCTTACTAGTTGGCAGGTCGGGCATGTTTGAACATACTCAATCACGTCGTCTTTCATCTTCGGCCAAAATACATGCTCTTTTAAATGTTCGTAACTTCTTCTTTGTCCTCCATGTCCGGCTAATTGACAATCGTGTGCTTCCCATAAAAGCATCCTTTGTATTTCTGCATTATCCGATATGTAAATCCTTCCCCTTTCTATATAACATGTTGTTCATAATTGTGTATTTCCCTTTATGATCTAAGCCCGAGTGTACATCTTTGATGATCCTCTGTATATCCTGATCCGTTTGTTGCAACTTACGAATTTGATCTTTCGTCTTACTCTCGGCCATGGAAATTGCGGCCAGTGTCGGTCTTCTACTCAGGGCATCTGGCATGACGTTTTGCTTGCCTGGTTTGTGAATTATGTCTATGTCAAATTCAGCCAAGAAATCTTGCCACCTTGCTTGCTTGGGAGATAACTTAGGCTGAGTACAAAAATACTTGAGTGAAATATTGTCAGTGTAAATCTTTGTGTGTTTATCTTGGACATAGTGACGCCACTTTCGCAAACAGTGGATCACCGCGAGCATCTCCTTCTCGTGAGTGCTCCATCTTAACTCTGTACTTGAAAATTTGTGTGACTCATAAGCCACAGGGCGTCCTTCCTGCATAAGGACCCCTCCAATTGCCAATCCTGACGCATCTGTGTGGATCTCGAACTCTTTGTCAAACTCTGGCAACTTCAACACAGGGGCTTCGCACATCACCTGTTTGAGTTGCTCGAAAGCATCTTGTTCCTTAGGCCCCCACACAAAGCAACCCTTTCCTTTAGTTAACTCTGTGAGCGGAGCGGCCACTTTACTGAAATCTTTTATGAATTTTCTTGGAAACTGGCAGAACCCTATGAACTCTCTCACTTCTCTGACTGTTGTAGGCGGTGCCCATTGATGAACTGCTGTGATTTTATGAGGGTCTATCATCATCCTTTGTCTGAAACCATGAAACCTAAAAATTCAACTGAGTTCATGGCAAACTCGCACTTTTCTGGCTTGGCATAGAGCTGTCTTTCTCTTAGGCGTTGAAGGACGGCCCTTACGTGCTCTAGGTGTTCCTCTAGTGTGCGGCTGTATATCAAGAGGTCGTCTATGTAGATGATCAGGAACTCATCTAACATATCTCTGAATCCATCCTTCATCTCTCGGCAAAACGTGCCTGGAGCGCATGTGAGTCCAAAAGCCATGACCAACCACTCGTAGCTGCCATAGCGCATCCTGAATGCCGTCTTTTCAATATCCTGCTCTGCTATGCGAATCTGATGATATCCGGATCTGAGATCTATTCGTGTAAAGAATTTTTCCTGACCCAATCGGTCCATCAACTCATCCATAACTGGTACTGGATACTTTGTCTTGACAGTGATCTTATTCAAAGCCCGATAATCCACACACAACCGCATGCTGCCATCTTTCTTCTTGACGAATAAAACGGGAGCACCGTAGGGTGAACTACTGGGTCTAATGAAACCTTGTTGTTCCAGTTCTACCAATTGCCTTTTTAACTCCTTTAGGTCTGTCTCATTCATTCTGTAAGGTGCTTTGGCCAGAGGAGCATGGCCTGGCATAACTTCAATTCTGTGTTGGACTTTCCTGAGTGGTGGCAGCCCACTTGGTAACTGACTTGGCAAAACATCTTCAAAATCTCTAAGTACTTCATGAACTCTTTTATCGCCAACCTTCATCTTTTCACTTTCCTTTTCGTCTATGTCAATGGGGCTACACTTTATGGCGCACAAATGTGCCTGAGCTCCCTGCTTCATCGCTTTTTCCACTTGCTTGGCCGTCAAAGGTCCTTGTGTTTGTTGTCTTTGCTCTGCCCTTGCTGCTGCGGCTACAGATTTCAACTTTCCTGCTTCTAAGTTCAATTTCTTGTTCCCTTTTCCCTGACTGCTGGAGGGCACACACTCTTGATACATTGGTGCCTTTCCTTTTCTTTGCCTGTTCGCCTCCTCTTTCGTTGTGGGAGGAGTGACGGTCTTGTGACTTGATTCTTGTGAACTCGATCTTGGGTTCTCTACCTTTCCTGACTGGCCTTGGGATTCTAAATTTGCCTCTGGGGCTCTTCTCGGACTTCTATGGCAGTCTACGACCACTATGTTCCCTTGCATGTCAAGCAAAAGTTTATCAATTCCCTTACCCAACATGCTGACCATGTATCAGTCCATGAATGAAAGTCCAACTATTACATAAAATGATTCCAGTGGCACGACTAAAAAATCTAACTTTGCCAACCACTCCCCCATTGTCATACGGACGTTGAGGGCGATCTTCACATTATCATCTCGACCTTGAGCGAAGGTAATTGACATTTCAGGAAGTTTACTCAAGGCCAACTGCAAACTAGCTGCACACTGAGGCGACATGAAATTATGCGTCGCGCCTGAATCGACCAACACTGCTTTTCTCTTGTTTCCAAACGTTCCCCAGAAGTACATATTCTGAATCACTCGTAATGTCATTGGAAAGCACCCTGGCATCGCGACCACGGTACCTACGTGTGGTGCATTATTCCCTGCTTGTACTTCTTCTTCATTGTCATCTAGTTCAATCAGGACCACATTAGTGTTTCGTCTTTGAGGCTCCTCTTCTACTTGAGCCGTTTGTACCCGCGTCTGATTATTATTACGAGTACACTGGTGTGTCCAGTGATTCCCACGACATGTTCTACAGAATGGCCGGGGATCGTTTCTTTGCCATTGGGGCGCTGGCAACGCCCTCTGTTGATTATTCCCATACGTGTTTTGATTCCTTTGACCTGGTGTGTTACCCGTGTTTTGAGTGGTATTGGCAGGGCGGGCGTTCGAGTTGGCATTCCCTGCCCCTTGCTGATTTCTCCGTGGTGAGGTGTTTTCTGTTTTGCGTAAGCTTTGAGCACGACGGTTGCTCTCAGCATCTTGGTACCTTTTCAGCCATCACAATGGCCTCTTCCCAGGTGTTGGGTGACTGTTTCTCTATCTCTCGTCTTGTCCAAACACTACACCCGTACAGGAACCCATGTAGCCGATCGAGATCATGCATCTCCGTTATCTATAGCATGAGCCTTCTGTACTTGCATATATATTCAGACAATGGGCCTTCCTGCTTCAGGCCCCTCCATTCGTCCCTGAGTTTGAAGGATTCGTTCTGAGGTATAAAGTACTCCTCAAATGCCGCCTTAAAATCCTTCCATGAAGTGAATTCCTCCCTTGCGGATTCTGCCAAGAACCATGCATCGGCATCATCGGCTAGGAAGGACGCGGCTATTCTCACCCAATGTCGCTTGCCCACTCTTTGAAGGTCGAGGTACTGCTCCATGTCTCGAAGCCATTTGGAGACTCCGAGAGAGTTGCGTTTCCCTCGGAACTTCTCGGGTGGACACGGCTTGAATCTACCATAGGAGTCTGAGTCGCTCCCGTCATCAGAGGATGAAACGGGCCTGCGTCGCCTTGTGTGTGGCCGACGGCCATGTCGAGACGTGCGTCCCGATGTCTCACCCACTAGTAACTCCAGTTGCTTCCCCGTATCCTTGGTCTTGTCCTCTTTTGGTTCCGGTTGAATTTTTAGAAGTTGAGCTAGGTTGGCAATGGTGAACTCCAGACGGTCCATGCGGGTGTCTTGAGCCATCATCCATTCCAGTGCCAGCGGCTCTTCCTTCTCCTTTTCGGTCATCATGAAGTCGTAATTTTGTGTGACAGGAGGAGGGGTCTGCGGTTGTTTTCCCTTGTTCCTCCGTCTCTCCTTTCTCGTTTCACATTGGCCGCCACCGCGCGGCTCCACATCGCTTAAGAAGACATCATTACCTTCACCCTCCATCACGGTGTACTAAGTAGGACGTTAAGACTCGGTCCCCAGCACTGGTGTGACAACCGGTCCGCCCTCTTTTCCAAAGCCGCTTAGATCGAGCGAGGCTCTGATACCAAATGTGATAAAAATAGAACAAGCACCCCGGGCTCGCTCGACGACTCGCACCGGCCCGTCGGTAGGGTGACTTGATCAAGTGTTTTGTTCCCTTGCTTGAAAGCAGAAGATCACCATTTGCATGAAAAACTAGCTTGCATTGAAAGAACACGACTACAAAGGAAACGGCCTAAGCTGGCCCGCGTTGAACGTTGCGGGTAAACGTTTACAGTGAGCCGGCCCGCGTTAAGCGTCGCGGGCAAACGCGTTACAACGGCCCCTCGATGGCACAACGGCACTTTCGAGAGGTGCGTGCGGAGGGGACTAGCACGAAGGCTACCGCACGAGGAGTGCAAGAGTCACTTGGTTCGCTTGGGTCACTTGGGTCGGAGCCTCACTATGTCCCCCTATAGTTGCGCACAATTTGGCGCCGGTCGGCAAACCACACAAGCACCAAAAAGGCCTAGATAGAAATACAAGGGGGGGGGGGGGGGGGGGCTCTTGCCCACGGGTTGTCACACTAGTATGGTCATCAATAAATGAGACATAATACCTTGATCCTGCCAATGAAGGTTCTTGACTTGGTCCCCATACATTTGTATGTACTAAGTCCAATAAGTTGTTGTGGATGTAGCCTTTGTGTTTGAATGGTTGTCTTTGTGCCTTCCCAATCTGACATGCATCACACATGTTGATCATGTGTTGCTTTGGTACGCTTGGTAGTCCAAGAACACTTTGATCCCTGCATATATCCTTCAATGTTCTTTCATTCACATGAGCAAGTCTCTTATGCCACACTTAAAGCTCGCTTAGGGTTTGAGACCCAAAAGTGAATAAATCTATGTTCGTGGTTTCTCCTACTTCAAAAGTAAAGAGGCTACCATGCTTCTCACCTCTGGCTATCTTCTTGAAGCCTTGACATGGATCTTCCACAAAAGCTCCATGTTGGGTGAACCTAACTTGCAAGCCTTTTTCAACTATTTGGCCTACACTTATTAGGTTTTTAGTGATAGTGGGTACATAGAGAACCTTACTCATAATGTTTGTCTTGCCATTGGAAGCTTTGACATTAGCAATCTTCTCCACATTGTTTTTTGTTTCATCCCCTATTTGTACTTCATGTCTATGCTTTGGACTTTCCAAATAAGATAAAAGAGCAATGTTGCCTGCAACATGATTTGAACATCCTGAATGTATGTAGAACAAATGATCATCTTATTTACCTTCTTTGTGGCTTAGATTCATAAGAAGTAATGAGTCTTCATGTGGTTGATCTTATCGCAAATGGCATAAGGTTGAACATTCTGACCTTTAGCTTTGGCATGCTTTGGTCCTTTCTTCTTCCTTTTCCACTTGCTCTTGGTTGCAAATTTGGCTTGGGAAGTCTCCCCTTCATCTTCTTCCTTCTTCTTGCCTTTTTGCTTCTTATCTTCTTATCTGCATATAAATCACTAGTTGAATTACCATTATAGGATTTACCTTGCTTTGTTGTTGGCCTCTTGATTGAAGAGTTGTCCAAGAAAGATGTTGAAGTCTAGAGTTTGCACATCCATGATGAGATCGTAAGCCATCGTGAAAGATTTCCATTGCTTATCACTTCGAATCCCATTGAGAATTTGCCTCATAAAGCCTCTTCTTCAATCAGCTCTCCAGTGGATGCTAACTGATCCGCAACCTCCTTGACCTTGGTAACAAACTCCGTGATGGTTTGTTTAGGTGTCTTCTTCATTTGGTTGAACTCATTCCAAAGATGATTCTTTCTTGCTTTGGTACTAGCAGAAAAGAAAGTCTCAAGAGCATCCCATGTCTCTTGAGATGTCCTGCATCCTCTAATATGTGGTAATAGAGAGCCAGATATAGAGTTTAGTATATACGACCTTGCTTGAGCATCCCTTGTGCACCGAAGTGTGATCTTATTTGTCTCCTCTTGTGTAGGTCCTCCTTTGGATCTTGGAATAGGCATAGCTTCATCACCTGCTACAATTCCATAAAGATTTCTACCTTGCAAATAGGCTTCCATTCTGATTTTCCAAGCCGTGTAATTGTCTCGATCAAGCTTCTCGATCATTGAGGGAAAACTGTCAGCCATCTTGATCTAGCTCTGATATCACTGAAAGAACTTGGAGAAGCTTGTAGGAGGTAGAAAAGTGAGTTTTGAAGCGAGGAAGTTTGGTCTAGCCAACCAACACAAGACTAGCCCTTGAGCTTAAAGAGAATCAAATAGACCTTATAGGCATGTGATAAGTGCAATAAAAGGCACTATGTACTTTGGATCATGAAGGACAAAGAGTCGATAAAAAATAGATAGGTTCGTGCATCGACTAGCTCAAAAAACTAACTATCTATTGACGAAACAATGAACTTCAAATGCTCAGCTGCCAGCATGATTACAATAGAAAAAATCCTTTTATGGGAGTGATACACATAGATTTTAGTGTATATAATGCACAAAAGTATAAGGAATAAGCAAAATATGCTTTAGAAATGAATTAGACACTCAATGGGGGTACCTCCTATTTTTCATGAATGAGTAGAGATTGACCCCGAGACAGAAAAACTAAGATTTCTCCCAATCTACTGAACCAAATGCTATGAAAATTTACAAGCATAAACTAGACACTAATGACACTAATACCTTTCTAATGAGCCATGTCACATCCAAGTTGGAGCTCTGTAGAGAGAGCAACAACCTCTACAAGATTATTGTTGGCGAAGAAGATGATGCAGAGAAATGAAGGAGCAAGACAATGATGGTCACAAGTGTATTTATATTGCTTCCATGTATTGTATAAGTGTTTTGAAGTCTTTATATAGACTTTAGAAGTGATCCACGACTTCTACAAGTGGATTTTGAATTCAAATGAAGGTTGCAATGGTTGTTGGAGGGAATCAATTCACTTTCCTACAATGTAGGAAAAGTGAAGATCTAGTTTGATCTACTTTAGTTGATTGATTGATTGATTGAATGCAACTCAACCACCACAAATTCGTGGAATTTGGGCTCTATCTTTCTACTTTTACATGTGTAAAGCTCAAGGCTTTTAGAATGTTAAAAGATCGATGAAAAATCTTTAGAAGAAAAAATACAATAAATGAGGATAAGAAAAAGAACTCTCCAATAGATATTCCTTTGACATAATCCAAGCCATAGTTTTTTATGTAGATCAAATCCACCTCAAGCATAGTTTAAGCTTGATGTTCCAACATATTTTCTATGAATCTCCTCACTCAAGAGTGCTCTACATATGTCTTCATAGACTAGTTTACCACCAGGTGCACTATTGCTAATAGCTTTGCAAAATATGTCCCATGATGATGACAAGGTGCATAACATCAAGACTGCATTCATTTCAGTATCCATATCCATTTTTTGAGACTGTAACTAAGAGAATATAGCATTAAACTCATTTAGATGAGCAACAACACTATCTCTGTCTGTCATGTGAAGGTCATATAATTTTCTCATCAGATAGACTTTATTTGATGCCTTCTCTTTTTCATATGTATTGCATAACTTCTTCCAAAGCTCCTCTACACTTTCATAGTCTAATACTGTAAAGTAAACATTATCTACCAGGTGCAATCGAATGGTAGACCTAGCCATTTCATCTAACTCATTCCAATCATCTTCATCCATGTCAACAGGCTTCTTTGAGATTCCATTTACTAGCTTCCATTGCCTCCTCTGAATCAACACATCTTAAATTTGATTCTTCCATAAAGCAAAGTTTGTGCCATCAAATTTTCAAATCTAAAAATGGTATTTTCCTTGCGAGTTATAGCTCCTCCTTGGAACACTAGCACTAGACCCTGATCCACCAGACGTGCCTCAGACCTCTGATGCCATGATGGTAGAGAACTAAATAGAATGATAATGGAGCTAGAACAGTCCAAACACCACTAAAGCTCAAAGAAGGATGACCAATTGTGAGATTATGGAAGAGGATTCAGTACTCTTCCCAAAAAAATTGAATTAATGAGCAGTAATGACCAACCGAAGGGATTATGTGAGAATAAATGTGCTCACATCAATAATTATATCAAGAAGTAAATCGACCACTATGTAGTTGACAAAACCAAAAATCTGGAGAAAATTTTGCCAGAGTATCCTCTGCAAAATGAGCATATGGCCAGTGTCAAAATCTCATAAGACTGCAAGTACTGACATGTTTACCTGCATAGTGAATCACTAACTCCATTGCATATAATCAGTTACCCAAAAGAAACCAACTAGGCTTATTGAGCACCTATGAACAACTATCATACATCTCCTATGGTGAGGCTAGGTAAGTCTTCCACCTGCATCACTTAAGAGACCCCGACATCTGGGTGTCTTCAAGTTAAGAAAACCTCACCACAACCCTCTTTATCAAACATAAAAGGCTTTATGCAAAAACATAACCGCTATATCAATGACCACATGGACATACATAAGCAGTATCCATAAAAGCATACATAATGTATATGTGCTCAATATATGTAGTAAAATGACACTGAAAAGGCTGAATGCACAGCCCAAAAAACTAGTCAACAACACCTGCAAGTGTTTGTCAACTTTGTTGTATAGGTTCAAAAAACCTGAATAAATTTCTAGTGGCTGATCCCACCACAACTAAAAACCTTTTTGAGAAACCTGTAGTTTTATGAGTGTAGCTGAAACCATGGCCCCAAAGGTGAATAATTATTTTTGAATAATTACAAAGAACAATCTTCTTGATGTTCTTGAAACTTTGTGAAGAGATCTATGCACGAAAGCACTCCAAAAATCACCCCAAAAATGATTTGAAAATAGGCTTTGAAAGCAAAGAATGAAGCTTTGAGGGGCCAAAACATGTTCAAGGTGATGTTAACCTTAATCTTTCTCCTTCTTCAGACACCACAAGAGTGTAGCTTAGTGGCAAGAGATTGTCACGGTTAAGCGAGCTCCGGGGGGAAAAGTATTGGGATGGGTGACCTCTCGGGAAGTATAGAGAACCTCTATCTTCCTTGATCCTTGAGGTCCTGCCAATGGTGACTTCAATGAACCGGATGACAAGGTATGCCAAGGTATGCCAAGGTCTATGCCTTTGTCGCCACCTTAGTCATAAGCCTTGGAGAAAGCCTTGGATGGGCGAGTTGTTGCTCGCTTTTCTCACACAAAAGGAACAAAGATTTTGCATCAAAATGCTCTCATACTGGTGAAGTATTTCGATGGCAATGCACCACATGCACTCTCCCTCTTGAGAGCTCCACAATGATATCCCTGGAGTAGAAAACCGAGGTCCAAGCATCACACACGGTACTCTGCACAGAGGCTATAGAATACGTAGAACAACACAGTACACAGGGAGCACGATGTAATAAAGTAAGCCTATGATCTAAGTGTCCGACCGGTTTAGACGGATCTGAAATCAGACACTGTTTGGTCATCCGTGTGTATGACCAAAGGTCTCAAGTTTAGACTTACCAGGAGGTCTTGTGCTCTTGTGAACATGTGATCCACTTAGCTTAGTGGTTAAGTCTCAAGGATGTGAAGGAGGAGGTCTTGGGTTCAATCCCCATGGGGGACATGGGGAGAGTATTTTCCCCAAAGAGATCTAGAGCCTTCTAGAAGCATCCACTTGAGTTAACTCGAGTTGGACACTTGGTGCACATGCAGTTACATGGCCGACGCATGGTTGGCTAGTATCCACCTGCCCAAGATGGCAGTCCCCTAGAGAGAGCCATATATAGACGCATTTGGTTGGGAGGAAAGTCATCTCTCTAGCATGTGGTGGTCGTAATTTCTCATTCTCTTGCATTGATATCAGAGCCAGCTTTCATGGTGACCTTGGTGGCTCATCATCTTTCTTAAGCTCTCATGGAGTCCTTGTGGGACTCATTATCGTCCTCTTCCCAAGCTAGAGATTTTATGAAAAGCTTGAATTTTCATCCTATTCTTTAGGATTACGAGATGCATTAGTCGCATTGGTTGTGCAAAGATTCATCTTGAATCTTCTCTCGTCGACAAATCTAAAGCGGGCTGAATCTCCTCTGGGTGACAAATCTGAAGATGGAGGCTGCAAAAAGTTATGCTATCCACAGTTGGCGATGGGGATTGAACCAGTGACTTCCTTGTCCCGACAAAAACGATTCATCCACCACAGTAACGGGCATTTGTGTATTGCGCTAGATTATTATATCAAGTGATGGGCATATCTGCTAAGAATGAATGCCTTATCTTGGGGCTCTATAAGCAAAAGATGAAGACGCTCGACACAGAAACCGATCTTGCTAGAGATCAAACCCAAAATCTTCGATTTCATAGACCGGAACCTTATCCATTGGGCCATAGGACCCTGCTCGCTTTCAAAGTATCACATCAGAAGCTTGGTTGCTAGGTGTTGTGCAAACCTGTAGAAGATCAGAGGCAAAAGAGAAGAGATCCATCTTGATGGCATCCGGGATTTGAACACATGATGTCAAGGAAACCAGCTATCTCTTCTATCCATAGGGCCAAACGATGTTGGTGAACTGTTCTCTTCGTAGTCTAACTAATTGGACGTGATAAAATCAGAGCAAAGGAATACATTGTCAAGATGTAGCTTTCAAGGTTTGGGCAGACAATTTGTCTTCAGCAGCCACCTTTTAGCAGTTACAAAAATGAAGTAGCGACTTCTTTGGAGATACTTTCGGTATCGTTGCACTTCAAATTTGGCGAGGAGGTGTGCAGATGCTCACTAAGGCCTTGAAGGATGGTGAATAGCTCCTCGCAAGGATCAGAGGATGGACAAAGCTATGATCAAAGCTAAGTATTTTCCACTTTCTACTTGGTCTTAATGCTTGATTTATCTTGCTTTCATTAGTCTACACTTAATCCTAGATGCAAATTGAAATAGCCAAGATTTAATCGATTAAGTCTAGATTAGAATAATGAAACAATCCCCTTCTCATTTCAAGCATTAGTTTGCATTAAGGAAAGACTTGATTTAAAAAAAGGATCCTTGTGCATCAAAGAATGTATTCTGGTAGTTTAATTCCAGATTTCCTTTCCATTGAGTAAGCTTTTTATTGCACCATGAGGATATGTTCTTATATCATAGTGCATTAGGACAAAGGAAAGGATATACATGCATCAAGATTGCATGATATACATTCTTAGTACAAGGAAAAGTCATGCATCAAGCTCATGCATGATTGTTGCATTATATTTTGGGCATGCAAAGAACATGCATGCATACACATGTGAGCATATACATCATGTAGATACATGCATTTGCATGATAGAACGGGATGTTGTTTGCAAGTAAATATGATAATGTACTCTCTTAGTATTTAGCTTACTTTATAAAGCTCGCAGCTTGACATTAGGGAAGACAGAGGACTAGTTAGTTGTAAAGACATGCTAGTTCTAGTTTGCAACTCAAGTAATTAGTCGACTCCTTCCCAAGTTGATACTCCGCTATCAAAAAAAAATACTTAATGACAATTAAGTATGTTTGATGTCTAACTAGGTATGAGTAGGCACTAGAAGAAAGTTAAGTATTAAATTTTCTTGATGACCAAGAAAACTTAATTCCTTGCAAAGATTTTGTGATGTATGATGACTCTAAGTCCCGGATGTACTTAGGGAGTCATGAAGATAAGCTTATAATGATTACTCTAAGTATAGGTGATATTTAGAAAGTCATGCGGATAAGCTTTAGTTGATTAGTTACGTAATTTATGTAACTTCTCAAGCATCCCAAGATTGGATGATAACTTCAGCTATATTTCCAAGTTCCATGAGCACTTTTCCATTCCATGGAACTCAACAACCAAATCGATGAACTTAAATACAAATTGAACTTTGAAGTTCAATAGATTTGTGTTTCGTTCATGTTTTGCATCTCTGGTAATGATGCATAGGGCCATGAAAACATGGAAACTTTGGAAGCACTCTTCTATTTAGAAGATTTCAAAAGTTCTAAGAAGTTTCTTTGTGGTTTCAAGATTCGTATCTCATGATTAAACCTCAGTAAGTGACTTTTAGGAATTGAGATATTTCCTAAAAGAGAAACACTAAAATGAAATAGTCAAGCCTTCTATTCCACACGTGTTGGGAAGGCAGACGTTCCAAGTAGAGGATCTTAGTTGATTCATGAACTCTTCCCAAAATACATATAAATTCATAATACATGATAGGACCAAGGAATGATGATGTTCTAATAAAAGGTGTATAAAGAGATAAGCCATTGGGAAAATGATAGCTTAGACCTCTTGTTAAGCACATCTTTCCAAAAACAGAAATACCCATCAATCGGGATAGAAATTGATGGATTGGATAGATAAGAGCAAAACATCTACTAGTTATGGATGTTTTGCCGAAAGATGTGTTGAGAGTTCCATGCTCCATCCTTTTGTCCAAAGCTAGTTTCATTCTCATGCAAGTTCACTTATCCCACATGCAAGGGAATTCTCCCAAACTCCATATAAGCAAGGCCTCCCTTCACTCCACACAAGTTATTCCACTCTAGCTCATTGCCAAGAGTGTGCTTCCTCTCCTCATGGAGGCTCCATGCTCTTAGAGCACCTTATGTAAGTCATTTCCATTTCCATTTTAATTCATTCATAATGTTTTTTTATCTTTTTTTCCTTCCTCCTTAGCTTGTTACATTTGTGATTTTGGTAGAGTAGAAGTAGTCCTTTTCATTTCAACATGGTATCAGAGCATAGGTTAACTTTCCTTTTGAGTTTTGTTTTTGTTATCTTCATCATTAGTATGTTTTTCTTTCTTAATCCCTCCCTCCCTCCCATATTCCTTTAATGAGAGTGCTTCTAAGCACTATTATCTTCTTCATTAGGCATTATTAGCACCATTTTTATCTTTCCTGTCCTATGATCGATGAATATCTCATAAAGTGCGCAAGTAAGCTGTCACGTGCTCCAGCGCGACACAGAAAGAAAGCATTGTAGTGAGCGTAGCAGCAGTGAGCACGTCTTCTGTAATCGAGAGTCATGGGGGGTTACCATTCTTCTCCAAATGTTCCTTAGACTAGCATTCATGAGTTCACTGTCAAGGAGTGGATAGCAATCTGTGGAGCATGTGCAAGAGCAAGGCTAACTGGTTCAGGATCTTCGTTGTTCTATCGGGTATGATCACGGTTGGGAGGTGGTTTTTTGATATTTGCAGATGGAAGAACCCTATCACCACAGTTCTCATCCATTTCCTCTTCCTCTACATGTTCCTGATCGGAGCTTGGCATTACAAATTTCACCCACGCCTACCACCCCATATGGATCCTCGTCTCTCACACGCAGAGGCTGCCGAACCTGATGAGCTAGACGAGGAGTTTGACAATACGCCCACCTCCAAACCACAGGATGTTGTTAGAGCCAGGTATGATCGGCTTAGAGCAGTATCGGGGAGGATCCAGACGGTCTTGGGCGACATGGCAACGTAGGGGGAGCAATTTCAGGCACTGCTTTCATGGAGGGATCCACGCGCTATGGCCATGTTTATTCTCTTCTGTTTGTTGGCAGCAATCATCCGCCATCCACGATCGGCTGCCTAGTGTGCCCATGAACTTCTATCGGTGCTTTCCTGCCCTCTCCAACTGCATGCTTTGATCAACGGACCAGATATTCTCAAAAGCAAGGCAGCAAACATCTTCACCACCTCTGATAGAGTGGGCAGACTGCACTTGGAACAAGTGAGAAGTGAATGCCACACCGACTGAAAGCGAAGATGCAGAGAAGTAAACACAGCCAGTTCATCCCGCCCATCTTCAATCATGACCATCGTTTGTAGAAGATATCATTTTTTTACTACCCAACTCAGTGCCCTTCACGTGAAGCTTTCTATTAATAGAACAATCAATGAGGGAGATGGGAGGCGTTGTCCATATCTGAATGCTTTCACTTTTATTTGTGGAAACTGCCAAGTATTCATTATTTTGAGTACGTATTTCAAGTGAACACATTTTCGACTTATTCACACGGTGGTGTGCACTCATAACACTACAACTTACAAGCATGTTATTATTCACATAAAATAGTTTCATATTGTACCTTGCTATACCATATGTACAATGTTCTCAAGGAAGACACAAACCATCATATGAGGCATGCATTCTGTATTATTTCAAGCCCCTTGTAAAGGATTAGACACTGCCACATTCATAAGTGGTAAGACCTTCCTTTGTACCCCTAGTATATTAGCACTAACTCTTTCTCTCCATTTTCAGGTGTACTTCGAAGGGAACCAAATACTTTATTTAGCAAGTTTCTCTACTTCATTATTGACTATGGAGGAAAAGAACGAGTCCACCTTCAATGGCCAACACTTCCACACTTGGCAAGTCAAAATGCAATACAAGCTCATGAAGAAAGGCCTATGGGGCATTGCTTGCAGCAATCAGAAGAAACCAACAACGCGAGAAGGTGAAGCTTCTTGGCAACTCAAGGATGAGAAAGCATTATCCACCATCGCACTTGGGCTAAGCAATCAATATGTGCATCACATTGATGAGAAGGGCACCACCTATGATGCATGGATGCAACTTGATCATATTTTTGGATCTAAAGCCAAATCTTCCAAAATCACCCTTCTTATGAACTTATTTGATCTCAAAATGGAGCCCAACTCCTCTTTGGCCTCCCATCTCAATATCTTCAAGAGTATGTGTACTCAACTTGTTGACATTGACAAAAAGCTTGATGAAGATGTACTCATTGCTTTGCTACTATGAATTCTTCCCCACGATTCATATGGCCACATCATCACCACACTTAGGCTTCTTCCACAACCAACCCTTAGCTATGTTGAAGCTGCCCTCCTTGATGAAGAAAAGAATCTTCAACACCATAGCTCCTCTCAAGAGAAATCTTTGTTCAGCAAGAAGAAACCACCTCATCAAATGTACAAACCATGTCGTTTTTGCAAAACTTGAACAAATCATCCAGAAGAGAAATGCTACTACAAACCCAAGAAATATGCCAACATTAGTGAAGAAAGAAGTGATGGAGAATCTGATGGGTCACCCAAGGCAACCATTTGTAAAGAATATCTCTTTTAACGCATCTCATTTACACCATCTACCCCATGATGTAAACCCTTTATATGTCTAGGGATCCCATATGTCCCTAGATCCCATTAAAAACCCCTTGGATCCCATATGTCCAAGTTATGTCCAAGGATCCCATATGTCCTTGGATCCTAAAAACCCATGGACTAAGTGATCCCATATATCACTAGTCCCCCATATTAAAAACAAAAGGGTCATCACATGGAGGGGGGGTCTTGAGAGTTCCATGCTCCACCCTTTTGTCCAAAGCTAGTTTCATCCTCATGCAAGTTCACTTATCCCACATGCAAGGGAATTCTCCCAAACTCCATATAAGCAAGGCCTCCCTTCACTCCACACAAGTTATTCCACTCTAGCTCATTGCCAAGAGTGTGCTTACTCTCATCATGGAGGCTCCATGCTCTTAGAGCACCTTATGTAAGTCATTTCCATTTCCATTTTAATTCATTCATAATGTTTTGTTATCTTTTGTTCCTTCCTCCTTAGCTTGTTACATTTGTGATTGTGGTAGAGTAGAAGTAGTCCTTTTTCATTTCAACAAGATGAAGAAGGCGAAACCTCTTTAGGATATAGATGTTTTGCCAAGATATAAAGTATGCTTGGTTTTGTTTAAGCTATTTAGAGCTTAAAGAAGAAACCCAAGTCAAATTAATCTTTGGAATCAAGATATTTTCCTAAAAGATATGTCAAAGTAATCTTTGGGAATTAAGCTATTTCCTAAAGATAAGCCAATAAAATGAAATAGTCTAGTTAACTATTTCATTGGTTAAAAATAGAAAAATCTTTTGGGCAAGCAAAAAAGCTTTAAGTCTTGGTCTTGTCCAAATGTCAAGATCATTCTAGTAAAGAAAACGATTCCTAGATGAATCATTGCCTTAGTATTACTTGATTACTTGGCAAGAATCTAAAGTTCTTGAAAGAAAAATCTCCCTAGATGTGAGACTGAAATCTTTCAAGTAAGTTGATAGTAAGTAGTTCCAATAATTTCCTAGAGTCCAGTATGTTGGTGCAGATCAATCACCAATTGAAGATTTGGAGTAAAGAAGATGGATACATTCACAAGAGTGAAGGACATGTACACATATGTACATTAGTTATGACATAGGTTACATATACTTATGTTTTGATAAAAGTTTGTATATATAGTTGCCTATAAATACTTCTGAAAAAATGTCGGGAGATAGAGAGATATAGAGAGAAGACAATGAGAGATCATGGATGAGCATAGGAATAGAGAAGTAAGTAATTGTAGATGTCAATAGACACATGAGAAATGAGTTGAAGTCTCTCTCATTTTGAAGTTGTAGTCTTCTCCTGAAATGACAGAAATATTGCGCCCGATGTTTCTGCGTCTATTCTGTCTGTGGTAGATCATTTGTGAAATCCTTTTGAGGATATCTAAGTTGTTAGTTAATGAGTCTGTGACTTGAATTTCAGAGTCTAATTGTAAACAGGTAAAGAGAATTGCTAGTAGGAACATTCACATGTATTGAGTGTTCATAGCTCTCTGAAACAGGCGCACATTTCGAGTCCAAAGAAATGAGTAGTGCTCAGTGCACAGTGTAAAGTTTTACACATATGATAGCTCAAAATCTAAGTTGAGAGATAAGCTATCTTCAGCCAAAAGGATTTGGTAAAACGGGTTCGACATTGTGAGAACCAAAGTTAAGAAGTTAGGGGTGTCAAATCGACTTCTCAGAAGTACAGATTTGGACATAGGTAACTTGTGAAGTTAATTTCTCAAGTTATACTAAACCTTTTTGAGAACTTTAACTTGGAGGAGGTGCGCAATCTCTAGGCGACACTCCATACAAAATTTCATAGAAAACTTTACATGTTTGATAAGTCAATGAGAAGAAATTGTGCAGCAGACTTTCTGTGTTTTTATCTTCTTCACAGATTTTCTCAATTTTGATAATTTGGAGATTGGACCTCTAATTTAGTGAAGGTTTTGACTTACTCTTGATATAGAGGTGTTCTAAATTCAAGAGTAGGTTGTTCTTTTGGAGATTAACACTCTCCATCACAGTACACTCTAGAATAGAGAAGTTAGGAATTGCTCAACAGATTGACAATTCCCAAGAACTTTTAGCTCAAGGCTATGAGAAAAGTATCCTAAGTTGGACAATTTTCATTTTTAATTTGAATTGGTCAAGTTATAGTATGGTTGCCTCAAGAAAATGGTAAACTTTCTCCTACAGTTTACATAGGACTTTCAAACTCATTAGGACGAGGTAGTCCTCTAGTCGGATGAAAAAATCACGTAACTGTTGGAAAGGAGTTAACCATTGTACAAACATCTAAGTTAGATGTTTTGGATAACCAGACTTCAAGTTCTCCAAAATAAATTCAAGTGAATCAAGAGTTCTCAAAGTCTTTTAAGGGATAAGAATCCCACCTTCGTTACTAAGTCCATGCACCAGTCATGCCCAGAAATGTACTAGTAATTTCAATCCATCCAGTTCACATGTTTGTGCCTAGATCGCACATCGAGAAACTATGAATTGGCCAGGGATGTTTTTAGATCCACCTTTATTATTTATTCACTACTTTGAACTTTGATTAGTTTATCAAAGTGCAAAGCGAGATAGTGTTTTGAATCATTTGGGCAGGGATGCCACCACAGACATGAGACATGTTCTTCCAGTTCTAGAACATGACCATGTTCTTCCAGTTTTAGAACATGAGGCTCGAGGGTTTCCTATGTAGATATATAGCTCTATTTTTGAGGACGAAAATATTTTCCAAGGGGGGAAGAATGTAATAAAGTAAGCCTATGATCTAGGTGTCCGATTGGTTCATACGGATCTAAAATCGGACACCGTTTGGTCATCCGTGTGTATGACCAAAGAGTTTAGACTTACTAGGAGGTCTTGTGCTCTTGTGAACAAGTGATCCACTTAGCTTAGTGGTTAAGTCTCAAGGATGTGAAGGAGGAGGTCTTGGGTTCAATCCCCATGGGGAACATGGGGAGATTATTTTGCCCAAAGAGATCTAGAGCCTTCTAGAAGCATCCACTTGAGTTAAGTCGAGTTGACTGGGACACTTGGTGCACATGCGGTTACATGGCCGACACATGGCTGGCTAGTATCCACCTACCCAAGATGGCAGTCCCTTAGAGAGAGCTATATATAGAGGCATTTGGTTGGGAGGAGAGTCATCTCTCTAGCATGTGGTGGTCGTAATTTCTCATTCTCTTGCACACGAACACAGAATTCTTAGGTGTTATAAATGCGATCGAACTTACAATCTGTGGTTGACCAGGCCAGTATATGTTTTATTAAAGAACATATACAAAGAAGTGTCCACTGGCCATTTGGCCTTTCACATGGACACTAACGGTAACATGAGGCATGCTGCTATAGAAGAATCAGGCTTCACCATGAATTAATGAGTGTACAATTGTTTTTTAAGAAAATAAATCTCCCATGTTATCATTTAAGAATCTTCTAGATTCTTTACTAGAAATGACAATTTACTAATACTTTGAGATATTTTAATGGTTAAGCTTTGCAAATAGTCTATCCAAGAGATATACTAGTTTCTTTATCTATGGAAATCAAGATATGACTTTATTGGATAAAGAACTCAAACTTTGATTTCTCAATTATAGCTTAAATTCATCTAAGTCTAGTCTACGACCTATCTATATTTGTATACTTTTGAAGAAGAGATTGGATTTATTCTTTCCATAGATCGTTCAAGGAATGGTCTCTCAGATCTCCATTGATCCCATGGATGAAGATTCTTTCAAATTGATCATTTATTCTAACTCAAAGTAATACTTTGAATTATCGGATGCTTCTTTTACCAAGATAAAAGCTTATGCTTTTTCATTCTTTTTAGGTGCATTTAGCTCAAAGAAAATCATTTTTAGTCACCTTTATCCTATTCTACTACTTTGGATTTCAGCATATCCTAATTGTTAGAGTTAGACGTCTGCGGAAGCACCCGAACAACACAAGGAAGAAGAAGAAGCTTGGAGCACAAACACACAATACTGAATGTATTACTAGAGAATGTACAAAGATAAGTAGCCCATTAGGGCAATATGCGTATATACAAGCCGGGGGAAAAAAACCTCCTAAAGAGAGAAAAAAGTGCCCCGGCGGTCCTAGTGTGTTCACACACATCACTACCTAAATATATCAACAAATCCCCCATGGGAGTGATGCGGTGAACAAGGAGCTGGCACTCATGTATAAGGAAGTGCCAAGCTATGTGGAAATCACTCCACAAAAGGAAGTAAGCCCAAAGCTTTGCGGAAAGCTTCAAACTTCTCCCTAGGCAGAGCCTTCGTGAAAAGGTCTGCAATGTTCTCCTGCATGGGCACATATGCCAAGGTGATCTCCCCAGTAGAGAACCTCTCCCTGACATAGTGATAATGCACCTCAATGTGCTTAGTATGAGCATGGAACACAAGGTTTCTCGCAACTGCTCATGCGCTCTGACTGTCAGTGAAGATGGTGGTGGCAGAAGACTGGCCAAGACCCAAATCAGCCATAAGGCGTCTGAGCCACACACACTCAACAGTCGTTGTGAAAGCTTCCCTATACTCAGCCTCACAACTGGAAGTGGCCACAGTAGGCTGCTTCTTGCTCAACCAAGATATACATGAGCTACCAAGCATGAAGCAAAAACCACTGGTGGACACACAAGTGTCATAGCAACAAGCCCAATCTGAGTCAGAAAAAGCATGCAAATCTGGCGGTAGTGATCCCCCCTTAAGATAAAACAACCCAAGTAGCCGAGTACCACTCAAGTAGCGAAAGATGCGCTTAACCGCCTTCCAATGCGTGACTCCTGGGCAATGCATAAACCTGCTCATCTATGAGATAGCAAACTGAATATCTGGCCGAGTAATGCATAAGTAAATCAAGCATTCAATAGCCTGCTGATAGAGAATAGCATCAAATGCATCTCTAGCATCATGAAGACTCAATCGTAAACCTGTCTCCATAGGAGTGGCAATAGGCTTACAGTCTTCAAGGCCAAAATGCTGCAATAATGTGTCAATATATTTCGTTTGACACAAAGCCATTCCACCATCAACTTGCATAAACTGAATTCCCAAATAGTGATGCAAATGCCCTAAATCAGACATCTCAAATGAGGCATCCAAATCAGCCTTAAAATCAGCAATATGCTTCTCAATAGGACCACTGAGCAGCATGTCGTCAACATAGACAACAATGATCAGAAGCACATCATTAGCACGCTTAACATATAAGGTGCTTTCAGTTGGACTGTTCTCAAAACCATGTGCAATCAGATAGGTAGGTATCTTCTCATACCAAGCACGTGGTGCTTGCTTTAAACCATATAATGCCTTCTTTAACCTGCACACCTGGTGTTCATGCCCTTTCTGCACAAAGCCACGGGGCTGAAAAACATACACTTCTTCATGCAAGTCACCATTTAGAAATGCTGTTTTAATGTCCAACTGATGTACATTCCAACCATGATGGGCTGCAAGTGCACAAATACTTCGAACAGTAGTCATACGGCATGTAGGTGCAAAGGTCTCATCAAAATCAATGCCTCTTTCCTGTGCATAACCCTTTGCAACAAGCCTAGCCTTATACCTGTCAACTATACCATCAAGTTTATGCTTCAGCTTGTAAACCCACTTAGTGCCAATGACCTTCTTTCCAGGAGGCAAGTCACATAAAGACCATGTACCATTCTTCATTATAGCATCATATTCAGATTGCATAGCAGCCATCCAATTTTCTGAATTCTATGCTTCATCAAAAGAAATAGGCTCATTCTCATCACAGAGACTAGATGAAGCCATAGCATAGCAATCTTGCAAAGGAGGCACTATGAGAGCCTGGACGAGTACGATATGACAAAGGTGCATCTAATTTGCTGTCATGCAAAGTCTACACAAGCCATTTTGGCATAGTTTTTGCCTGCTCAATATCAGCTCTCTCATCAACAAGTGCATCATGTAAATCTGCAGCAGAAATGGAATGATCTGCATCATCATATGAGTCCTGCAAAGGTGGAGAAGTTGCCTCATTAGGACCAACACTAGACTGTCCACCTGTAAAAAGAGGCATCAAAGTATCATACATGTCTTTGGAGCTAACAGATGTCTCCTTAGTACATGAAAGCAATGGCTGAATAGCATCCTCCACAAAGACAACATCATGGCTAACCAAAATGCGTTTAGTCTGTGGATGATACACACAATAGCCTTTACTTTCAGAACTGTACCCAACAAAAATACATTTTACTGCCTTATCATCCAATTTTCTACGATGTTGTTCAGGCACTAGTGCATATGCCAAACAACCAAAAACACGCAGATGAGCAACAGATGGCTTGCGACCATGCCAAGCCTCATATGGAGTGATAGACAACAGTGCTTTAGTGGGACACCTGTTCAGTACATATGTTGCACACATGACAGCCTCAAGCCAGAAACTATGAGGTAAAGCCTGACTCTTGACCATACACCTCGCCATCTCCATGAGAGACTTGTTCTTCTATTCAACAACTCCATTCTGTTGAGGTGTATACGGCACTGTACACTGGTGTTTTATCCCACGTTTAGCCAAAAATGCATTAAAATCAGAAGACATATATTCCCCCCCTCGATCAGAACGGAGGGTGCCCATTTTACATGCTGACAGATTTTCAGCCAAAACCAAAACCTGTTTGAAGCACATGAACACTTTGGACTTTGCTTTGAGTGGATATACCCATGCATGCCTGGAAAAATCATCAATGAAAGTCACGAAGTAAAGGTAATTTCCAAAAGAGGGTGTTTGCATAGGACCACAGACATCACTATGTACAAGCTGCAATTTCTGCGTAGCCCGAACTGAACCATCTTTTGGAAAGGAGGAACGCTGCATTCTGCCCAAAATACAGCCTTCACATACATGTTTTCCAGGTGTCTCAAGCTTGGGCAAAGAAGACACCATATCAAATTTTTGCAGGCATAGCAAACTAGCAAAATTCAGATGACCAAAGCATGCATGCCAAAGCTTTGCATATGAGATAGCCTGAGAATCATGAATTGCACATGCCAAATCATTCACAGATCTTTCATAGTCTATGAGCTTATACAGCCCACGAGGAATAATGGCATGTTTGACAGACAAAGCTATCAATGCATGTGCATGGGCATCTCTACCATCCCAACAAATCTGCTCTGCAGTAGGTGCAGCAGAAATAGCAGCACGAACAGGAATCTGCACAACATCATCTTCGACACCATCTTCATCAGCTCCAGCACCTGTATTTGCAGTACCTGTTGTTACAGGTGTAACAGGACGTCTTTCAACACCCTGCACAATGTTCCACAATCCTTTTGCAACCAATATATGTCGCATCATATAAGCCCACAATGGGTAGTTGGTACCATCCAACTTATCCTCAATAGCCAACATACGGAATACATCACTGCTTTCATCCATGGCCGGTGACTAAAATACCTTGATGCAAAAAAATTGACAGTATCTCAAAAAATTGAACGGAACTGCCCAGACGAGTTCTACTAAACCTGTAGCAGACTTCGAGACGCTTATACTGGCGAACAAAAACTGGTATATACCTTTGGCACAAAAAGATGAAACAGCCTGCACAACCACTGTGATAGTGCGTACGGAGGTCGAAACGAACTTAGATCACGATTTCGGCACCACGGAGCGAAGCAGTTTTGATCTCTGAAACACCTTGAGTATGCTCACCAAATTTCGTGCGAATCTGAGACTGCAAACGGAGGAGTGTCGACGGCGCCCTAGATGAAGCGACAACCTTCTCTGATACCAATTGTTGGAGTTAGACGTCTGTGGAAGCACGCGAACAACACAAGGAAGAAGAAGAAGTTTGGAGCACAAACACACAATACTGAATGTATTACTAGAGAATGTACAAAGATAAGTAGCCCATTAGGGCAATAGGCGTATATACAAGCCGGGGGAAAAAACCTCCTAAAGAGGGAAAAAAGTGCCTCGGCGGTCCTAGTGTGTTCACACACATCACTACCTAAATATATCAACACTAATGTTGAATCTTTTCAACATTTTTCTTTTAGGTATTGCTTGAATGAAAAAGTATCAATGATAATTTATCAAGACCAATTTTGGGGTTATTATTATTTGAACCGTAATATTTAAGAATTAGAATTCCCTAAATAATGGGCATCTTTCCATAAGTCTTTCTCAATTTTAACTTTTTTTTCTAGAAATTTATGTTTCCAAAGTGCTCGCGAATGTCCAAACATTCTTTGGAAAACTTCTTTCAAAGAAACTTCCACTAAAACCAATACTATGATTGTGTATTGATTCTCTCCAAAGGTTTCTCTTTATGTAATTTACATACTCAAAGTAAAACTTGAAAGTCCGTGTATAGTATTCCATACTTAAGTATGATTTGATACTTAAATTTTTAGTATACTTTCCAAAGGAATTGTCACCTTATCTACTCTCGTAGTTTATATGAAATTTATCTACTGTAATTTCAATAAAGTACCTATGAAATCTTAGAGTTTATTGCTAAACTCTATAGAAGTTTTATGTTGTGAAACATCATCATCTTATATCCATGACTGTTCTCATAAGACTTGGATATAGCTAGTAAAATATTAATTTTTTTCTAAGAAGTATCCAAATTTAACTCAAGGGAATATTGGATTACTTCCAAGCACATTTTGAAGGTCTAATTACCATCAAATAAAATGTTACTCTAATTTCAAATTCAATTCTAGATGCATTATTTTCGATACTAGGCATCCTTTCATCCATGCTTACTCAATCATTCCTCTTGGATGTCTGCATGATATATATATTGGTATATGCAAACAAGCATACTAATGAGTTTCATTCATGAAAACACATTGCTTGCATGCCTAGTGCATTTGTTTGCATGCTATAGTTGATGCAAATGCATGAGCTTTATGCATTTCTTTCCTTTGTTTATTGTAATGCACAAACATGTGAAAACATATGTCCTTGGGCATTAAAAAACATAATCTAATGAGAGGAATGTTAGACATGTCCAATAAGAAGTCATTCTTTTATGCACAATTTTTCTTTTTGAGAGCAAAAACTTGTTGAATGCAAGGTAATGCTTGAAATGATAAGCTAGTTTCATAATCTTGGACTAGATTTAAACTTAATATGTTGAGGCCTTCCTACTTCAAATTTCCATGAAGATGAAGTACAAGTAATGAAAATAAGGTCAAGCGGGAATAAAAAACAAACATCAATTTAAAAATACATAGCTCTAGTATGAGCTACATCAATACTTTTGTTTCATGAGAAGAGCCATCATTCTCTAAACGAAACAAGTCATGAATTCTAGTCTTTCCTCTAATGGGGTCCTCACCATGTTCATGCATCAAAAGATACCTCAAAATCCATCAAAATTCCCTTGTTTGTAGATACTCTCTTTTAAAGGGAACTCTAAGTGCTCTTCAATTTGTATAGATCTTGGTTGGAATTAATTTGTAGAGGTTAAAATTGATTAGGGTTAACAAGAATACGAGAAAACATTCATAGAAGCATTGTGGTTTCTATACTTGTGTGTCCCTCAAGTAGCTTTGATGTGAACCGTTTCCCTATACATGGGCACTTTTTACTCTCGTATTGGTTGGAGGTTTTTCCCCCATGTATACATGATATACTCATATGTAGTGGTAATTTGTAATTAGGGATTCACTTATAGATCTCACTCCATTCATTCTCATACTAGTCATCATCTCTCAACACAAAGCTCTTCCAGCCATTGTGTGTCTCTATAAATCAATATTCTTCTCTTGTGTGTACTTCTATTCGTGCTTCCTCACTCACTCACACACCCAACAATGGAATCAGGGAAAGTTCAACTTCTTTCTATTCTGCTTCTTTTTGTTTTATGACATCTCCACGTGCACTTTTAAGGGTGAAAATCTATTTGGGAGCACAAAAATACAAGTTTCAACACTTGGAGAGCATTTCCACCAGCTGATCTAGGATTTTATCCCCCTTTTGAAGTTGTTCATACAATCAAATTCTCCACCAAAGTTACACTTTGTGAGTTGCATTGCGGCTTGCGTTTCAGTTTTGTTAAAGTTCATATCTTGCTACTTTTGAGTTCTTTGGTGCAATGACAAGAAAAAATGACTTGTTTGGCATGCTTCAAGTTGAGGATAAGCTTGGGACCAGCTATCCATTCTGGTCTTACATGATGAATCATGTTCTTGCTGCAAAGGTACTATGGAACAATGAAAATTTTTGGCAAGCAACCCGATGGTGCTTCTACTATGTAGCTTGTTGTCAGATTCACAATCTTCTTCAAGTGCACTCACTATGCCTTCACCACCTACACAAGAGAAACTTAGATGGGATGGGAAGGATTCTCAAGCTCATGCATTGACTTCCCTTTCTGTGAAGAGGCATATTCTTCCACACATCCGATCATATACTACTTCAAGACAAGCTTTGGATTACTTGCCTCTTTGTATGCAATGCATAATGAGGCATGTGTTGATTTCTTGAGAAAGAAACTTGAAGATGTATGTATGGTTGAAAATGAGTTAGTGGATGTATATGTTACATGCATCAAGGATTTGAAAGAGCAATTAGTAAACATTGATGAGATCATTTCGGATGTATCACTCATTTTCTACACTACTCAAATTGCTAGGATCATTTCAAAGCTTTGTTACTACACTTCATTTGGTTGCAAAAGGAAATCCAAATATGTATACGTTTGATGAGGTTGTGTTTCTTCTTTTGCAAGAATAGCAATCAAGAGTGAGTATAAACGTTTTGCTTGAGGGAATGCAAGCACTAGCTATTGCACACAATGGAAATATAAAGTATGATTTACTTTGGGCTCATCAAAATCAAAGCCTCATTCTTCCTCTTCCACTTCCTCCTCTCTTGATGGTGATATGCAAAAGAAGAAGAGATGCAAGTATTGTTGAGAGATTGTTCATTGATGTGAACCGTTTCCCTATACATGGGAACTTTTTACTCTAGTGTTGGCTAGAGGTTTTTCCCCCTATAACCACATATACATGATATACTCATATGTGGTGGCACTTTGTACTTAGGGATTCACTTATAGTTTTCTCTTCATTCATTCTCATACTATTGATCATCTCTCAACAGAGAGCTCTTCCATCCATCATGTGGAGTCTGTACTTTGATCTTCATCTTTGCTCTTGTGTTTACTTCTATTTGTGCTTCCTCACCCACTCCCATACTCAACAATGGCTATCAGACAAAAAGCATAAAAATCCATTGATTTTCTTAGCTTTCTTGGATAGACCCCTCTCTCATTCAGTCTCAATGGTCAAGCTTCAATCCATGACACATCAAGAATAGGATGATGGTCTTATATTGAGAAGTTGCTTGTTCAATTTGGATATGGAGAATGATCCTCCAAATATGAAGAATTTCTTGTTAACTTTAATGATGTAGTAGCACTCATAGTGGCACAATGGCATGGTAGAACCTCACCTATATTTGATTCTTGGCTGGATAGGTGTCAGATAGTAGAAAACTAGCTGGTTCCTTTTGCCATAGAAAGAATTTGAAAGGGAAAGAGAATCTTCCATAGAGTTAAGAACTCAAAAAGAAAGAGAATCTCTCATGAAGACTTATGGGAAGGGAGAGAGGAATACATGAGGATTTTCCAAAAATAAAAACTTTTATGAAGAAGGAAAAAGAAAGAAAATGAGATGAAATTCATTTAATGGACAATATCATCAAGCTTCAAGGTCTCCATGGCTTCACCATGGTTCTACTAACAATGTGAAGATCCTAGCTTCCATGCTTGAGAGGATGTCCTATGACCCTCCACCCAACCTACCATTATATAGATTTGGGGACTAATTATTAGTGGTAGAGTAACTCAGCTCCACATATGCATGTGAAATCTCCACCATTGCTTTTACACTTTCCACTTGAGTCTACTAATGGTAGGTGTACCTACCACTTGCATTAGGTAATCTCTAAACTAAGTCAACATATGCTAACTTGAGTCAATGCTTCTAGAAGGCTCTAGAGATCTTTGGTCAAAACTCTCTTTGCATGCTGCTCATGGGGATTGAACCCAAGACGTCCTCCTTCCCATCCTTGAGACTTAACCACCAGACTAAGCTTATGATTAGTCTAATAGAAGTACCTAAAATTATCATTATCTTTAACATTTTGAAGGTACTTTATAACATATTGTCATGATCATAATTGTATGGTGCCTTAGCCTCTGTGTCTCAATATCAATGTCACTTTGTCAATAATAACATAAGTTGGCTCCATTGAATGGCTCATAGAGTAATGGTATTTGAGAGTAGAGCCATTTCTCACATGCACACCTCCATAGCAATAAGTTGGCCTATGAAGGAGGAAGATATCTTACCTAAAAAATTTGATGTGGTGTTCCTAAAATCTTGTGAAGAAAGATGTCTTCAAATTTTGTAAGTAATGGCTCAATAATTATTAGAGACAATTAAAACAAGCAATCATGATATTACACTCAAGGGTTGGCTATGATAAAAAGGTAATATTTGGATTCTATATTAGAACCTTGACCATGCTATATGCCATAATTCAACTATATACTTTTATCATCTCAAAATCTTTATAAGTAATTGACATGCGGGATGAAGAGTTTCCTTGATTGTTTTCTACAAAAATTTTATGATATTGAACACATAATCTACTATAAGATCATTATCTGAGTGAGTTTTATCAATGGATAATTTAACCTATATTTTTTAGTAGGTGAGTGGATGCACATAATATCATAAGCAGGCCAAGTGGGATAGCAGGTGACCGGACTATATAGAGAGCTATACTTAATATATTTTGTGGTGCTTTCACAAATGATACCTAAAAGAAGATATTACTTTATGTATTTTCTATAGAAATTTGGATTAACGTTTTCTATTTGCTGTAGTGAGATGCCTTTGGCTTAGTCTAGGATGATATTTCATGCTTCATTTATTTTTATTTTTATTTTATCTTCAATATAATATATGTCTTTTATCATGATGTAGCCATACAAGGGAAGCTATTTGTTCAAAAGATCCTTCCTAGTTAGTTTAACAAACCTTCTTTTGATGAATAGATCAATAAAATCATTCTCAAATGCATGGTAGAAATCTTGTATGATTTCAAATCTTTGCCTTATAGTCCATCTATCATCTGTCTTCCCAATGCCCATTTGTTCTTCTCCAATGTTGTCTTGTGGATCTTGATCCTCTTGTTCCTTTCCACTTTTAGCCTTGTGCATCTCTGAGGCCAAACGTTTTTGTGGATAGTCATATATAAGTGCCAACTTGGGATATGGTTATTTGGATCTAGGTTTAGTGCTAGATGTGGTAAAAGAATCTGTATGTGTTTCTATGATAGCTTTTTGTTCTTCTAACTATGCTTGTAAGGTTGTTTTCTCCCCCTAAAGTTTTGCATTCATATAATTACTAGATTCATCTTGAGTAAGCATCAACAACATTTCATCTGATAATAGTTCTTGACTTGATTTATCTCGATCTTTTGTAATCTTATTGTACTCATGTTGCACCTTGATCAACTCTCCTTCAAGTAAATGGAAATTTTTGTCTTTGGTCTCCACTTGTTTCATCTGAATATCTTTACCGGGCCCTCTCTTAGATATGCAATGATCTTTTGACATTCAACTTTATGAACTTCATATTACTCTACATTTATGTGTAGAGTGTTATTTGCTCTTGTAGATCATGTATTTGTTGATGCATATTGTCTTTTTTCCTTTGGCTTTCTTTCTGTTGAGTTATCATGGCTTTGATTGATTGGTTTTTAGCTATAAGACTATCAAACTAGCCTTGAAATTCAGGTTCTAGATCATACTGATGTATCTTTTGTGATTGGTCTTTGAAACCTTCTGCCATGTGGATAGTGACTATTTCAACTTGCTTTTCTATGTGATCTAGATCTTGTATGGTTTTAGAGACGTTGTTTCTTTGAGGTGAAAAGTTTCTTGCTTCATTATTGTTCTTCATTGACCTACAAGTCAAATTTTTCATGTGTAATAGATCATTGAGGAGTAGATATCAATGATACATGAGGAAGCTAAGGTGATGGACTCTTATGGGATGATGAAGAATTGAATTAGGATGGATTTCTCAACATTGATTTCGTTTGGTGGTGATGATCATAAGTGAAGTTCCGACATATGAGAGTGCATGTGTGTGCATTATTGCATGTGGTGATATTGAGTTCATTAGTGGATATAATGCAAGTCGAGGGTTTTGCAAATATCTATATCAAAATTTTGGTCATAAAGAGGTGGGGGTTGAAGTGGGTGCAATGAGGTAGTGGATTCCACTTCAAGTGCAATAGGGGGAGATATTGCATATTGCTTTACACATGTGGTGAAGATTATGGAGATGACAACATCTGATATAGTGGTGCTATGCGTGATGGAAAGAATATGGTGTAAATTATAGTGGAAAAGGAGGCAAGGGGTGGTGTGTGTGGTTGGATTTTGATTACAAGGGATGCCACATGGGCGACTTCCTTTTCATATGTCTTGAGAAGGGTATCATAATAATTGTGTGTTGCATGATGGGGTGAGGATATCGATAATGAAGTGGAGACCTTCTGTTTTCATACTAGTGGTGGTACATCTTATTCGATTTCTAAGACCTCTATATCCATAGGAGGAGCTTTAGGTGTAGTGTTCCTAGAGGATGGTTTCCCTCATCTCTTTGCAGTTTGTGTAGCATTTTGAACCTTAGCACTATCCTCTTGTGAATCAGGGTTAGTTATGTGCACTTGGGAAGAAAAACCTTGGTGTCTTATTTTTCTCCCTAACTAGAATTGACACCGATTCAATTGCCCCTCTACTACTTCTTGAGTGTCTGTGGAACACAAAAACCAGTTTTTAGGTTCACCAAAATTTTCTAGATTAAGCCAATTGGAGGCTTGAAGGGTTTCCACATGGCAAAAGATGATTGATCCATGTTGTATGGTCAGGATGATCTCACTTTCAAGGGTGGAGATGCAGCAAAGCTAAAAGATAGGAGGAATCAATGAGTTTTTTCACTTGGATAAACCTTAATTTGATGGCCAAGAGCAATAATGCAAATTTCTTCAAAGATAACGGCTAATCTTATCCAAATCCATGTTAGCATTGATATGAACATGTTAGCATTGATCTGACCATGTTAGCATTGATTTGACCATCTAGGACTTCCTAGATACAAGGGTGGAGAATGAAGACACCTTTTCTCTCCTCCTTTGCCCTAGATTTGATATGAAGAAGCAATCCTAGCCATCCATTTGATGAATCCAATGGTTGTAATCAAAGTAGTTGATCCTAGGGTTGAGAGTTGATTTCTACATGATCCAAGGGCCCATATTCATTCAAAAAACTATAAAACGATCCTTCCAAATTTGTAGAGGATCATTATTATTCATCCACCGGTCCTTGCTAGCACATGGTTTCCTTGTGAAGATCACCCTCAATTGGGCATGTGAGGATTCATGGGTTAGTAAGAGCATAGATCCCATATTCAAATTTACTAGACTTCCAAACTAGAATTGACTTATAAACTCAAGGGTTTCTCACTCTTTTCTCACCTTTAGTGGAGCATATGAGTGAGTTATATTTGGGTATATTGGTCTTATACTTCCTTAGATAGGTGTTACATTCCTAGTAAGATATAGGGTCATTAAAGTGGTTCCTATCCTCTCACATGTCGACTTCAGTTGAACTATCATGGTGGAGGATCATACAGACTGCCTTTGACCATTAAATTACCTAGCTTGATGTACCATGATGCTCATGTAAATGTATTGCATTGTAATCTATTCTTAAATCAAGTCACCTTGTCTCCTGTCTCCTAACTTATATTTTTTACATGTCTCCTCTCGAATATTTCTATGTCTGAGAAGGTTGTGCAACTTTGTGTCAAACCAATGAGGATTTTCTATTGAGTTGTGAGGAAAGGCCTCTTTACATTCATAATTCATGGCCCGCATGCATACATACCATTCACATGCACCTATGCATATGTATTGATCTTGAAAGTGTCTAAGAAGCTCCTTGTGGACCATTCTTCTTTTGAGATTTATTCACCTGTATGGGTTTTTATTGTTATCATCATCCATGTGCATGTATTGATCTTGAAAGTTTATAAGAAGCTCCTTATGGAACATTTTTCCTTTTAATATTGATTCATGTGTAAGCTTTTTTATTGTTATCACACTACAAGGAATACGGGCGCATAGCGACACAATTTTGTCGCTATAAAATTGCATAAAGCATCGCAACAAGCATCAAGCACGAAACATCCGTTAAACGATGAAAAATTTGACATTTTTATCGACGTGTGGCACGACAAGATATGCCATGATTACATCGAACATCGCTAAAGCGATGATTAAAAAAAGCATCGCATAAGCAATGCTAATTTGCATCGCATAAGTGATGCTAATAATCGTTGCCTATGTGATGCTATCTACACAGGCATTTACAACATGTTAGCATCGCTTACATGATGGATTTTTGACAAAAAAATTTAAAATGTTGGAGGCTCTTCGATCGGCATCTACACACATCTGATCGAAGAACTCTCCGACATTCACAATTGTGCTATGCTTACGAGCTAAAACAATCGTTTGCATAATTGTTGTTTTTTCTAATCTCTATCTTATTGTCTGTTTCTCTCTTTCTACCTCTTTTTCTCTTTGAATTATCTCTCTCTCTTTATTTTAGGTTATTCAAGAAGCTAACCAAGGAAAAAATATGGCTAACTATTGTAAGTGCAATTTCCATTCTTTGTATATCATTTGAATTGTGTTATTTTCATTAATTAACATACTCACACTTATTGATATGCACATATACACTTATACATGATGAAGATGCACGTTCACACATATACGCATGCATATACACACACATATACACACACACATACATGTGCGCATACACTTACACATACACACACATACACATGCATATGCACAAACATTTCTACAACCACATAAAAACACTTGCATGCATGCATTATTGCATATATGCATACACATACACATACACACATTAACATATACTTAAATACATGTATATGCACATCCTCATGCATGCACATGGATGCAAACGGAAATGCATCCACACACACATGCATGTTTCATACATATACACATGCATATACATACAGTTGTATATGTTTATACACAATATGCACATACATTTGCACATACGTATATATACACACACATACACATATATACACATATATACGCACATACGTACACACACATATGCACATACACACATACACTTACACATATACATGCACATACATATACACACACATACACATGCACATGCACATACACATATACAGTTACACATGCACATGCACATACATACATATACACACATACATATACACACATACACATGCACATGCACATACACATATACACTTACACATGCACATGCACATACATGCATATACACATATACATATGTACATACATACATGTACACACACATATTACACACATATACATGCACATATGTGCACACACATATTACACACATATACATGCACATACATATACACACATACACATGCACATGCACATGCAGATACATACATATACACGTATACATATGCACATACATACATGTACATATATTTATAGATACATACATATACATGCATATAGACACACTTACACATATAGATATATACCTACATGTGCATATATACATTTTATATACACACAAGCACACATAAATATGACTGAACGGGAAAATTAAAGTAATAAAACACATGCTTAATATAAAATAATAAAAATCAATAGAACAAGACTTTTCATTACTTAGTACCATACACAAAATTCAAAACATAACTAAAATGAACTATATATATATATATATATAAATACATATCCAATGTCATAATCAAGAATCCTAATCATCATCATCATGATCATCCTCATCCTCATCATCATGATCATCCTCATCCTCATCATCATGATCATCCGCATGATTTGATGTAACTCTGTGAGCACCCTCTGACAATCGAGATCATCCCTTCTGTGTTTGTCTCTCCACCTCATCCATGTCTGCCTCTCCATAATACTCCGGTATCACATATAACAAACATAAATAAGTAAAACAATTAAAACATCCATAAAAATAACATAATTATATTTACATTTTAATAATACTCACAAATGCATCCGGATTATCTCGCATATACTCGCTCAAACACCGATATCCAAAATGTGTAGCATACTCAATCTCATGTTTCGTAGGATATCGACCATTATCCTTTCACTGCATTGAAACAAATAAAAAAGATTAGTTTCTTGTGTTTTAACTAAAATAAAAAATATACTTACAATAATACATATACTTACAAATGTAGCTACAAAACCATGATGGCCCATTTGGCGTACGTGTGATGTGTGGCCCGACTCAACTCTCTTCTTTGCAGCAGCCTCTTTATTTAAAGACAAAAGAAATACATAAATTAAATGTAAAAAATTAATAAAAAATATGAGAATTATAAATATAAACTATTAATTTGTATACCTTCTGTTGAGGAAATGACTCCTGAAGATGTAGCTATCTACGAAAAAATTGCCACGTCTCAGGTGGTATGTTAAGTTGCCTCTTATTTTTTCCACCATACAATATCTCCTGTTATTTTAATCTCAAACAGAAAAAAAGAATCAGAATACATACACATATATACACACACATACACATACACATACCCACACACATATACATGCAAACATATACACATACAAATATGCATACATATACACATATACATACATATAATATAAACACAAATATACATATCCACATGTATACATACACACATACACGTACATGCATATACACACATTCATACAAAATACATGTATTTACACAAGAATGTGTATTTGTGTATAAGTGAATATGTGTGTATGTGTAAATGTGTATATGTGAATATGTGTGGATGTGTAAGTATGTATATGTGAATGTTTATGTATGTAAATAATCAAATTTTTAATATCTAATACCATTATTTGTAGATTCCGATCAATCAAACGGAGCTCCACCACCGTCTGCTAATCGTGCAAGGACTATATATTGTAAGTATATCAAACTTTTAATTTTATATATTTGATAGATACATAATTGATATATTTTTTTTCTTGTTATAATCAGATTATGATCAATCAGAGGGCACTCCACCACCTCCTACCCATGCAATGACTTCACATGTGTCCTCCGATAGGAATTATGATGAATTTTACTATCAAAAGCATATTATATGTTGGTGTAACTCTTTCTATTGCACGTATCAAAGACCACGATTGGAATGTATTGAACATGAGGCAAAGTATGGTACTTTTGAGCGTGCACCACCACCTGGTCAACGTGATAATGTTTGGGTATGTATTTTTTTTATACATTAATGTAATTATTTTATTTAAAAACCATATACAAAATCAAATTACTGTTGATATACAAGAATACTTGCTCGATGATGATGATGATAATTCTCATACTCATAATGTTAATATACCTCGTACGTGTCATGGACTTGTTGGTCATCAATTACAAGCAGAGGTTTCTAGAAATCCTCTACCTCCTAGTTTAGAGACTAAAATGGTTGGAGATTATCCATTGCCAGCTCGTGATAGTTATCTAGTACAAAGATATGATGGAAGAAGATAAGGAGGATGGAATAGAGGACCACTTTCTTTAGATGGAGAGGCTTTTAACTTTTGGGGACTCTGAAGTCACTCTTATGTCATTTTGTGGTCCTATATATGGATAGGGAGATTGTCATCGACTTGCATGTTATATTCAAAGCATGAGGACTTATGAAATATGCTTGAATGCAGCATCCCTTACTAGTAGGAGGATTTCACATGCAAAAAATGAAAGATTATATATTGATCGAAGAGCTTACACGCATGGAAATATAGTAGGGTTAATAAATAGTAGTCGAGGGTTGCATAATAGTTCAAGGACTAATTGCACATTTGAGGAGCGTGAAAATAGTCATGAATCACCATACATGAGTAGAGATGTATCAAGATACATAGTTGTCAATGCTATTACTACATTATATGCTGGTGATAAATTATTAGTGAATTATGGATGGCGTAGACCTCCAAGAGCACCTTTTAGCTAGAGGGAGAATGAAAATTTTGTATCCATATTTAATTTTATGTTTGAAGTTTACTTTTTGTTCATTTATGAAATATTAATGAATTTTATTAATGTGTGTAGATTCCAATATATGATGTTGATGATATTCCTCCACACCATTCACAATTGCCAGTAAGACCTCATTTATCAAAAGCTTCTATGAGGAGGCTACACTAAAGTGATTCTGCAGAATATGAAAGTTGAAAGAACTATATTCAAAAGAAGATAAAGTACAAGATTTGTGTGACAATGATGAAAATGATGGCATGGTAGATTTTATTGAGGATTGGTATCAAAATGACAGTGAGAGCATTGATATTTCTAAAAATGAGAAGTATCTTCGAGAGGAATGTCTAAAGCATGTATATGAAGGAAGTTTTTTGACACGACTAAGTGTGATTTTACTTATTCGCAATCTTCAAAATCATTTTGTATGGAGTAATGTATCTATTTTGACACTATTAAGGTATAATTTTTAACTTTCTATCTATTTATATATATACATGCATAAATATATGCATATAAATACATGCATACATAGACATACACACATATGTACATGAATGTATACACACATATAAACATACACACGCATATATGCAAATACACATGTTATGAGAGTAAAGTCAAACTATACATACATGTATCAAATGAAGATATTTTGTTCATCTAGCCTTTGGAATTGTCCACCCAACCTTTAAAATCTTCCTAACACATCTGCTTCTTCTATTCTAGTCGACCTAATACCTCCGCTGCTAAGTCTTTTATGAACTTTGCATACAAATATTAAGTATGAATTAGCTATGGAGTTATTAAGTCGTTTGAAAAATAGGAGAAGTAAATTTATCTCAAAGATTTTGAAGGATGGAATAATAATTTGAAAGGATGGGTGGACACAAAGTGTTCAATTAGTGCAGGTTTTTGTTTTTACTTTAGCTAAGGTAAGAACAAGAACTTGCATTGAATGAACACTTTCTATCCACCCATACTTTAAAACTATTCATCCATCTTCTGAAATCTTCGAGAGAAATTTTCTTATCTTATTTTCCAAACGACCTAATACCTCCATAGTTAACTGATACTTAATCCTTGTAAACAAATATGTAAATCTTAGTTAGCAAGGTAGGTAATAGATTGACTATAAAATGGGAGACAACCAAACGATTCAGTGGTCTAGATATCTATATGAAAATTTGCAAACCACAATAAACAAAAAAAAATTAAAAACAAAATCAAATATATATACCTACACATGCATACATACATACATACATACATACATACATACATACATACATACACATACATACATACATACATACATACATACATACATACATACATACATACATACATACATACATACATACATACATACATACATACATACATACACATATATACACACATACACATGCACATGCATATACACATCCACATACACATACATATAAGCATACACATATATAAAATTATATGCATATATATATATATATGTGTGTGTGTGTGGTTATTTATTTATATAAAATTATATGCATATATATATATATATATGTGTATGTGTGTGTTTATATATAATATGTATTTTTTTCATGAACTTATAGGTTATTATTTGAAAAGTTTTATCAAGTCAAAATATTCTTCCTACCTTACATGATGAAATGAAGAAGATAAGCAACAGTCTTGGTAATGATTGTATTTTATATAGAGGTGAATATGCAGACTCTTTGACATGTCCAAAATTTCAATCTCCTTGATATAAGGACGAAGAAGGTAAAATCCCAAAAAAGGTATTGTGACATTTTCCATTGGCTCCATAGATTAGACATATGTTTCAAAGCCCCAAATTATCAAAGCTTTTGACATGGGGACATGATCATAAAAGTACTGATGGAATACTCAGAATTCCTCATGATAGTGTTGCTTTTCAGCATATTGATTCTACATGGCTTGATTTTGCACAAAATCCACAAAATCTAAAGTTAGGAGTTGCATTAGATGGGGTTTATCCATTCTCCATTCTCCATGAAATCCAGTAAATGGTCAACATGGCCAGTGGTAGTTATAAACTACAATCTTCCGCCATATCTTAGCATTAAAAAGGAACATTTAATGCTTTCACTTTCAATCCCAGGAGAAAGACAAGTTAAAGATATGAATATATATCTTGCTCCTCTCATTGATGATCTCCAAGAGTTATGGAGAGGTATTAATGTCATTGATGTATCGAAAAAGATATATTATGGTTCATGGTATTATGGCTTGGACTATTCACGATTTTCTAGGATATGGTGTTTGTTCAGGTATTGATGTAATTTTTTTAATTCAATATGCATACAAATAAATGTGAGTTAATCTAATTATATTTTTATCGTTTTCATGATGCAGAAATATCTACTAAGGGTTATAAAGCTTGTCCATATTGTGCTGATTGGTTGAGATCAATCTAGAGTAAGAATCTTAACAAAAATATTTATCTTCGACATCGATGATTCTTGTATGATGATCATCCATTAAGATCTAAAAGAGAAGCGATATATTTTAATGAAAAGCTTGAAACATATCAGTATCCAAAACCTATGATGCTTATGGATTGGTATAAAAAATGGATAGATGGATCTCTGATAGATCTAGAATCAGAAATCTTCAATGATGATGAAGATAATAAGAATGTGAAGAGAGGTAAAGGAAAGTTGGCACTTGCAGAGAATATATCAATATGGTATTCTTTGGAGTATTGGAAAGAGTTAAAAGTCTATCATCTTCTTGAACCTATGCATATATTCAAGAACATTGGTTATTCATTATGGCAACATCTTTTTAGACTAAAAGATACCATAGCATCAAGAAATGATTTGAAGGATCAAAACTCAACACCAAAGTTATGGCCAGTTTTTGATAGACATTGACAAGAAACGACTTATGCACCTGCTCCTTGGGTACTTACGACAAAAGAGATATAGACTATCAACAATAGGATTCAACTGAATTAGACTCCTATAGGATATGGAGCATCTTTCCAAAACATGTTTACTATGGATGATAAGAGCTTATCTAGGTTAAAGACCCATGATTGTCATAACTTTTTGAAACATATTTTACCTTTGGTTATCGATGGATGTACAACGAAAGGAGTACAAGATGTGATCTATCGTCTTGGATTGCTTATAAGGTAATTATGATACTTTTATATTTAATATATATGAATATTTGATATCTTTTATTTTTTAATTAACTTCTTTATAATTTCTTTTATGATATGTATAGGTGGATTACATCAAAAGAGATTGACAAAAACTCGATCCCACAAAAGAAACATGAATGCAAAGAGCTACTATGTTTGATGGAGAAGGAGCTTCCTACTTCATTTTTTGATATCCAGGTTCATTTATTAGTCCATCTTGTAGATGAAATAGAGATTGCAGGTGTTCTCAACACTCGATGGATGTTTTGGGTCAAGCGATTTATGGGAATATTAAAAGGTTATGTGAGGCAAAGAGCAAAACTAGAAGGATCCATGGCAAAGGGTTGGATGCTTGAAGAGTTCATGTACTATGTTAGTGAGTACCTTGAAAGATTTCATGAAGAAGCTCCACGTGCATGGACCAATGAGTCTTCTTCAAAAATAATACACGAGGTATTACCAGGTAAGGGAGTTCCATTTTTATTTACATTTCAAGAAAAAAATGATGTTTCTACTTTTGTAGCATATAATAGCGAATGCATGCAAGCATTCCTTAGCGAGTACGAATAGGAACTTCAAAATCTTTGAAGTAAAAGATGGAGAAACAAAAGATATAGACGTAATCTTGATAATAATGAGATTACAAATATATCTTCTTTCATGGATTGGCTATATACTCGTTTGCAATGCACCAATGCAAATAATGAAGAAATCTTAGATGAGTAGAGAGAGTTATTGATAGGTTTTGAATGAAAGGTAATTTTATTTTAATAATATTTTGTTTTTTTCATATATGTATACTAGTTTCTCTTTAGTAATTTAATTTCTTTTGCAAGCTCGAATGTTCACTAATATGTGGGATTTTGGACAGCATATTAGTATCAAAGCTATTGATTCTTTACATAAAACAGAGGATTCTTATATTGTTGCTTCTTTCAAGCAACTATCACGTGCTAGCTCAAAAGACACAAACCTTATAGATGGCAAACTTGGTTATATGGGAATTGTTGTTGGTATCTACGAAATATCATTTCGTACATTCAAACAGGAAGAAAAAAATTTATATTTTTTATGATAAAGTTTATTATTTTTTTAAGCACCTAATAATGGTTTTTTGTTTTTATATATTTTGATAGGTCATTTTGAAGGTCGATTGGTTTCAAGCCGAGTATAAAGGTAGTAATTCCACATTGAGAAAGGAATTATCTAGGTTTTAGGCAATTGATTCTTCCAAGGTAATGCGATCTACTAGAGAACCATATATTCTTCCTAGGCATATTGAACAAGCATTTTTTTATAAAAACCCTCATGCTCATCCTTGGTGGCAAGTCATTCATGTTCAACCTAGAGGTAGGTCATTGTTTGAACAGTTTATTGTTAGATAGATCAAAGAAAGTCCTCTTGATGATTCACCATCAGATACTGATACAGCAACATGTGAAAGAGAAATTAGAATCATTATACATGATAATGATACCAATCTTTTTTATGAAGAGGATAATACTCTACATGTTGATTCTACTGACGATGAAGAGGAATTACCAAAAATCGATATTAATCCATCAATAGATGATGTCATTCATGAGAACATAGATTTAACAATAGAATAGATAAATGAATTCAATAAGGATAATGAAGATGAGACTATATTGATGTCTTCCAAAATGATGGCGATAATAGATTAGATAGTAAATCCTACTCTAGTTATCGATCAATAACTTGAATCATTTGAATGGATATCAGGTAATAGATTCTTCTTTATTCAACTAGAATATCGATGAATCCTACTAGAGAGATGAAATCATGTTCTTTTAAGTTAGAACATGAAGCTCAAGGGTATGCATGATTATTTTATATATAGCTTTATCTTCGAGGAGCAATGTATGTATGAATATGTGTGTGTATTCATGTGTTAGTATGCACATATATGTGTTTCATGTATATGTATGTGTGTGCATGTGTGAGATATATGTATACATGTGTTAGTATGCACACATGTATATTTGCCTATGCATTTGTGTAATATATGCAAGTGTGTTTATAATTTTATATGCATGTATAAGCATACATGTGTGCATGTAGGCATGTATATGTGATGTGTATATGTATATGTGTCTATGTGTAAATGTGTACATGTAAATATTTATGCATGTATATGATTACATGTGTGCATACAGGCATGTATGTGTGATGCATAATGTATCTACTCCATTTTATATTTATGTATGTGTATCTACATGATGTGTATGTATCTTTATATATATTATGATCCTCGTTGATTCCAGTAGCTATATATAGAGGCATAAGGTTGGGAGGAGAGACATCTCTCTAGTAGGTGGTCGGAGGAATAGATGCAATGTGTACATATACTTCAATCATATGGCTAAAAGGCTGAATTAGAGTTCTTAAATTAGGGTTTGTAAAACCCTAATATCGAAATTAGTGTTTTTGAATTAGGATATGTATACACACACACACACACACACACACACACACACACACACATATATATATATATATATATATATATATATATATATATATATATATATATATATATATATATATATATATATATATATATATATATATATATATATATATATATATATATATATATATATATATATATACACTATATGTATGTGTGTCTATATGTGCATATGCATGTGTATGTATGTGTATGTATGTGTATATATGTATGTAAATATGATTATGTGAGTCTATGTGTGTGTACATATGATTATGTATGTGTATGTGTATATGAGTATGTGTATGTGTATGTGTGTATGTGTATGTGTCTATGTGTGCATTCATTATATGTGTGTAACTGCATGCATGTGTATGTGTATGTGTCTGTGTAAATATGCATGTATGTGTGTGTATGTATAAATGTGAATGTATGTGTATGTGTGCATAAATGTTCATGTATGATGTATATGTGTGTATATGCATGTATTTGTACCTCTAGTCCCACTCTTCTCTCTCTCTCTCTCTCTCTCTCTCTCTCTCTCTCTCTCTCTCGTATACATACATACATACATAAACACACATACTCATGTCCACATATATATACATAAAAGCAATGCGTGCCATGCATTATCACGACGATGAGCCATAAGTGTTCGCATCTCTTTTAGACACCACTTATGTGACCATCCAGTCCCAAACTCTATCTCAAGTGAACTAAGTATGTATTTTTTATCCCCCTCATCATGCTCACTACAAAAATAAAAAAAAATCATGTAAATAAAACATAAGATATTTATTTCAATTTATATGTAAAACTTATACTTAGTTCCACTGCAAGTGGACAAGGCACAGGTAAGAGTCGCATAATGCTCGCAATCTTCTCTTGAACTCCAATCCATTCCCTATATACACTATATTCCCCTCTAGATCTATATTGCACTCCAACCCTAAGGAGCCTATGAATGTCCTCATAGGCACCTGTGCTTTGCTCTCATGATTTGGAGGTGGTATAGGTGTCTTGAAAATAGATAGATAAAAATAAATAAAAATATGTGTATCATTAAAAAAAATTATGAAAAAAAAACATATCTATGAGTAGATAGCTGTCTTCCTGCATGTGGAGCTGTAGAAGAGTCCTCCTCTGATCACTGGGTAAGCATTTGGATCGTAAAATCCAGCTCAGATAATGTGCCTACCTTTGACAAAAGGTCACCCAAAACATTCTAAGAATTACCGATATGAGACCCCAACACATGAATAGAATTGGGAACCCAATTATGCTAATATCATGTACATGAATCACAGTCTTAGACTCTAGACAAAGAAATTTTAGGCACAAGCACCTAGAGGAACATGTTTCACATGCCAAAAAAGACCATTTTATAAGTGAATGTCCCCATCCCCCACCTGGAGGACAACATCAACATATCATGATTTAAGGATAATTTTCTAAGTATGTTTAGGAACATCTTATCCATGAGTGCCCTAAGAGTTGTACAAATGCTTCAAAAATCACCCCGATTGATGCAAGGGAAAGAGTGAAGAAAAAGTGGTCTAAGAAACTAGCTGAATTAGAGTGTAGTCTCAAAGAAACCAAAGTGAAGATTGTGGAGTTAACATCTCTATCCCAACACTGACACCACCCATACCTAAGTTAGTTTTAGTCATCCCAGATCCCATTCCCAAAGATTTGGATTTGGTGTTTAAAGCACACCATGCTGAAATAGAGAAGGACCAAATGCAATTGAGTCAGACAAAAGTTATCGTAGAGTATACCTAGAGGTAGAGAAAGCAAAACTATGTATCAAAATGGTATAATTAACACATGCTATGTTCAAGGCTAGCCAATTCTTCAACCAAAGAAACTTAGTCAAACCACAATTGCATTTCCAAGTGTTGCGATAGTGCTTAGGTGCTTGTCTTGATCTATCAAGACTTTATTATCCTCGTGGTGATGATTTGAGTTGACTAATCTCCATAAGATCTCCTCACATATTTCTGACAACCATGGAGAGTTCTGCACTGAGCTACATTACAGAGGTAGACTCTAATGTACTGAGTTTTGGCTTTGATAATGAGGATGAGGAGTTCAAGTGGGTCTGACAAGAGGATGATGCTTCCTTCGATCTGCCTCCAAATATTTTGGATCCATGGGGAAGATTCAAATTCTTTGCATATGAGTTTGAGGAACTTTAGAACACAAAAGATATACAGCCCATATGACAAAGAGCAAGATTGAAAGAATATTGTGGAGTGTCGCTACCGAAAGCTGATTTTCCATGATGCTATCAGTTTCTTCATACATTATAGCCATGCTCAGACAAAGATGCACCAAGTACTTTTGCTATTCAAACTCTGGAGGAAGTTCAACCCCTCAAGAATTTTATTATCAACCATAGATTAGCAAAAGAGCACTATAGATGCTTAGTACCCATATTCCATCCATGTGTGTGAAACCATGAGTAGAGGTGAAGTTTATAAGTCGGCTCAAATGTCCACGATCACACGTGGGTTGTTCACTGCCTTTTGTATGTGTATGCAACATTTTTCATTTCTAGGGCAAGGTTGTTTTGCCCAACCACATGGTTTTTATTATATGTCGTGAGTGAAAATGGTTTGAAGTTGGATCCCTCCCATTAGATAATATAACTTTTTGCGCTTACCATCCATTCGAGAGACTAGAAAGAAAGCTTTGAATGGATTTCCTTCCATTACAAGGATTATTTATATGTTTCTAGCTTATAAAGTCCCAATTGAACGAGTCCTCTATCTTTAAGACCATGCTTTGAAGGATGGAAAAATTTCCACTACCCATCAACACAAAAAGATGAGAGAAACTATACCATGTTTTGCAACCAACATAAGCTATCATCAGACCCATATACTCACTCCATCTTGGTTCTCAAAGAACAGTACCACCCTTTACCATTAGACTACCATAAACTACAACCCAAGAAGAAGAAAAATCACAAGAATTGCAACCACTTTTGTCAAAGAGTGATGACAGGGTGCTACACACTCATGACACAAGAGATGTTCAAGGTGAACCATCTAGATATGTAACTAAGATGCATATACTTTTCTCAAAGTGAGTACATATCCAAAGCACTTCACATGTTCAATATGCAGAGTGGAAAGGCATTGAGTACACCTTTACCCACATATGTGAAATTGAGCAAGGATGATTGCCCAAGATTAGATGAGGAAAAGGAATTCATGACCAAAGTTCCTTATCAGTATAGTGTTGGTAGTCTCATGTATGCTATGGTAGCTACGAGACAAGACATTGCATTTGCAATAAGAGTTGTGTGCAGATATATGTCTAATCCTGGCAAGAAGCATTGGGCAACGGTCAAGATGATTTTTAGATATTTGAGTGGTACTAAGGACAAGTGTCTATGCTTAGGTAGAGGGAAGGCATCCATTATCGGTTACACAAATTTTGATTATGTCAGTTGTGTAAAAAATCATAAGTGTACATTAGGGTACATTTTTCATTTTTCTAGAGGTGCTATCTCTTGGAGAACTCATCCTCAAGAATGTACATGTTTCCACCATAGAAGCAGAGTAGGTTGCAGCAAGTAAGGCATGTAAGGAAGCATTGTGGCTTTCTCATCTTGCTTGTGATATGGTTCTACCTCAGTATGTACCTTGTTTGCTCAGTGATAGTCATAATGCCATTGCATTGTCTAAGAATCCAATCTATCATGCAAAGACCAAGCACATTGAGGTGCAGTGTCACTTCATTAGAGACTACTTAGCCATTGAGCGCATTATTCTTGAGAAGCTTCATACTCGAGATAATCATGTAGATGCTTTGACAAAAGCTCTACCATAGGATAGCTTTCAACATTGTTGTCACTTGAGGGGGGTTAGTTGATTCACGATCTTACACAGTTACTTGTACGCTGTGTAACATGCCCATCAAGTGGGAGGTATAGTTTGTATACTTACACTCAAGTTCTTTATCAATATTTTTTTTCCCATAGTCACTTTGGCCATATTGTCTTTTAGTGGGAGATTGTTACCATTAATATACATGTGAAAGGCCAAATGGTGGCCGAACATTTTTGTACAGGTTCTTTAATAAAACGTATAGTGGTCTGGTTAGCTAGAGATCATAAGTTTGATCGCATTTGTATGACCTAAGAAATTTGTGTCTGTGGTTTGTGTACTATGTGTTACTCTGTATATTTGGAACCCCTATGCGGAGTACTATGTGCGGTGATGGAGTTCGGGTTTCTACTACAAGGACATCATTGAAGAGATTTTGAGAAGGGGGGTCCACCATTGTGCTTCCCAAAGAAATACTTCATCTAGTTGCATAGGGAGTTTCCAAGTCTCCCAATAATTTATGTGCCTAAGAAAGAAATCATCATTTGCAAGTAAGTACTTCTAAAGGAAATACTAAGCCAAAAGGAGTTCAAAAGGCTATAGGTGCTTAAATAAGGTTGATTAAATGTCAAAACCCAAAAAAAACCCTAAGATCAAATTTTCATGTCTATACCATGTGCATAAATCTTCACTTGACAATGAGTGAGTCTTTTGATTACTATTGGTGCCTAAAGGATCTCAAGACATTACTAGAGAGTAAAGGAATATTTGTCAAGTCAAAAATGAAAGAAAAATTATGCTAAAACAAAATTTCCCTATACAAAGACATCACTAAGTGCTAAAGTTGAGATTTTAAAGAATTCAAAGCTAAGTAAAGTTTAAAGATGTTGATAAGGAAAAAAGCTTCAAAGATTTAAATAGTGATGTATCTATCAAAGACATCATGAACTACACCTGAAGGACCTTGAAGGGATTAAACTTCAAATCAAGGTCTCAGAGACAAAGAAAGGAGTGGGCATATAGACTAAGTCCAAAAACATAAGGAAAGCCATTCTCTAACAAACAACTTCCCTAGGGAAGAAGTTTCTACTTGCACTAGTAAATTTAAGGGGAAGAAAGGCCAACAAATTGGCTAGTGAGGGAGGGTAAGATCAACATCCATTCATACCACAAGAAAAATAAAGAATACTCAACTTAAGAGCCACAATTTCCCTACACATGGAAATCTTCATTCACACATTGTGGATGTTGTGATCACTTTGGGTTAATCTCGAGGCATATAGACTTTGAGATGTAGTTTGGGCTCATAATTCAAAAAAGTTATTGACAAAAGAAATCATTTGGAAAAACACAACCTCCCTCACAAGGACATCATGAATTGCAAACTGATTTAATTGGAAATTTTGAAGGGTCAAAGTTGTCATGAGGAAGGAGATAAGGAAGAGAGCTCACACACACACTCACAATCAAAGAGGAGCACACACATAAATTGAGGCAAGGAAGAATGATATTCTTCTTCTTCTTCTTCTTCTATTACATAAAAGGAATGTAAAAGAATGACATAAAACAACAATACAACAAGTGCAATATATAAATAACAATACATAAGGAAAATCCTAATGTCTACGAATGAGCGAGCTGGCAAGAAACAAATGTGCCATCACTCTCGATAGATAAATCTATTAAAGCTCAATAAAGTATCCCTGACATATACCAGCATGACCACTATACATGTCAGAGAAATGAAAAAGTGATACGTGTCATCCTCGATCATCACATGTTGATCTTGATATCTCAACAAAATTCTGTTAAGCAATACTTAAAAGCCATTTGGACATTTAAAAATGTAACAATTTCAAACAACAATTTCCTTGCTAGCAAGGAAATTCTTATTTACATTTGGATCAATCAAGGGCAAAATTTGGAAGGGAAAAGCTTGTGGAAAAGTATAGAACCTTAAAAAGGGTGGGGCAAGGCTTGGAATACACTAAGTTTAGGATTTTCCCCTAAAACAAATTCGTTAGAGTTGATTAAGTCCTCAAGTTGAGTTGTTGACACCAGGTAAACATTGGGTTTCAAGATTGATTGTGTTGTACTCATAAGAAGGGTGTAGTTAAGGAAACTCAAGGGGTGGTATTCTCTAACTCCAAGTCCCAAAAGAGGATTTACACTCACTCTTGGACCCCTTTTCACTAGACTCTCAGACCATGACTTGCGAGCAAGGACATAGAGATTTTCAAGAGAAAATGATATGTGAAATCATACAACTAAGTGAAAGTATTCACCTAAATGAAAAACACAAGGCATCAAGAGTACCATTGGGCATTGGATCTTGAGATTTGGACTTAGAATCCCCTCTCTTGAGTAGTGGTGCTTCTTGGAATTCTTCTCCAAGGTAGACTTAGGTGTTCATAAAGAAAATTTAAAGTAACTCTTACTCTTGGCCCGCACATGATTTTTCCTTGTACTTCTGACTAAGAATAAGAGTAGAGAAGAATGATATTGCACTTGAAGAAGTTACTTCTTAATATCTAGTACCAAGTGATCTACAAGTATTGTACTCTAACTCTTACATAATCTACCCTTTTGATGCTTAGTGAAAATTGTGGTTGTAAGAGCTATGTCTTTGAACAAGGAAGACAAAGCTATATCTCATCTAAGGAGTGACTAATTCATTATCTAAATCTTGTTTTCTTTGATCAAGCACCCAACAATTGATCTAAGTACAAGATGCAAAGAGAATAATGGGGGTTGAAAATAGATTCTTCATAAGTAGTCTGTTTCCAAAGTATTCAGTGTGCATGCAATCTATTCTAAGTGCAGTGAATTTATTCCTAATCTATTTCTTCCACATCTAGGGAGTTACTATGGATGCATACCACCCAAAGGTTTTCGTAAGGAGACGAAGATGGTAAGATCTCATGATTGCATTCATTTAGATTCATTTTCTAATTATGAGAGAGGGAAAGACTTTTTGATCATGAATATGTGAGATGCCTTTTGATATTTGAGGTTTGAATCAAAAGCATGAAACTTTGGTACTATATGTTTTTGAGGTCAAGGAACATAATAGGCAAACTAAAGTCACAGAATAGACTAAAATACAACATGATACCACATACAAGAGTGTTTGAGAGAAGTCATGTGTCTATAAGAGCACGTGAAACATCAAGCCCGAGACCTAGAAATGTATTTGACCCACTAAAAGATTCGAAGACTGAAGTGGAAATTATTTTTGTCTCCATAGAGATGCATATGTATGATGTACATGACGAGACAATATTCTTGTCTAAAATAGAAGGGGAATATGACATCGTATTGAGATATGAAAGAGCGAATGAGCATGAATCTCATCTATTCAAAGACCCATGGGGGCACACAACCATGGTGATAAAGAGAAATGCCAAGTTCTTGCTTGCACACATAGCAGTTGAGGTAGAGTGTGACATCTACATGGACAAAATAGGATCCTTGTACATTTATACTAAACATCTTAACAAACATGACAATTTTGACATGGAATGTTTTTGAGCTCTAAGAAAAGATTAAGAAGAAGGTTCAAGAAGATAGTGGGAAACACCCTAAGTTCCAAGACAAGGATGAACGTGAACTCTATTCCTAATAAAAGTTATACATGATTAGAAAGTGAGAGATGCATAACACTCAATAGACATAAGGGAAACCTTTTCTACCTTCGCACTTTCAGGAGAGTTGGTTGCTCACTCATAAATATCCAAGAGTGCAATTCCTCAAAAGTTCGTGATGCATTTTTTTATGAGGACTAAACGAAGAGGCAATTTTGGCTCATATCGAACAATTATCAAGGAAGACATCTCTACCAAGGTCAACTTGTGTTGTCAATGGTCTACATAGGGCATGTTCACTCACCGCTAGATTGTGGTTGTATATTCCTAGAGATACTCAAAGAAGAACTGGACATCTCAATCTACACATTTCCAAAGAGAAGCAATAAATGCTACTCCTCAAGGGGCTCCTAGAATCTAAATACATAGGCACAATACTCTTGGACCCCCTAGTTCCCATTAGACAACTAGATATGGGAATGAGGATCTAACATCAAGTAGCTAACTATATGAGGGATTAATATGAGGTTCATAGGGATGTGCATGACCATGTTGATCATTTCAAAAAAATTCTTCACACAAAGAAAGCAGAGGAACTTTTCCCTCAATATGAAAATTTTGGGCTCACATTGAAAGGCTCTACCTTGATGTGGTTCCAATCCCTATGCATTGAAGATTTTGGGATGTTTGATCAGGTAATCAAAACTTTCATTAGTTTGTTCCCAAAAAGAGGGTTTTTCACCATAGCTTATCTCTAATCCAAAGCTTCAAGTGATCAAATTTGGAGTTAGTGTGATTAATTGCACAACAATTTAAGAAATATATAGCTAGATGTCCACCTTATGAGTTTTTGTCCAAGAAAAAGATGTTATTACTATTCGTGGATGTATTTTAAAGTATTAAAATGTGATCATTAATCTATATCCAACAACCATCTATGGTAGACAAGTGCATAGAATTATAATACAACATGGTAGAAGATTTTTTGATCTCAAGAGAATATCCTAGAGGAGGAATCATCAATAGTGTCCATTTCTACTCCTTCCTTCATGGTTTGGTAGTTAAAATTTCAAATACAATAAACTTTACTTTATCATATGAGAAGAATCAATAAGAACCCACTACCGATTGTATGTTCTCTTAATTATGATCGTGATTGTTCCACAAATTTTGGTCCTCAAGAGAATCAAAGATAAGGCAATAGATCATCCCTTGATAGAAGGAACCTACAATATGAGAAAAATATGACCAATCACTTGAACATGCAATGTTTTTATAGTAAGTAGCCGATGTGATAACAACAATCTAGTTGCCATAGGCCATATGGCTATCAGAGTCAACCGCAATACTAGCCCTATTATGTTTCTAGACCTATGAAAGATCAATATGAGAAACCGCTTGCATGATTTATGCTTAGGCAATAGATGCCACACCCAAATCAAGTGGTGCCTCAAGAATATACAATGTAAGAAAATTCCGAAAGAGCATTAGTGTGAGTCACACTAGTGTCTAACTCAAAGAGCTCTACTATCAATTATGATTATAGCTATGATGCATATGTCAAAGATCTTGTTGAATATACATCAAGGCAGGATCATCAAGTGCAAGCTTGAGATTAAGCACAAAACGCCTATGGAGAGAATTAGCCTATACATTTAGGTGTTTGGTACACAAATCGTAGGGACTAAGACAATGTGAGAGTAGGGCCACAACAAAGTACATAAATACAAAGAGTCCCTTGCTATAGGGGCAATGGAATCACGTTATCCATGATTGTTCTCTTGACGTGCAAGTGTGAAGGGAAAAGAGATAAGGAAGAGATCTCTCACACACAACGAAAGGAGAACACACCTAAGCGTTCTCCTTGCTACAAACAAGTGAATAGTCCTTAGCACTATGCATGAATTATGTTGTCCTTGCGACGACATAAGCAAGTCATGTAATAGTTGCATAATTGAGTGATCCGACAATAGAAATGTACAAAGTGTTATCTTCAAGAGGATTACAATCACTATAACTCAGCTTCAAGTTTACCTCATTTGGATTGGATATTGGCTTGTGATTTTTCACGTCAAACTTTTCAAATACATCCAAAATGTACTTCCTATGCATCAACATGATTTCACCTGTTTGTAAACAACTTCAATGCCAAGGAAATATCAATTCCCCAAGATCAAAGATCTTAAAACTCTTTACTTATCTTGGATTTAATGTCTTTAATTCATTTTATGGCATTATTTGTGATAATAATATCATCTACATACACATAAATGTAGGCAGCTAATTCATCTCTTTGTTTCATTAAGAGAGAGTGGTACACTTGATGAGATACTCCAACAATCTATCTTTGATGCTCTTGGTGCTAGATTTAGGCCATAAAGGTCCCTTTTGAACCTACAAACATGTGTACAAAACTTATAGCTTACAAAGACTTGTGGTTGTTCCATATACACTTCATATTCCAAGTTTCCATTGAGGAATGCATTTTTTATGTCAAATGTGTATAATGATCCATCCATTGTTGGCTATCATAGCTATTAAGGTTTTGATGGTTCTCACTTTACCCACATGGTTGAAAAATTCATCAAAATACACTTCATATGTTTGTGCAAATCCTTTTGCAACAAGCCTTGCTTTGTACCTAGAGATAATCCTCTTGATATATTTAGGTAGTGATGTGTGTGAACACTCAGGACTACTGGGGCACTTTTTTCCCTCTTTAGGACGTTTTTTTCCCCCGGCTTGTATATATGCCTATTGCCCTAATGGGCTACTTATCTTTGTAAATTCTCTAGTAATACATTCAGTATTGTGTGTTGTGCTCCAAGCTTCTTCTTCTTCCTTGTGTTGTTCACGTGCTTCTGCAGACGTCTAACTCCAACAATTGGTTTCAGAGCAGGTCGCCGCTTCATCTAGAGCATTGTCTATACCTCTCCGATTGCAATCTCATTCACACGAAATTTGGTGAGCATACTCAGGGTGTTTCAGAGAATTTGTTGGGATGGTAGAGATACTCAGGCACATGCATTGATAGCTTTGTCTGTCAAACGTGCCATTATTCCTCACATTCGCTCTTGCAGAACAGTTAAGGATGCTTGGGATACACTTACCACATTGTACCAAGCTAGGGATGGGGCTCGTGTTGCTTACCGCCGAAAATAGTTGGAGAGTGAGCACATGAATGAAGGTGATTCTATGGATAGTTTTCTAACAAAGATCAAAGACTTAAAGGAACAATTGATTTCTGCTGATAAGGTTATACGAGATAGCTCACTTGTGCAGACCGTTCTGAATGGTCTTCCTGATTCATATCAGAGTTTTGCTTCTACTCTTTGGTTGATGATGAAAGGCAATCCAAATGCAGGAGTTAGTCTCTGTTCTGTTGCAGGAAGATCAGTCCAGGTAGAACAGGTCCATTATGCGTGTTGCAGATCAAATTTTCCTGGCTAGTCAGAAGGGCAAAAGAAAATGGAGCTCTTCTACTAGTAAGCAGAAATCTGCAAATGCTGCACATTTAAAGAACTAAGATAAAGATGAGAAAAATCACAAAAGCAGAAATTGTTTTGCAAGTACTATAAAGGGAATGATCATATCATAAAGAACTATCCAAAACTGGCTGCTAAAGAGGAAAAGAAGAAAGAGGTTGGAATGGTTGTTGCAGAAGCCTCTACACCAAAAACGGAGTCTGCTAATCTTGTGCAAGAAGAAGAATGGGCGTTTACTATTGTTTGCAATTTTGACCCATCTTCTCATGAGCAATGCATGTCTGCAGTAGGCTCAGATGTTTGGTATTTTGACAATGGGGTGACCAAACATATTACCTCCCAGTGCAGATTCTTCTGTTCACTCGAGCCTGCCCCTACAGGGAATAGTGTTACATGCACCAACAAATCCTCTTATCCTGTTATGGGAGTTGGTAAGATCATTTTGACTATTGCTGATGGTAGTTCTTTCACTTTGTCAGATGCTTTGTTTGTGCTAGGGATCAAGAAAAATTTGTTATCAGTTTTTGCATTAGCCAAGATTGGCTAGGTTGTGAAATTTGTTGATGATAGATGTACAGTTCATGATCTGTCAAATGGCGACGTGATTATTGCTTCTAGCATTCTATGACGTGGGTTGTATAAGCTCATAGACTACGAAAGATCTATAAATAATTTGGCATGTATAGTACATGATTCTCAGGCTATGTCAGATGCAAAGATTTGGTATGCACGCTTTGGTTATCTGAATTTTGCCAGTTTGCTACACCTGCAGAAATCTGAAATGGTGTCCTCTTTGCCCAAACTTGAGGCACCGGGCAAACATGTTTGTGAAGGTTGTATTTTGGGCAAAATGTAGCATTCCTCCTTTCCAAAAGATGGTTCAGTTCGGGCTACTCAAAAATTGTAGCTTGTACATAGTGATGTTTGTGGTCCTATGCAGACACCTTCTTTTGGAAATTATCTTTACTTCGTGACTTTCATCGATGATTTTTCTAGGCATGCATGGGTATATCCATTGAAGGCAAAGTCCAAAGTGTTCATGTGCTTCAAACAGTTTTTGGTTTTGGTTGAAAATCTGTCAGCATGTAAAATGGGCACCCTCCGTTCTGATCGAGGGGGAATATATGTCTTCTGATTTTAATGCATTTCTAGCTGAATGTGGGATAAAACACCAGTTGTTTTTTTAGGTGTTTAAGTATTTAGGTTTTAGTATTTCAGGTTTAAGTCTTTAGGTTTTAGTATTTCAAGTTTAACTCTTTCTAATTAGGGTTTTAGGATTTTAACACCTACATAACATATATACACACATACACATATAATACATATATACATGTATATACACATGCATACAGAAATATACATATTTTAGGTCTAGATCTTTAAAATTAGGGTTTTAGGGTTTAGGCATATAAAGAGAAAATATAGAAAAAAATTAAGGAAAAGAAAAAATCTGAATATATAAATAAATATACATATAAAATAGGATAATTATATAGATAAATAAATATTAAAAGAACTAGTTTTTAAAATAATTTAATTAACTATATATAATTAAATATATGTAATTAAATATATAAAAATAGGATTAATTAAGAAAAAATATATAAATAAATATATATATAAAATAGGATAATTATATAGATAAATAAATATGATAAGAGCTAGTGATTTAAATAAATAAATTAAATATATATGATTAAATATATAAAAATATGTTTAATTTTAATCATTTTAATTAGAGTAAATATATATACACATACACATACACACATATACTTATACACCTATCTATATACACAAATATATACACATACACATATATATACACATGCATACACATATATACATGTTTTAGGTCTAGGTCTTTTTTATTAGGGTTTTAAGGTTTTAACACCTACATAACATATATACACACATACACATACACATATAACACACACACACACACACACACACATATATATATATATATATATATATATATATATATATATATATATATATATATATATATATATATATATATATATATACACACACACATGCATACAAAAATATACATATTTTAGGTCTAGATCTTTAAGATTAGGGTTTTAGGGTTTAGGCATATAAAGAGAAAATATAGAAAAAAATTAAGGAAAAAATTTGAATATATAAATAAATATACATATAAAATAGGATAACTATATAGATAAATAAATATAAAAAGAACTAGTTTTTTAAATAATTTAATTAAATATATATATTTAAATATATAAAAATAGGATTAATTAAGAAAAAAATCTGAATATATAAATAAATATATATATAAAATAGGTTTTAAGGTTTTAACACCTACATAACATATATACACATACACATACACATATAATACATATATACATGTATATACACATGCATACAGAAATATACATATTTTAGGTCTAGATCTTTATGATTAGGGTTTTAGGGTTTAGGCATACATATAACTCAATTAAATTTTTATAAAGAGAAAATATAGAAAAAAATTAAGGAAAAAATATGAATGTATAGATAAATATATATATATATATATAATAGGATAATTATAGATAAATAAATATAAAAAGAACTAGTGTTTTTAATAATTTAATTAAATATATATAATTAAATATATAAAAATAGGATTAATAAAGAATAGGATTAAATATATATAATTAAATATATATAAATTAGGATTAGGGTTTTAGGTTTTTTAGGTGTTTAAGTATTTACGTTTTAGTATTTCAGGTTTAAGTCTTTAGGAGTATGATTTTTAGGTTTAATAAAAAAAAACAAATGCTCTAAAATATCCATATTGTATCAGATAGCTAGTTTGGATCTGGAGGAGAGAATGGCATGTCCTTGCACTTAGTGCAAGCTTTGCACTTAGTGCAAGCTTTGCACTTAGTGCAAGTATCAAATTTATCGGAAACGACAGATTTGTACTGCACATGTTAGAGAGTATGGATCCTTTGATAAAAGTCGACTAGAAAATCTATGCTACCATTCGCATGGTCCCCCAGGTGAGTATATAGACCCAAACGACATTGCACCGGTAACCTCTCATGGACAAAAGAGAACAAAAAAGGACTTAGACGTACAAGCAAGTACTAATAGAATTACATGGAATGAACATATGGAAGAGATGCTTGAAGCATTTTATGAGATGGACAAAGTAAAGATGGTGGAGAAGATGTCGAGAGTTTCATGGACACAACAGAATTTCCACGATCAAAAGTCGATGAAGAATATGAAAACATGCGAAGAATAGCTCGTTTACCACTTTACAATGGAGCAAAGATATTTGTACTACATGTGTCACTCGCGATGCTCAATCTACAATCCATTTATGGATGGTCAGATAGTAGTGTCACTGAATTGTTTAGGTAAGTGGATTTGAAATAAACTTTCATTGTTGTATCAAAATAACTTTATTTACTAATATCGTTTTAATTGTTTATTGCAGGCTTCTTAAAGATCAATTTTTGCCAGGGGGCAATGACGTGCCTCCAACACGTGGAGATGCAAAAAAACTTTTATAGTCCATTGGAATGGATTATACTAAGATTCATGCTTGTCCGAATGATTGCATCCTCTTTCGGAATGAGTATGAGCATCTCCACGTATGTCCAAAGTGTGGAGCAAATAGATTTAGAGAAGACCTTGTAGGCGAAGCAATCCCCGCAAAGGTTCTTCGCCACTTTCCTATCATTCCACAAATTAAGAACATGTTTAGATGCAAATCTATAGCTGAGTTAATGTCATGGCATACAAAGAGCAGGTCTACAGATGGTGTAATGCGAGTGCCTGCTGACTCTAATGCTTGGAAGCACATAGATAGTAAGTGGCCAGAGTTTACTAGTGAGCCTCGGTCCATACGTCTAGGCCTAGCTATGGATGGAGTGAATCCATTTGGTTTATGTAGTTCTTCATGGAGCACATGGCCTGTATGTTTGGTCAATTATAACATCCCACCATGGTTGGCCACAAAGAAAGGTCATTTATTATTAGCTCTTATTGTACCAGGTAAGTATAAGGTAAAAAACATGGATGTATATCTTGCACCACTTGTGGAAGAACTGTGCATTTTATGGGATGGGATTACTGTGTGTGACATGTCTCAACCTATAAGAAGACGATACGTGCGAGTGCAAGGCATACTTATGTGGACGATGCATGATTGGCCTGGTTATGGTGAATGTTCAGGTTTATCGATTTTGGGTTACCATACTTGTCCCTTATGCGGACCACGACTCGAAGCATGCTATTCCAAAGCACTACGTAAGACTGTCTATGAAGGACACCATAAATATTTGCCTGATGGACATGTTTTACGTGAAGGAAAAATTGGTCGACAAGCGCAATGCCAAATGAAAGCTAGCGATTGGAAACAACTGTGGGATTCAGAAAATCCAGTCACTGGCATGAAACGGTTGTCCATTTTTCATGAACTCCCTTATTGGAGTGATCTATTGATCAATCATTTGGTAGATCCGATGCATATTTTTAAGAATGTGGGAGAGATTCTTTGGAAGACTTTGATCGGAAAGAAAGAAAGCAAAGCACAAAGGGAGGACTTAGAAGAGCGAAGTCGTATGCGAGAGTTATGGGCAATTACTAAGCCCAATGGAACAGTATCGTTACCAAGATCTCCTTGGGTGCTTCGCAAGATGGAAGAGCAACAAGTGAAGAAAACAATTTCAGAGTTTCAGACACCTACTGGATGCATGAGGTGTCTAAAGACTGCTTTCATACGAAACGATGATCTTGGAGGGCTCAAGTCGCATGATTGGCACAAGTTTTTATAGTTTGTGCTCCCTGTAGCCCTAAAAGATTGTCTTTCGGAGGATGTATGAAGAACCATTTATAAAATTAGTTCTTTAGTATGGTGGATCTCTTCTAAAGAGATAAATAAAGATAGCATAGAGAGTGCGAAACTCAATGCTATCGAGGTTGTTTGTATGGTAGAGAAATACTTTCCCACAAGTATTCTCACTATTCAACTTCATTTACTGGTTCATGTGGTAGATGAAGTTGCAATAGTAGGAACTGTCCATAGTGATGGATGTTCTTCCTAGAGTGCTTTATGAAGACATTAAAAGGGTTTGCTCGACAGAGAGCATCTCCAGAAGGTAGCATGGCAGAGGGATGGCTTGTACAAGAGTCTCTTGTATTCATAACTAAGTTTCTACGTATGTGGGATCCCCAAATGCCTCGCTTATGGAGCGATGATGAAGACGTTCGTCTCGTAGGTGATGAACCACAAGGTAAAGGATTGCAAAGAAAAATGGATGCAGCTTTCAGAGAGAAGGCAATGAAGTTTTGCATAGTTAACTCTGAGCCTATGCAGAAGCGGTTAGAAAAGTATGAGATTGCCAAGGAAACCAACACAAAGGAAAGAGCTCGGTTTCGAAGGAATCGTTTCACTCGACTCTTCCAGAAAGTCTTCGACCTCTTCCATCTTTTCCAACGAGCAGATGGCTAGATACAGCACTTTCACAAGCAAAGGCAGCGGGTGAAGATATCTCTGAAGAAGAAGAAGAACTCGCAAAGGGATGTGATTGGGAGTATACTAAAACGGTGCACTATGGTCTCATGGATGACACTTTCGGATCGCACGAATCGATAAAAATAGGTCTACTTTTCATAGTGGGATGATGGTGAACTTTTTGCAAAAAAGTAGAGCGAGTGCAAGAGATGATAATGCTCAAGAAGGCCAGTTAGATTATTGTGGTGTGATTCAAGATATCTTAAAACTATCTTTTAGGAAGTTTGATTACTTTGTTTTTGATGTGAAATGGTTCAAAGTAGTCAGCTCTGGAAGAAACGCAACAGTGAGGCGGGATAAAAGCGGTTTGCTTCAAGTCGACTCCACAAAATTATGGACGGATGAAAGGGATACATTTGTACTTCCTGAACACTGTGAGCAAGTTGTTTTTATACCAAATTCAAAAGAACCAGAGTGGCTATTTGTTTTACAAGTCACACCACGTGGTAGACAAATATGTGAGAACATAGATGTAGAAGAAAGTCCATCTGTAGTGGACTCAGAGATTCATTCGATCGTCAAAGAGGAAGAGATCATTGTTCGAGAAGATGAGGTCATTGAAGAAGAGGTCATTGTTCGAGAGGAGGAAGCAATGAACGATGATCAAGAAGAAACTAGCATAGTAAGCGATTTAGATGTCATCAATATAGAGATAGATATTGTCGGTGCATCAGATCTCCAAGAGGATGCTAGACTAGAGGATTTTTGAATCAAACACTTGTACGTACTAATTTTTGTTTATTTTTTTTGCTAGGTTTTTTTATACATTATCATTTCTCTATATTACCTTAATTATCACATGCTAATTATTTGAGTTCTTTTGTTACAGAGCACGATGGGAGACAGTCCTCCAATCACTCCACATTCCATGACAGAGGAGTAGTTTTTAGAGTTCATCTCTCAGGTACCTCCCGTGTATATGGCCGCTGCATCACAGTATTGGATCGTTCGTGGTAGCACTCCTCTCGGCCTCACTCCTAGTGGCCTCACTCCTGCCGACCTCACTCCGACTGGCCTCACTCCTGCCGGCCTCACTCTCGCCGGTGTCACTCCTGCCGGTGTCACTTCTAGGGGTGGTGCTACTCTCGCAAGAGGTATGTCTCCTAGCTTTATGACTCCACCACGACCACCTTTTCAGCCATCCCCTATTGGCTCTAGTAGTAGACATGTGTGTTCGATACCTCAATGCGATACAGGTTCTGGCCCATCTCGTAGGTCGAGGTCATGCTCTGGAGCAGGAGGTTCTAGGAGTGGATCTATAGATAGGTCTGGAGGAGGCGGCTGTTGTGGAGGTAGTGCGACGGATGTTGTGTCGTCTGCTTCTACTCCTAGGACAAGTACCTCAGATGTAGGTACGCCACGCGGTACACCATATGGAACACCACGTACACCTTGGGGTGCTCATGACCATGATGACTCCAAGGTGTAGAGTATCCGAGATGGAGCTCCGGTGATGGATGCGGCTGGCAAAGCAATGTGTGCACGTATACGACAGCTTTGCTCCATACAGTTTGGACACTCTATCATGTTGAAATGGAGTGAACAAGATAAAGATCAGAAGAATTATATCACACAGACGATTTATTAGGAGTTCCAACCAGCCGATGGACAGCCTCTTGTCAGTTCAGAGTGGATTCTGCACACCACATATGAAGTTATGTCTCATCGACGATCCAAGGCTCGTGATGCTTTCAGAGAAGGCTTACCAAAGCCTATATGGTTAGATGCTGAGGAGTGGGATATGATTCGCGACGAGCAGCAACACACTCCTGATTGATATCATCAGTAGCGAGATGCCGCAACCACACGTTTAGATACGGTTGGATCGTCACATTTGGGCAATGGCGGATATGACAGGATGCGTCATGAGTTTGTAAGTACCATTTGATTTATTGAATTTATTTGTGTTAAGTTTCTCATGTATGTTCCTCTAATGTTTTGTATATTTGTTGCAGGAGTTGGCAATGGGTCGTCCTCCAACACGAACGGAGGAGGCTTATGGATATCGTCATGGATTGACTGCACTATTGGAGGACTTGGAGGGACGCGGTGCGGTCATTTCATGGGAGCGTTTTCAATGAGGTGATTAATTTATAAACTTTGTTTTTACTTGTTGTTTGTAAATTTCATGTGAATTTATCTAATTTCATTAATGTTCTTTGTTGCAGGACTGTTGATATGGAAAGCTCTTTGCATGTGTATGGCAGTGGCACACCCAAATTTTGTATTTGATTTTTATATGGCAATGCAATGCTTTGCTACATTTTGTAAAAGCGTCATATATGACAGTGGTTTGCCACACTCTTGTACATGCTTCATTTATGTAATATATAACTCTTTTTGTACATGGTTCATGATTCATTTTGATTATCTATTTTGTGTCCAATAATATTTTGTTTTATGAAATCATATTTTGGTTGACATTAGAGTACACATCACATGTACTTGGTTTTTTTTTGGGCAGAGTGTATTGTCTTTTGCTAAGCAACATCATGGTAATGTTGTTGTAGCAAAAGACAACACACTTAGCCCAAATTTTTTTTTTGCAAATATGGTTGTCGGTATAAGCACCGGTGTACCCAGTAATGTCATCGGAATAAGCGTCGGTACACCCAGCGGGTGCCGGTATACGTGACAGTGTACCCAGCAGAGGTGCCGGTATGGGCATCGGTATTACCGACGTTTATATCGACGCATATACTGACGCCCATACCAGCACTTTGATACCAACGCGCATACCGACGCTTTGATACTGATGTGCATACCGACACCTACACCGACGTCGGGCCAAAAAATGCACGTTCATTTCCCTCGAGAAACCTCGGTATACGGTCGATCTGTTGTAGTGAATGTTTTTCTCTTTCTATATTCACTTGCTCCTTCGTATCCATGATAATATTCCAATACTTCCAACCACTAGCGACCATTACTTGTAATCCATTGTGTTTTAAAATGGTGATTTTGATCATGTTGAATTTAGATAAAAGTCATTTTCCTAGCCTTTCCAATTGCGTTTTAATTGTGTATGTAACCAAGAAAATAATAAGGAAAGTGATATTCTTTCATATCGTTAATAACATAGTTTCACATGTATACCTTATCATCATAAAAAAATTAAATATTTTATCTTTTTTTTTTGACAAAAAGTGTTTTAAAATTATAAACAAGGAAAATATACAAGCATATGACAGAGATTTACAAACGAGGTTAATAACCTTTTCATCCCTTCATAAGGAGTTCATTTGTTTTTTGCTTTGTTGTTTTTTAGGATGAACACCTTGTGTTGCCTAAAGGTTGGAGGGTTTTTTTACAATCATGAATCCTTCTACGTAGATGGCTAAACGTGGAGGGTTATCTTACAATCATGAATCCTTCTACTTATACAAGTGACTGTTTTATCTATTAAGCACTCTAGGAGGCTTATCAAAATTGGTCACACATCTTTTCTTTTAGGTTTTCCATAGTGCTTCATTCCTAATTTTGTTCCACATGGTGGAAGAGCATCTGATTGCTTCACTAAACAAAGCTTGCATCTAGTTAACTTAGTGTCCCAAAAAAATCCCAAAGCTTGCATCTATTATAGTAGCGAAGGTTTATATCACCTTTTCTTTTCTTGCAAATTTTACTAGCTTTGCCATTGGTCCAAATCCCTCAATGGAGAATCTACCACATGAGGACTATTTTCTTGTTCTCAATAAGCAGGTGACACAAGTCCCTGAATTTGAAATCCCATCTAATCAAGATTCAATTCAAGCACTATTTCTTGTTCGAATAATGATGAGGTTCAAATTTATCGCGATTCTCAAAATGTCCAGCCATTATTCCATGTTAACCCCTTCATATGAGGAGGATCTTGACCAAGAAACTCTTTGATCCCAAGCACTCGTTTTGTGCCTTAATAGGCATCGGTCTTCAAATGCAACTATGCAATTTGGTTTAATGTTTCAAATATGATCAAGTGTCTTCTTCTGTCATGGTTGCAAAGGTGATTCCATATGTGAAAGCCTTTGATCGAGAGTCTCTTAGCTCTCTAGAGATTTATTGGGAAAGATGGATGGATCCTCCAAAAGATTAAGTAGGTGCTGCTAATCCTGCTTTGCACCAGCCCTCAGTGACTCCAGATATGATTAGTAGACACCCTTAGCTTCCAAATGCTACCAAGGAATACTATATGTACTTTGGGAAAAGGTTTGAGTAATGACTTGATCAAAACAGATGAGTTTGTGAATCACAAAGCTAGAAAACTTTCTATTTTGGTGTTGATACCTGCTCAGTCTTTCACTTAGTATGACCAGTACACTTACAATTGGCAAAATTCCTTCTAGAGGTATTCTATTAGCTTAGTAAGCTACCATTTGCAAGTGGAATCATTTAAAATGATAAACTATACTAGGAGAAATAACTTTAGCAATTTTATGGACACCCCCGACTTTTTAGGAAGTATGCAGACAAATACCAGTGAGCACTTCGACGGCGATTTCTTGAGATTGGCTGAACCAAGTTGCTTCAAACTTTGTATGCTTGTAGTATGCTTTGAGCTGGATCCACCAAGCTTTGAATCACTCGATTTGGAGAAGTAGGCACTGAGATATGCCTCTTTGAAGTTGGCAGACTTGAAGTGGTACACTCAGAGAACACAGAGTTGATGAATGTGAATATATCTATTAATTGACATAATCGTACAATCTCATTAGCATGATTACCATAGCTAGATGAGGTAATGAGGTATGGGCTTCAATGTAGCACTCATACACACTCAGATACATTGATAGATGTCTCGGGAAGTGAGCTAGAATGAGCTGAGCTACCCGTGACTTTTGACTTGCATCCTTTATAGAGTTGAGTTCAAATTCAAACTCCTAGAATCTTTCACCTAAAAAAGGTAATGAGATATTCTCTCAATCAATCAACAACTTTTTTCACGACTCTAATCAAGTAGGTGTGTACATAAAAAATGCCAAGTCTTTTAGACTTTTACAAGGAGTAAAATGGTAAGAACTTATAAGCATAAGTTCCTATGGTCCTTCCTTCAAGTGATGTCTTCATGAAGTAATCCAAGCCAAATTGTGAAGGCTTGAATTGCACCAACAGCTCCCCCTCAAGCCAAACACTTTGGCTTAAGTCTTCATCTTCAATCTTCAATCACATCCTGCAATCCAATCATGGATTTGAATCTGCATAATTTGTTTCCATCCAAAGCTTTAGTGAGTAAATCTGCACATTGCATATTAGTAGACACATAGGTCAACTGAATGTCCTTGCTTAGCAACTTCTCTCTCACATAGTGGTAATGAACCTCTATGTGTTTTGTTCTAGCATGATATATTGGATTAGCTGTAAGGTGGAGAGAGCTTGTGTTATCTCCAAGGATAATTGGAGGCCTAGTGTATAGGCCTAGCTCTGTATACAAAAGCTTTAACCAAATAGCTTCTTGAGTGGCATTGGCTAGCCCTCTATACTCTGCTTCAGTGGATGACAATGCCACTGTTGGTTGTTTCTTGGCTGACCAAGAAATAGGTTTATCACCTGCAAAAGATAAGTATCCTGATGTTCTCCTCCTATCATCCTTGCATCCTGCCCGATCTGCATCTGAATACACTTTAATGTCAATATCTGATGTATAAGGAAAGTACAAACCATGGTTCTGAGTTCCCTTTAGATACTTCAAGATCTTCTTTGCAGCCTCAAGGTGAGGTACCCTTGGTTTGTGCATGAATTGACTTAGCACACTAACTCCATATGCTATGTCAATTCTGGTCAAGGTAGCATAATTCAAACTACCTACCATACTTTGATATCCTGTAATGTCTTGGACTTCATCCCCTTCATGAGCACTTAGCTTTAGGTTGACCTCCATTGGAGTACTTGAGACTTTAGCATCCTGCAGGTTAAACTTCTTCAACATGTCTTGTACATACTTTTTCTGAGTGATATATATACCTGAATTAGTATAAACCAATTCAAGTCCTAGAAAGTACTTCAATAATCAAAGGTCATTGATCTTGAACTCCTTCATCATATGGTTTTTGATGCTTCTGATTCCTTGGACATCATTACCTGTAATGATGATGTCATCAACATAAACACAGAGATAGATTACCTCTGTATTGCTCCTTTTGATAAATAATGAAGTATCTGCCTTGCTCATAGTAAACCCTTGGTCTTGGAGGTATGTTGTCAGCCTGTAGTTCCATGCCCTAGGTGCCTGCTTCAATCCATATAGAGCCTTCTTCAATTTACAAATACCTTCTTGGGATCTCCATAGCCAGGTGGTTGTGACATGTAGACTTCTTCAGATACCCATCCATTCAAGAAAGCATTCTTGACATCTAATTGGTACATGTTCCAATTTTTTGATGCAGCTACACTCACCAATAATCTGATTGTTGGCATCTTAGCCACAGGAGAAAATGTCTCCTCATAATCAATGCCTTGGGTTTGTGCAAAACCCTTGGCTACCAACCTAGCTTTATACCTGTTGATTGTACCATCAGAGTTCCTCTTTAGTTTGTAGATCCATCTGGATCCTATCACCTTCATAGAGTCCTTCTTGGGTACCAAGTCCCATGTGTCACTCTCCTTGAGAGCTTCTATTTCTTCATCCATAGCTCCTTTCCATTCTGGTTTGGTGATTGCCTCTTCATATGAACCTGGTTCTTCACTTAACAAGTCCTTTGCAAGATAAATTGAATGCTTAGTAACAAGAGATGTATCATACCCATATCTGATAGGCTTCTTACTTTCTCTCTGAGATCTCCTTATTGCTTGAGTTGAAGATTCTGGTATATCCTCAAGCTTCTTCATCTTCATCTTGCCTCTGGATTTCCATGCCTTGAATTCTTCAAGATTGATTGTGTCATCATCTTCTGAACTTGAGTCTTCCTTCTGGATTGGTTCCTCCCTTGAGAGTTTTGGAAACTCCTCTTCCAAATCATAGGGTAGACTAACCTTCCTGCATTCATTCTCATACCATGAGTCATTCTCATCAAAGATGACATCTCTGCTTACCTTGAACCCTTTATTGGTTGGGTTGTAGAATCTGTACCCTTTTTGACTCAAGTCATAACCAATGAAAATACATTTTTCTGCTTTAGGGTCTAGCTTTCCCCTTACCTGTGAGGGAATATGCACATATGCAACACAACCAAAAATTTTGCAATGATCCAATGATGATCTCTTACCATGCCAAGCCTCATAAGGTGTCATTCCATCAAGTGACTTTGATGGCAACTTGTTTATGAGATAGGTGGCAGTAGATACACTCTCTGCCCAAAGATAATTTGGCAAATTCTTTTCATTAAGCATGGACCTAGCTGTTTCAACAATAAGCCTATTCCTTCTTTCAGCTACCCCATTTTGTTCAGGTGAGTACCTTGTGGTTATCTCCCTTTTGATGCCTCTTTCCTGCAAGAAGTCCTCAAACTCATTTGAGAAGTATTCACCTCCTCCATCTGACCTTAGCTTCTTCAAGTTCCTTCCTGTTTGATTTTCAACTAGTGCAAGATATCTTTTGAAACAATTAAACACTTCATCCTTGTGCTTCATAAAGTATAACACAGTCCATCTGCTATAATCATCAATGAAAGACACATAGTACCTTGATCCTGAAATGGAGGGATCCTTGCTAGGTCCCCAAACATCTGTGTGTACCAAGTCTAGATAGTCTTCATGCATAAAACCTTTCCTTGAGTAGGGCAATCTGTGAGACTTACCAAACTGACAAGCACCACATTTGTAAATCATGTGTTGCTTGGATACATTAGGTATCCCAAGCACACATTGGTCCCTGCATATTTGCTTTAAGGTCCTTTCACCTATGTGACCTAATCTCTTGTGCCATATTTCTAATTCTGAAAGTGTTTGATCCTTGTAATTGTATAAAGCAATGTTTTTGGTGTCTTTTAGCTCAAAAGTAAATAATCTACCTGATTTTTCTCCCTTGGCTATCCTTTTGAATCCATGTCTTGGGTCCTCTACATATGCTCCATGTTGATTGAACCTGACCTGCAAACCTTTCTCCACAATCTGACCAACACTCATTAAGTTTTTGGTAATGGTTGGTACATAAAGTACCCTACTCAATAAGTTCTGGTTACCATCACAAGTTTTTACATTTCCAATCTTTACTACAGAATGCTTAGTATCATCACCTGTCTGTACTTGATGTTTGCCCTTTGGTTCCTCAAGATCAGAGAGTAGTGCCACATTGCCAGGTACATGATTAGAACACCCTGAATCAATATAAAACAGATGATCATCATTGATACCTGACTTTGAGGTCATATTCATGATCAATAGGGAGTCATCTTGCTCCTCTGTGTAGTTGTTGTAGTCTTTCCTATTTTTGAATCCTCCTTGGTAGTTACCATTATGGTTGTTGTTGTAATTTTTGTTGTAGTTATTGTTGTAGCCATTGTAGCCTTGGTGTTGGTTGAACCTTCCTCTGCCTTGTGAGTATTCACCTCTTTGATAGCCTCTTCCTCTCTGATTTTTGTAGTTTCTGTAGCACTCATCTGTGGTGTGGTTAGACAATCCACAAATATTGCATGGTGATGAATTGTAGGGTCTCCCCCTACCTTGCTTACCTCCTCTGCCCCTGCCTCTTGAAGATCTACCTCTCCCTGCATAGTTGGCTTGGGAGATAGAACCTTCATCTTCTTGCTTTTTACCTTTACCTTTGTCTTTAATCTTTTTATCAGTATATAGGGCAGAAGGAGTGTTACCTTTAGATGTATCTCCAACCTTTGTGAACTTTGCTTCATGTGTGAATAGTTGGCCCATCAGAGTTGTGAGATCTGGGGTATGTATGTCCATGTAGAGATCCATTGCAGTGGTGAAGCTTTCCCACTTATCATCTGCCTTTAGTCCATTGGTTACTTGCCTTACTATTTGTTCCTCTTCAATCTCCTCTCCTATGCTTGCTAATTGGTCTGCCACATCCTTGATCTTGGTCACAAATTCTGAGACTGATTGTTTTGGTTGCTTCCTAAGGGTTGTGAATTCAATCCACAATTGATTCTTCTTGGCCCTTGTATTAGATGAAAAATATGATGACAAGGTTTCCCAAGTTTCTTGGGAAGTCTTACAATTCCTAATATGAGGTAAAAGGAAATCAGATATAGAGTTAAGAAGATAAGACCTTGCCAATGCATCTTTTGCACACCATATATTAAGCCTTTCTTGTTCTTCCTTGGTGGGTAGACCCCTTGCTTTGAATGAGGGCAATTCCTCATCTCCTGAGATGAATCCAAATAGACTTCTTCCTTGTAGATAGGTCTTCATCCTCAGAGACCAAGCTTGATAATTGTTCCTGTCTAATTTATCAATGAATGAAGGAAAACCATCTCCCATGTTACCTTGTTTGCTCTGATACCACTATTGGGAAAGATGGATGGATCCTCCAGAAGATTAAGTAGGTGCTGCTAATCCTGCTTTGCACCAGCCCTCAGTGACTCTAGATATGATTAGTAGACACCCTTAGCTTCCAAATGATACCAAGGAATACTATATGTACTTTGGAAAAAGGTTTGAGTAATGACTTGATCAAAACAGATGAGTTTGTGAATCACAAAGCTAGAAAACTTTCTATTTTGGTGTTGATACCTGCTCAGTCTTTCACTCAGTATGACCAGTACACTTACAATTGGAAAAATTCCTTCTAGAGTTATTCTATTAGCTTAGTAAGCTACCGTTTGCAAGTGGAATCATTTAAAATGATAAACTATACTAGGAGAAATAACTTTAGCAAATTTATGGACACCCCCGACTTTTTAGGAAGTATGCAGACAAATACCAGTGAGCACTTCGACGGCGATTTCTTGAGATTGGATGAACCAAGTTGCTTCAAACTTTGTATGCTTGTAGTATGCTTTGAGCTGGATCCACCAAGCTTTGAATCACTCGATTTGGAGAAGTAGGCACTGAGATATGCCTCTTTGAAGTTGGCAGACTTGAAGTGGTACACTCACAGAACACAGAGTTGATGAATGTGAATATATCTATTAATTGACATAATTGTACAATCTCATTAGCATGATTACCATAGCTAGATGAGGTAATGAGGTATGGGCTTCAATGTAGCACTCATACACACTCAGATACAAATGATAGATGTCTCGGGAAGTGAGCTAGAATGAGCTGAGCTACCCGCAACTTTTGACTTGCATCCTTTATAGAGTTGAGTTCAAATTCAAACTCCTAGAATCTTTCACCTAAAAAAGGTAATGAGATATTCTCTCAATCAATCAACAACTTTTTTTATGACTCTAATCAAGTAGGTGTGTACATAAAAAATGCCAAGTCTTTTAGACTTTTACAAGGAGTAAAATGGTAAGAACTTATAAGCATAAGTTCCTATGGTCCTTCCTTCAAGTGATGTCTTCATGAAGTAATCCAAGCCAAATTGTGAAGGCTTGAATTGCACCAACAAGATTCTCTCCACTCTTGTGATACACAAAGTAGGGAACCAAATAGAATCATGTTGTGTAATTCTAAGAACCCACTTCCAATCATCCTTGATGGAGCAACATGGCCTCATCTTGTTCCAACCTTTCCACAAGGAGTGCATTAGGTCTAATCCCTTGGGAATATTAGGGAATGGTGAGAAGAAGAGCATGACAAGATCAATTTCTTTCCATCCAAGGATCTCCACAAAAGATAGGATGTGACTATTTCTGAAGATGAGTTTGGCCCAAGAAGCACCATCATTATACCAAGCTCTAACCACCCATTTGGCTAGAATCATGTTAGCCAAGACAACCACATCAAGAATGCCCAACCCCCCAGATCCTTTGGGCATGCACAAAATTCCCATTTTATGCTCTCCACATGCTCCTCATGTGGTTTGAACCCAAGACGGCCTCCTTCCCATCCTTGAGACTTAACCACTAAGTTATGCTTTTGTAGAGAAGCACGACAACAAGAGGATCTCATCTTGACCCATGTGCATATCGAGTGGGCTTCCTGTTCATTCTTCTGTAGGCAAATTGATGATGTTGTTTGTGAACTTGTTCTCTAAATGGCTCATTTGGCTTCAATACCAATTGTAGGATAGCTTTGTGATCCCTTCTACTTTTTGGACCTTTGTTTAACCTTGTGACATTGATGAAGGAGGTGATGATGTGTGTAGCCGGACTAACCAAAAGAGATGCATGTATTCTTTATCCTCTAGTCATATGGTCCATCCTCTCTATCTATGTCACTTTATCTCTCTATCTTTCTTTCTCTCTCTCTCTCTCTCTCCCTTTGTTTCCATGTAAGGTATCCACTTGGATGCCTACATGAGTACCAAGTGGCACTCATATGTCAACTTTCAGTAGGAGGAGTTTCCTACTACCTTTTCTATATAACATCTCACCAAGAGCTTACCTCTCCATCAATATCCTTAACGTTTTCACCTAATGAGATTAGGATAGCGTTTCCACATAATATATGCTTTTTTATTAGTTATTATTAGTGTGAATAACTGCAAAAGATATCAATCCTTGGTGCCTAAACTCTCCCAACTCCCATAGTATTGATACTTTTTCTCACTCTCTCAGTCTCCTTTAGTGCTTGTAATTCCTTCATGGAATCAATTTATAAGGTTTTTTATGTTTAAGAAAAATTTTCGATATAAAAGAGACTTAATCTTGATCTACTTCTCATAGAAGTTGGAAAATTTAAAAGAACAAGTACATGCACCAAAGAACTCCTTATATTCCCCACATTCAAAGGTTCATATCGAACAAATATAGGTTATACTGATCCTCCACAGAGTGTTGCTTTTTTTTTTTTGCATGGACTTGCCCTCGTTCTCCTACCAACCTCTCATTCCAATGTGGTTCCATCCCTCTCGACCTTTGGGCATCTCTTTTCATTTTTTATTTTAGTGTCAAAGAATATTGTATTATATATGTGCCCAATGCCTTTGATTACCTCGGCGACTTATTTACAAAGGAGATTTAAACGCATTATCGAGCTCCTTTGATCCGTGATCATCCTTCCCTCTCTCGTCCAAGGAAAATAAAGCTACAAGTGTCCTTCTGCATCTCTCTTCTTCGTTTGTCAGAAATTGTCATCGGAGGAAGCCGTAGCAGGGTTGTATGACATTCTCCTTGGCAGCAGCGGAATCGACAGCAGTACTACACATCGCGATGGACGATCTCTTGGGATTATACGTATCTATAACTACCTGAATCCGTTGCGTTCATTGCAGGTCTTGAATGTAGTTTCTTCCAAGCGTAGGCAGGACTTGAATGTGGTAGTTTCTTCCATCTACGCTTGTTCTGTCCGTTTATGCGCAACCTATGTCGACATTCCTTCCCAGAAGCAGAAATAGCAGAAATGCAGACCGCCGATGTGCACTTCGCAAGTTTAACTGATTACTGATGACTACTTATGGTGTTCGTGTTTCAGTATGAGCAACAGTAGAGGACTATACACTTCCTCGTTTCCCAGGGTCAATGAAAAAATTCATCGTATGAGTATGTGGACTCGCATGCAGAAGCGTTTTTCTCGTTATCATTTTCGCTCTCAGCAGCACCAATATCAGCAATGTCGGTCCAGTTTTCAGTCCTATATGTGAAGGTCCTCAAGCTTCTCAGATGCAGCCGTATCGGTTATCGCAATGCTCATATCCTCATCCTTCCTTTCAGCAGAGGCAACCCACTCAACAGGCATTTGGCTTAAGAAGTGCCACACCACCACCTCTTAGGAGGAAGTCGGCTGCAGCAACAAACTCACCTCCAAGAGTTCGCAATGCGATGCCACATAGGTCACGTTCTGTTCTGCATGCAAGGAATCCCTCAGCACCCTCGTTATTCACTTCATCATTTTCCACCTTTTTGGATCAGAACGATAGGCATACCACTAGCCAGGAATGTTGTGGAATACATGGGGTCAGTTCTGATAACGAGATAAGCCTGGATCTTTCTACTATACAATGCATTGCCGATGGTCTTGAGCGCCTCGTTCAATCTTGGACAGCTGAAGATTTATCTCGTGCAAAGGCTTATACAAATGCTTACGATTGCCTGCATGCAGCTGTTGGGCAGTATAAAGATCAAGCAGATTTCTCTTGGCATCGTCAGCATTGCCCTTCTAGTCAGAAGCCCCACAGAGCACAGTCTACATCTGAAGAGCCCTCCTCTTACGAGTTCACGCAAGGCCAACGCCATAGAGGTCCTGAAGGCATCATATCAATGCACAACCTTCAAAGTCCTGCTGCGCCTAATTTCTCTGAAATTTCGCATGGCGCTCCCAATATAGTGCCACATCAGGCAAATAACGGGAGTAACTTCACTGATGATGAACATTACGCTTTGTCACTAAAGCAGCAACCTAAGGGGAGCAATACTTTGCAGCTTGATAGTCAAGCGCCTTATCAAGGTCAGATAGTACTTTCTGCATTTAGATGCATATATGTTTATGAAATTTGAACACATACTTTTGTGCATGCACATTCCAAGCAAGAAATCTCCATAGTAAGAATAGAAGTCAGCATATGAGTTGCCTTTTTTGAAGGGGTGTTTTGATATCTAGGCATGCCGCATGCAGTTGACCTTTTGGCATACTGAGCCAGTTGAAGATCTTATAGGTTTGTTAGGATTGTGATTGTCTATAATTTATTCTTTCCGAATATTGCTGTGCTTCTCAATTTAGGGATGATAGTTGTATCATCAGAGCTTGTCAATAGTGTAGCTGTGAGATTGCAACTGCTGTTGTGTAGGTTGCATCAGTGGCAGCTACAGTGATTCTAGATTACCCATTAACAAACACAATCTAAAGATAAGGCCAACTACTGGGAATCAGCCCTGGTGGGAAATGACAGCCTTTCATTCTTGGATGAGTCCCATTTCTCAGTTCATCGCATACTCAATAAGCTGAAGGTAGGAGATGGCATAGGTTTGTGCAATTCTCCACTCACATATCCCGTTAAAGGGGATAACTGGAAAGAGATTATCAGGGCATTTCAAGGACTGTTCAAAACTCCAACATGGGCAGCAAGAGCCCTAGGGCTTTCAGAGAACATAGGAAACTTGCTGTTTTATTTGCCAGTTAGATGTCGGTGTATATCAGTTTATCATATCAGCGTTGACTTTTCTTGTGAAGTGCAGACCTAGTTGAGATGGAAATCAAGAAGCCTTACTGGTAAATAGAAATCTGGCATTATTGGCATACAATCGGATATTTTGGGACATTTCATCTGCCTTACATACAGTTAAATTATTGAATTGTATATTCTTACATTTAAAGCATTGGTTTTTATGGCTAAAACCCTGGCAAAATCTTTTGTTTAAGTGTAAATGAGGAAATGATGGGGAAATCAACCTGATTGCTGAAGAAGACAGGATTATGATGATTGACTCTAAGGATTATCAAGCTTTACAAACTATGTTCTTTTGTTTTTCCCTCCTCTGAGTTGTACAGAGCGTATGACTATACACTATTCAGAGATACTATTTCCTTGCATGTGAAGCCATAGCAATGAAAGGTCTGTGTTTGTGGAAAAGATGTTCTTTGATAGTCTATCGAAATTTTACAGGAACTTTGTCTAACGTTGATGCAAGCAATGGTCTTCAGATCTGCCATGAGGGTTCTAAGGTATGAAGTCTATTCAATCTGCGTCTGACATCAAAGCTTTATCAAAAGAAAATTTCAACATGGATTTAGCCAAGTCAGTCTGAGTTCTGAATTTGAAGATGTCCGGTAGTTCAATATGGCAGATAATCAATTTAGGTTAAGGATGTGTTATAAACTAACCAAATCTTATACACCCACTGTTGGGTATATATCCACTATTGGGCTCTATGCCCACTATTGGGTACTGTGCCCACTATTAGGTATTCTTAGTTCTATGCCACTATTCGTAGTTCTATGCCAACAATTAGGCATTAATAACACAGTGGGGATATAATATTTAGTTGGTGCTATGCATAGTGGAACTGATGGTGATATAGTCTTGTAGTTGACTACCATGAGATTTTAGTTGCACTTTCATTTGAGAGAGGTGCCTGGATTCATCCTGGTTTATAATCAAATTTTATACGTTGATAAGAATGAAATAGTCAAAGTAATTGTCTAGTGAGTTGTAAAATTTATATCGATAATAGTAGCATTAGCTGAAAGTGGCCACTTATCTTGCTGATTCACCATACATACAATAAGTAACCACTCTTTGTGAGCATGTATTGTACAGAGAATGCTTGACGAAATGCATGAGGCCAAAGTGAAGGAACTTGAAATTGCACTACTAGAATGTGCAACAGAGTATGAAGTCCAAGTAAGGACCTCTAAGATTCTAGCCTTTTGTCCTGACATTAAACTTCATTTACAGTGGAAGCACGTTATTTTCAGTTTCATTTTTTAATAATAATAGCAGCAACAACAACAACAACAACAACAACAACAACAACAACAACAACAACAACAATAATAATAATAATAATATTTCTCCAGTAGAATAAACAAAATAAGTTCTGGTTAAACAAAATGGAATGTCTTACTGTTGTACATTCGGCCTTCCTAGCTGGTTGAAATGAAAATGAAAATGCTCCAAATGAAGTCAGAGTTCAGGCAAAAAGCAGTTCCAGATGAAAACAAACATGCAGTGTGTTGCGTGCCTTCACAAGTTACAAATAATGTAAGCTTTACTTCAAAGAACAGTTACATCTTGGGTATTGATAAAGTGTGACTAAATGTTCAGTCTTGTACCTACATATTGTTGAGGGTCTAAAGTGAATGATGTTGTACTTTCTTCACAAGGGGAGAAAATCAGGTGTAGACAAAATTACAGGTAGCAAATCCCTTATGACTAGCTGTGCATCAATAAAGTGTTTACGAGATTCCGGTACATAGACAGAAAGATTTTCTTGGTTATGATAAAGAAGTTATCCATGAGGACTCGATATATATGTTTATGGTTGTGATATGAGCTTTGCATTGGGTTCCAATGCTATATTTGTATTGTGCAATGCTTTTTAGTGTTAAACTTTGGAATGACGAACTTTCAGGATCAAATATGTTTATCATTGTGCATTGCAGGACACTTTGACTTCTAGGCTGGATCATGAGCGAATGCACACTTCCCGGGATGTCCCAGTTGATCAACCTTGTGAACATACTAATTTAAAGTCTAAGACGCATGGTCTGAAACATGATAAAGATGCTTCTTTCTATAAAACAAGGAAAAGGTGAGGCATCTAATCAGAGTTTTTTAAATTTAGTCCAGCATTAATTTCAGCTCAATAGGTAGAATGCATCTTGATCACTGGATACAGGTTTTTGAGTCTAGAAGAAAGTTCCCACTGCTCGTTATATAATAATATAGGATTTTTCTTGATGTGATTGATAATTATATGATTGACTGTGGCAGGGTGAACAATGATGCACAAAAAAAAGCAAGCTTTGAAGATGTTGGAAAAATTGTAAGCTGTCTTCAAAGGTACGCATCTTTCTCTTCTGGAATTCTAAATTATTGTATTTTATATATCCTCTGCTGAATAGATTATCTTATGCATAAAGTCATATTGACTTTGCAGTCATTCTCACCTCATCAACACCAATTTAAATTAGCACAAGTTCTCCGTATTTTTTAAGATTGGTAATGGTTAGAATGGGCGAGCGTGTGCAACTTTTTGTGAGGATTAACAAGTACTTTGTGAGGAGTACTTTTGCACTACAGGGGAAAGGCGTGGTTACAGTACAAGGAACAATTGAATTTTCATAAGAAATAAGGATACTGCCCCTACAAAAATTGAATATTGTCCCTCGCTCTGGCACATTACAAATGAAAACATTGGATTCATGAACAGTAAAATGTCATGAATGAAGAAGTGAAGATACTTTCATGATCAGATGTCACTGCTTTCATGAATGGATAGAAAAATTTTCCCCATTTCTTCTTGAATTGTGCTCAAGGGGAAGTAGACAATACACAAGACTTGGTTTTTCTGCTCAAGTGAATCACTCAAGATATAATTATAAAACTGTCAAATGTATTATGGTTTCAAAATATATTACCAAACTGTGACATTGATAGGCTTCTGAACAAGAAAGAGAAAGAGATCCAGAGCGTCAAACACAGACAAAAAGAGTTAAAAAGCCGGCTTTATGACTTGAGAGCTACATTGCAAAGAGGTAGAGTGACTCAAACAGAGTCAAAAAAGTTGCTCTCTCTTCTTTTGGCACTTAGCGATTGGCTACGATCAATGAAGGTATTTTCAAACATTGTGTATTGTTAAGCCCCATTTTTCTTCAAAAAAATCATACATAATTACAGTAAAATCTGGCCTCTCTATTCTGTGTCGACTCGTATAGTTGAAATTATAATAATTGGGACTGACGTTTTACCCCCCATTGTCTGACTGACAGGTTGACGCACCCACTGAAGATCGAGAAGGGAATTTAAAACCAAATCAGGTATATGGAATGTCGCATAATGTGATTTGTTAGGATGGGAAAAAGCAAATCTCATAGAAAAAATTTGAAAGTTAATGTGCTTCGCTGAAAACACCACTATCTGACTTCGTTTATAGTAAAAAGTCTGTGCAGTTTTCCTCAGTATTCTATTCTAAAGGCCTTGGTTCCATGTCAAGTCACTCACAAAACATACTTCCTTGCACACTTCAGGCACTAAGTATGCATGCATCCATGTATGAACGATGATATTTATTCATGCTTTTATGCACACATGCATACATGTGTGGATTTGTATTCATGTATAGGCATAAATGTATATATACGTATGCATATACACATATAAATATGTAATGTCATGTGTATATATATTCATTGATATTAATTTGACTATTATGTATATACTCATACACATACGCATGCATGTATGACAATTTAAATGTGTATATGCATGCATGCATGGATCTATGTTTATGTATATAAACCTACATCTGTATATGCATCTATACATGTATGTACGTATGTATGTACATACATACATATACATATACATACATATACATACATATATATATATATATATATATATATATATATATACACATATATATATATATATATATATATATATATATATATATATATATATATATATATATATATATATATATATATATATATATATATATATATATATATATATATATATATATATGTATATGTGTGTGTGTATATATATATATATATATATATATATATATATATATATATATATATATATATATATATATATATATATATATATATATATATATATATATATATATATATATGTGTGTGTGTGTGTGTGTGTGTGTGTGTGTGTGTGTGTACATGCATGTACGTACGTATGTATGTATGTGTGTATGTATCATAGTGGAAAGCAATGTTTTAGCAATGGCAAAGACAATGGGTTAGCAATAGGGCAGCGTTTAGAGCTAGGCATTGTGAAAAAGTTTTTGATTTTTCAAAATCTATAGATATATATTTTTAGGTATTTTGGGTTCTATGTAATATAAAAGGTGGGATATGACTATATATATACCATAAAATATAGTAAAATATATATACACAAGATATTATTAAATCTAAATTGGTCATTACATGTCATGGTTATAGTGGTTCAGATAATATATTATCATTTGAGAGTTCTAACTTTTAGTTTACAACTTCTAACATGATACATCATGATTCATGGTTCATAACATGTAACATCATAACATTTAACAACATCATTCATGATTCATAACATTTAAGTTTTAACATTTTACATCAAGCAATTATCATTCAATGATCATATTACATAACATCTCGATTTAAGACATGATACATCAGAAGAAGAACAATGATCATAACATATATTTGACATCATAATGATGATAAGATTTGACACCATAACATTTAATATCTAAGTTTTTAACTTTTAACATTAAACATCATGATTCATAGCAAAACATTTAATAATGTTATATAATACATGAATGATGATCCATCGTAAATAATCATTGACAAATCAAAATAAAAACATAGAGAATCATTATGATAAATCATACGAGTCATGTCATAAATCATAAGTGGCAAATGATAAATTTGTAAGTATCATCACAATAGTAAATATATATCATGATATATCAAATGTCAATTGTCAAAGACTCAAATGCTAAACATCAAACTTTGTTGCTGTGACATGGTCTCATATGCCAAAGCATCACTCTCATCATCAATATCATCATCCATAGCAGTAGCGGTCTGTGGTTTGTTGCTAGTGGATGCATCATCACTATCATTAGGTCCTTTGCGTTTTTGAGATGATAAACTCAATTCATGTTACAACATAATATATTACTCAAGATAATCCATACGAATATCTAGAATATCTCTCACTTTCTCTATATATACATGTTGACCTCCCTCATATCTCTTGTATGGCCGTTGCTCTTCACGAGATGCAAGTTGTAGTGGCAATAACCTAGTTGTTTCAATTATGTTGTATATTAATATGTTCCTATTTTTGATATGGAAGAGGACCCTTGTGCTCTAATTTTTTTCACAAGGACTCATGCTGAAGTTTTGTGAAAGGATACAAATAGCTTACTCTCTTTACGTATCATATATGATATTTCAAAAAATAATTAGTACATAAATTACAATATATATTTAATACATGCCACACTAAGGACTTTTGAACTCTTACCAACTAAGGGGCACTTGCATTGTACATTGTCCTCCATGATACCAACAACAATTGAGCAGATCTCAAGCAAATAATATTATTTCCAAAAAGTCGATAGTCGCCACCATTTTTGGATATCAAGAGTTGTCTCTCTAATTGAAGTTGCAACTCTATATCGCTATATTAGAAGGATAAAACCTATACACACACACACATATATATATGTGTGTGTGTGTATATGTATGTACATATATATAGGTTTTATCCATGCACTCAAAAGCTCTTCATCCACGATCGATTGCTTGGATCTCCATAAGGGACACAATAAGTGTGCCATCCCATGGATCGACGATGAAACCAATCCAC
>CM035406.1:157523521-157691021 GCA_020310875.1 Ceratopteris richardii
AGGATAATTACCTTATTCAATGCATGGAAGTCAATGTAGACTCTAATTTTGTTAGATTGTTTCTTGGGAGCAATCGAAGGTAGCCATTTTGAATGTTCTAGGGGTACAATGATGCCTACTTTTTTCATGTTTTGTATCTCCTTCTTTACTACTTCAACATATTTAGGGTTTAATTGATATATTTTACCCCTAATTGATCATGCATCGGCTGCCAAAGAAATGGTGTGTATGTCGAGCTCTCTTGGTGTGGCTGTCAAGTCCTTGTAATTCCATGGAAATACGTCTTAAAAGTTATGCATTGTGAGAAGTAATGGGCAATCCCTAACCAACTTGTTAGGAGAAGGTTTTGTGGATTTTCCTCCTCTCCTATGTTGACCTCTTTGACTGGTTCTAAATTTGTCCCTTCATTGGATGTAGCATATTTGAACAAAATTTCTTTTGTAAAGGCAAGACTATTGTCAATCGCTATTATTTGCTTCTTTTCTTGCATCCATCCAGGTAGAACCTCCTCCATCAAGAATATATTTTCTTTCACTTTGTCTTCTACTTGATTGACTTCATCGTCCTTTGTAGATTTACCTCTACTGTGGTCCTTAGCAAGTTGTCCTAGAATTACTGGCTCCACACGAAGTTCTTCTTCCTCTTCCATGAGTGTGATTGTAAAACATGGAACATGATTTGTTTTGTCTATCCACTCTATTATCTCATAAAGATAATCCATATTTAATTCCTTTGCCTTGTTTTTGTGTTCTTCAATTTCAATTTTTATGTCCTAGAACAACTTATCCTTTGATGCCTGCACCAATTCCATGTGGAGCTCACCAGATGCCCATTGGAATACCCAACCAACAATAGGAGTTTCCCAAATCGGACGGTGAGATTCCCCCTTAGGTGCCCAACTTGGAGGTCCCTGTGCCTAGAATGGAGCCCAAGCTTTGGGAGTCGCTTGGTTTTCTTATGCCCAAGTAGATAAAAATGCACTATTTTCACTCACCCAATTTTCAGTCGCCTAGTTTCAAGGAGGTGAAGGCACCCTGTCTTGACTTGTTCAGTTTTCAGGAGGTGACGATACGTTGTTTTCACTCACCTATTTTTAAAGAGGTGGAGGTGCCTTGTTTTCACTTGCCAAGTTTTAAGGAGGTGGACGTGCCTTGTTTTTGCTTGCTGAATTTTCTAGGAGGTGGGGGCACCCAGTTTTGACTTTCCCAATTTTTAGGAGGTGGAGGCGCCCTGTTTTCACTTGCCCAAATTTCACGTGCCCAGTTTTGTGTGGAGACTTCTCCATGCTCCATGATCCATGGTGATGGTGGTGTGGCCCAAATGCTTGCTAGCTCTTAGGCTTCTTGTTCAACTATTTCTTCATCTTGTTTGCCAATGCCTCTATTACTATCCTACATTGACATAGGATCTTGCACATCCATTTTCTTTGAGGTGAGTTTTTCCAGGCGGAGAACAACCTAAGAGGTTCCCAAGGCTTCACCAGTCCCTCCTTCCATTTGAAGTTGCATCATGACTCTATCTAGTCTTACCACCCACAAGGTTTCACTATCCCAACCATGCACTACTCAAATGTGACATGGCCATGGTCTCCCTATGAGGAGTGAGAATCCTCATTTTCCTTTTGGGAGTGTGATAAACACAAAATCCAGCACAAAGTTCAATTTTTGTATGATGATCTCCAATTTTTTCACTATACCCACTGAACTTTCCATGCTCTCATCCACTAGCGAAACTGTAAAATAAATGGGTTTAGTTGGACTTATGTTTAACATAGTTATTTTATATTCTGGCATAAGATTTATACCAAATCCCCCATCTACTATTACTCCTTCTAAGGAGCTTCCCCTAATTTTGACTATTAGCCTCAGACTCTTGTAGTCTATAAGAGTTTCCATTGGGGATAATTCTGAGCTATAAGCTGAGGGCATGTGCATATCTGGAGATACAAGCATTGTATCTTGCCTGCCACTTAATATGGCACCAAGGCCTAGATTGTTGATAGCAACAACCACCTCTTCTCAGAACCTAAGAATCATGGAGAGATACGTATTGGTAAGTGTTTTGTCAAACTTGGATTGCAGTGAGATGACCCTCATGGTTAGTTCAGGAGGTAGTTCCAACAAGAAATTGCCTCAAATCTTCCTTAGATAGTGTATATGCCTTGTCAATAGGGCGTTCCAAAAAGCTTCCTTTCTCTCTGATTCCTTCCCTTGATGCTTTCTCCCTTCCTTTATTGGGTCTTGTCTTTCTCATGACTTCATCTTCCTTTTTTGTTATTATGTTTTTCCCTTTTTCTTTATTGGGACTGACTAGGTATGAGATTTCCTTCATTGAATCCTTCATTCCTGCCTTTTGTTTTTGTGCACTTGTCATTACTCCTTGAAGTTCCTCAAGTTGGACCACTCAAACACTTAGAGATTTTGTGTTGTTTTCACTCCAAGTCACTTGAATCATGTGCAAGGGACATGAGTTCCCGTGTGTGTTTGTGGATGGGACTAAATTTGGATAGTCATTAAAATAATGGTCATGGTTTCCAAAAAATCCTCACACGATGGGGCATCTTCAGGTAGGGAACACTTACTATGAAAATGACCATACTCCCCACAATAGAAACACATTATGGGTCCAAGAGGGAAGTTTTGATGAAGCCTTCTGTTTGGCCTCTGTTGTCCTTGATTGGTGTAGAAATTAGTAACTAGAGGTGGTCCTATGGGTGGTTGCCCTAATAGAGAAGATTGAGTTGGACTCACCCATTGAGCGGATGGTGGTTGTCATGGTACTATATTTGGGTTTCCTAGACCTTTCAAAAAATAGTAGTCCTTTGCTTCATGGCCTCCTTTCTCGCAGAATTGGCAAGTCATCCATCTTGGGTGCTCCCCGGAGGTGTGCCCTTGATTGGCACAAAGGGAACACCAAAGTCCCCTTCTTACCTCCTTCATTGTTCTCAGTTCTTCAAGTTCTTGACGTATTTGTGCGAGGTCTCTGAGGTACTGTTATCTTCCCCCCCAGTTCTACTTATCTTTGTACATTCTCTAGTAATACATTCAGTATTGTGTGTTGTGCTCCAAGCTTCTTCTCCTTCCTTGTGCTGTTCGTGTGCTTCCGCAGACGTCTATCTCCAACAATTGGTATCAGAGCAGGTCTTCGCTTCATCTAGAGCGCCGTCGACACTCAGTGTGTTTTCGAGATCAAAACGGCTTCGCTATGTGGAGCCGAAATCGCGATCTGAGCTCGTTTTGGCCTCTGAATGCACTATCGCAGTGCTTGTGTAGGCTATTTCGTCTTTTTGTTCCAAAGGTATATACCAGTTTCTATTCGCCAATATAAGCGTCTCAAAGTCTGCTACAGGTCTAGCAGAATTCGTTTGGGCAGTTTTGTTCAAGTTTTTGAGATACAGTCAATTTTCTACATCAAGGTATTTTAGTCACCGGCCATGGCTGAAAACAATGATGTATTCCGTATGTTGGCTGTTGAGGATAAGTTGGATGGTACCAACTACCCATTGTGGGCTTATATGATGCGACATGTATTGGTTGCAAAAGGACCATGGAACATTGTGCAGGGTGTTGAAAAACGTCCTATCACACCTGCAGCTGTTACAACTGCAGGTACTGAAGCTGATGCAGAAGGTGTCGAAGATGATGATATTCTGCATATTCCTGTTTGTGCTACGGTTTCTGCTGCACCTACTGTAGAGTAGATTCACTGGGATGGCAGAGATGCCCAAGCACATGCATTGATAGCTTTGTCTGTCAAACGTGCCATTATTCCTCACATTCGCTCTTCTAGAACAGCTAAGGATGCTTGGGATACACTTACCACATTATACCAAGCTAGGAATGAGGCTCGTGTTGCTTACCTCCAAAAATAGTTGGAGAGTGAGCACATGAATGAAGGTGATTCTATGGACAGTTTCCTAACAAAGATCAAAGATTTGAAGGAACAATTAATTTCTGTTGATGAGGTTATAGTAGATAGCTCACTTGTGTAGACCGTTCTGAATGGTCTTCTTGATTCATATTAGAGTTTTGCTTCTACTCTTCATTTGATGATGAAAGGCAATCCGAATGCCTTATCATTTGAGGAGTTAGTCTCTGTTCTGTTGCAGGAAGATCAGTCCAGGCAGAACAGGTCCATTATGCGAGTTGCAGATCAAGATTTCCTGGCTAGTCAGAAGGGCAAAGGAAAATGGAGCTCTTCAACTAGTAAGCAAAAATTTGCTAATTCTGCATATTTGAAGAAGGAAGATAAAGATGAGAAGAAATCAGAAAAAGTAGAAATTGTTTTGTAAGTACTGTAAAGGGAATGATCATATCATAAAGAACTGTCCAAAAGTGGCTGCTAAAGAGGCAAAGAAGAAAGAGGCTGGAATGGTTGTTGCAGAGGCCTCTACACCAAAAACAGAGTCTGCAAATCTTGTGCATGAAGAAGAATGGGCATTTACTACTGTCTGCAGTTTTGACCCATCTTCTCATGAGCAGTGCATGTCTGCAGTAGACTCAGATGTTTGGTATTTTGATAGTGGGGCGACCAAACATATTACCTTGCAGCGTAGTTTCTTCTCTTCACTCGAGCCTGCCCCTATAGGGAATACTGTTACATGCGCCAACAACTCCTCTTATCCTGTTATGGGAGTTGGTAAGATCATTTTGACTACTGTTGATGGTAGTTCTTTCACTTTGTCAGATGCTTTATTTGTGCCAGGGATCAAGAAGAACCTGTTATCAATTTCTGCATTAGCCAAGATTGGCTTGGTTGTGAAATTTGTTGATGATAGGTGTACAGTGCATGATCTATCAAATGGCGATGTGATTATTGCTTCTGGCATTTTATGTCATGGGTTGTATAAGCTCATAGACTATGAAAGATCTGTAAATGATTTGGCATGTGTAGTAAATGATTCTTAGGCTATGTCAGATGCAAAGCTTTGGCATGCACGCTTTGTCTGAATTTTGCTAGTTTGCTATGCCTGTAGAAATCTGAAATGGTGTCCTCTTTGCCCAAACTTGAGGCACTTGGAAAACATGTTTGTGAAGGCTGTATTTTGGGCAAAATGCAGCGTTCATCCTTTCCAAAAGATGGTTTAGTTCGGGCTACTCAGAAATTGCAGCTTGTACATAGTGATGTCTGTGGTCCTATGCAGACACCTTCTTTTGGGAATTATCTTTACTTCGTGACTTTCATCGATGATTTTTCCAGGCATGCATGGGTATATCCATTGAAGGCAGAGTCCGAAGTGTTCATGTGCTTCAAACAGTTTTTGGTTTTGGCTGAAAATCTGTCAGCATGTAAAATGGGCACCCTCCGTTTTGATCGAGGAGGGGAATATATGTCTTCTGATTTTAATGCATTTTTGGCTGAACGTGGGATAAAACACCAGTGTACAATGCCGTATACACCTCAACAGAATGGAGTTGCTGAACGAAAGAACATGTCACTCATGGAGATGGCGAGGTGTATGGTCAAGAGTCAGGCTTTACCACATAGTTTCTGGCTTGAGGCTGTCATGTGTGCAGCATATGTACTTAACAGGTGTCCCACACTCTATCACTCCATATGAGGCTTGGCATGATCGCAAGACATCTGTTGCTCATTTGCGTGTTTTTGGTTGTTTGGCATATGCATTAGTGCTTGAACAACATCGTAGAAAATTCGATGATAAAGTAGTAAAATGTATTTTTGTTGGGTACACTTCTGAAAGTAAAGGCTATCGTCTTTATCATCCATAGAATAAGCGCATTTGGTTAGCCGTGATGTTGTTTTTGTGGAAGATGTTATTCAACCATTGCTTTCATGTACTAAGGAGACATCTGTTAGCTCCAAAGACACGTATGATACTTTGATGCCTCTTTTTATAGGTGGACAGTCTAGTGCTGGTCCTAATGAGGCAGCTTCTCAGCCTTTGTAGGTTTCATGTGATGATGCAGATCATTCCATTTCTGATGCAGATTTACATGATGCACTAGTTGATGAGAGAGCTGATATTGAGTAGGCAAAAACTATGCCAAAATGGCTGGTGTAGACTTTGCGTGACAGCAAATTAGATGCACCTCTGTCATATCGTACTCGTTCAGGCTCTCATAGTGCCTCTTTTGCATCAGATTGCTATGCTATGGCTGCATCTAGTCTCTGTGATGAGAATGAGCCTGTTTTGTTTGATGAAGCACAAAATTCAGAAAATTGGATGGCTGCTATGCAATATGAATATGATGCAATAATGAAGAATGGTACTTGATCTTTATGTGACTTGCCTCCCGGCAAGAAGGCCATTGGCACTAAGTGGGTATACAAGCTGAAGTGTAAACGTGATGGTATAGTTGACAGGTATAAGGCTAGGCTTGTTGCAAAGGGTTATGCACAGGAAAGAGGCATTGATTTTGATGAGACCTTTGCACCTACATGTTGTATGACTACTGTTCGGAGCATTTGTGTACTTACAGCCCATCATGGTTGGAATGTACATCAGTTGGACATTAAAATTGCATTTCTGAATAGTGACTTCCATGAAGAAGTGTATGTTTTCAGCCCTGTGGCTTTGTGCAGAAAGGGCATGAAAACCAGGTGTGCAGGTTAAAGAAGGCATTATATGGTTTAAAGCAAGTACCACGTGCTTGGTATGAGAAGCTACATGCCTATCTGATTGCACATGGTTTTGAGAACAGTCCAATTGAAAGCACCTTATATGTTAAGCGTGCTGATGATGTGCTTCTGATCATTGTGATTTATGTTGATGACATGCTGCTCACTGGTCCTCATGAGAGGCATATTGCTGATTTTAAGGTTGATTTGCATGCCTCATTTGAGATATCTGATTTGGGGCATTTGCATCACTATTTGGGCATTCAGTTTATGCAAGTTGATGGTGGAATGGCTTTGTGTCAAATAAAATATATTGACACATTATTGCAGCGTTTTGGCCTTGAAGACTGTAAAACTATTGCCACTCCTATGGAGACGGGTTTACGTTTGAATCTTCATGATGCTGGAGATGCATTTGATGATGTTTTCTATCAGCAAGCTATTAGATGCTTGATTTACTTATGCATTACTCAGCCAGATATTCAAGCATTGGCAGGCGGTTAAGCGCATCTTTCGCTACTTGAGTGGTACTCGACTACTTGGGTTGTTTTATCCCAAGGGGGGATCACTACCGCCAGATTTGCATGCTTTTTCTGACTCTGATTGGGCTGGTTGCTATGACACTCGTGTGTCCACTAGTGGCTTTTGCTTCATGCTTGGTAGCTCATGTATATCTTGGTTGAGCAAGAAGGAGCCTACTGTGGCCACTTCCAGTAGTTGTGAAGCTAAGTATAGGGTAGCTTTCACAGCTACTGTTGAGTGTGTGTGGCTTAGACGCCTTATGGCTGATTTGGGTGTTGGTCAGAATTCTGCCACCACCATCTTCACTGACAGTCAGAGTGCATTGGCAGTTGCAAGGAACCCTGTGTTCCATGCTCGCACTAAGCACATTGAGGTGCATTATCACTATGACAGGGAGAGGTTCTCTGCTGGGGAGATCAGCTTGGCATATGTGCCCACGCAGGAGAACATTGCAGGGAGAAGTTGGAAGCTTTCCGCAAAGCTTTGGACTTACTTCCTTTTGTGGAGTGACTTCCACATAGCTTGGCACTTCCTTATACATGAGCGCCAGCTACTTCTTCACCACATCACTCCCAGGGGGGATTTGTTGATATATTTAGGTAGTGATGTGTGTGAACACTCTAGGACCACTGGGGCACTTTTTTTCCCACTTTAGGAGGTTTTTTTCCCCCAGCTTGTATATACGCCTATTGCCCTAATGGGCTACTTATCTTTTTACATTCTCTAGTAATACATTGAGTATTGTGTGTTGTGCTCCAAGCTTCTTCTCCTTCCTTGTGCTGTTCGCGTGCTTTCGCAAACGTCTATCTCCAACAAACCACAACCAGAGGGCAAGTAGCAGGCCACCTTAGTGATGAAAGCCACTACACAACCTTGCTCCTTGTTCACAAGGACAAAACCTAAACCAAATTTCAAGACTAAACAAATATGGGTGATGAAAGGAAAGCAGCCATCGGCTTTGTCCCAACAATTCCCATCCAAGCAAGCCAACCATGCAAAAAAAAGAACCAAGCAACTACCAACTGAGACTTCAGATTTGGTTAGTAGACCCTTTGAGCTTCCTAAATCCATAAAAAAATCACTCAAGTGTTTGGGTACAAGTATCTCAAAGGTTTGAGTCAAGACATATTAGTTGCAAAATGACTAGCTCCCAAAACTTGCTATTTTTGTACATACACCTGCTAGAAAAAAAGAGCAGTGCTCTCAACCTGGTAGGAATTAGAAATCTTCCTTTTGGAAATAGCAAATAGACTTAGATAAATTGCTAATCCAAGTTAAAACACTTTAATTGATCAAGTGAGCACTGAGAATAAGATTTAGCAAAAACTAGAACACTCCTTCCATTTTTGGTGCTCTCCAGAGATTCGACTAGTGAGCAGAAAAACACATTTTTATTACAAATGGTAATTTTAATGACCATTAAATTTTGTGACCATAAACTAAACATAGAGAGAAATCCAATGAACTTTAAAACTCTGAAAAAGATTACGTATATCTCGAGATATGAGCTTCTGAAGTTACTATTCTGAGAAAGTATAGCACAGAACAAAACAGAGAAGAAGTAAATGATGAATATATAAATTCACATATAATTACAACCACATTGGCAATGAATACTTGCACAATGGGAGTAGAATGATAGAGCTATGGAGTAAGATCTTTAATCTCTACAAATGAACATGAAGTGGGCACAAATCAGGCTCTCTGATGGTGACTTCCTTCTTTCTCTTTTTATAGCTACTTTTGGAGGTAGTTTTGAATTTGAATTCAAATAACTTAACCTAAAAGTGATGCTAAGAATTAGAGATATTCTCTTAGCTGATGGATTCGTGGTTTTAGGTAGTTAGAGCCACATATTTCCTTTTTACATCATGGATGACCTAAGCCCTTCTTTCTTTCACAATTACAAGAGATAAAATATACTCTTTTGCAAGAGGTGTTCATATGTCTACACATATGGCTACAAATGAACATAAATCAAATCATATCAAGCATGTAGGCTTGGGTAAACTGCACCAACAAAAACCATGTGCCCTTGGCATAACCCCATCTTTTGCACCATTCTGGTCATGCATTTCCACAGTATGCATTAATATAGGGCCACATTACAAGGCCACACATAGACACAATTGAGAATCCCAAGCACATGAGACACATTTGACATATTTGAACTATTTTATTGATACGAACTGTTTTCTTCTTATTTTTTGACATTGTACCCCCCTTTCCCCCAAAAAAGGAGAACAAAAGGAGAAGAAAAAGGAAAAACAAAAAGAAACAAAAGGAGGGGATAGGACCACACTCTAAGAATCTCATTAGTGAACCATCAAGAAGGAAATATATCAACAATGAAAGACAAGCCAATGGTCAATCACCATGATGCGACTACAACATGAAGAGATGCACATCAATTGACCTTTCACCATGGTAAGAATCCCCTACTTTCGCAATACCATAACAATGATAGATTAGAAAAACTCTTCATCAGCATACCCTTGAGCACTTAACTCAAGACCCAATTTTTTGCACCATAATTCTTACAACGCATTCCCCAAGTAAGCATGCATAGGGCCACATTACAAGGCCTTGCACAAAGCACACATTTTCTTAAAACCATGCACTAACACACTTACCCATCATTTATAATGGGTTTTGTGTAACATGCCCATCAGGTGGGAGGTATAGTTTGTATACTTACACTCAGGTATTCTTTATCATTTTTTATTTTTCTCCCATAAACACTTTGGTCATATTGGCCTTTACTGGGAGATTGTTACTGTTAGTGTCCATGTGAAAGGCCAAATGGTTATCAAACACTTTTGTGTATGTTCTTTAATAAAACATATAGTGGCATGGTTGGCTACACATTGTAAGTTTGACCGCATTTGTTTGACCTAAGAAATCTATGTTTGTGGTCAATGTACTGTGTGTTTTCTGTGTATTCTATAGTCTCGATGTGGAGTTGTCACTCTACCACAATGCTAAGTACCAATGAGAGGAGATCCACCTCATAAATGTCAATCCGCGGAGACGTGAGGACTGGTATGAAGTGTTACCGTTAGTGTCCATGTGAAAGGCCAAATGGCCACTTGACACTTCCTTGTATATGTTCTTTAATAAAACATATAGTGGCCTGGTCAGTCATAGACTGTAAGTTCGACCACATTTGTAAGACCCAAGGTTGCATCAGTTCGCGTACCGGAAAATCTGATACCATGATCCGGTTCGGTTCAGTTCCATAGCGAACCTTACATCGGGTTCGTCCAATTTTTTTGTATGGTTCATAAGATGTTTTTCTTACACTCGACCCAAACTGTTTTCAATTTACAATGTACATACATATACATGTATCCATACATTATGCACGCAGACGCACATATATATATATATATATATATATATATATATATATATATATATATATATATATATATATATATATATATATATATATATATATATATATATATATATATATATATATATATATATATATATATATATATATATATATATATATATATAGATGTGTAGATATATGCCTGTGTATAATTTTTACATGTATATAAAAACCCTAATACGTATCTTTTGAACCTTACCTTGGAGGTAAGATTCGGTTCTCGTAATTAAACCGTACCGAACCTTATGAACCTTACGAACCTAACCACCTTGGTAAGACCTAAGAAGTCTATCTTCGTGCTCACGGTGTACTATGTTTTTTGTGTATTCTACAACATCTGTGCGAAGTATTGTGTGCGAGCTCTTGAGATCGCACACAGGACTTTGCATAGATGCTGCAGAATACACAGAAAACACAGTACACAGGGAGCACAAAGATAGAATTCTTAGGTCTTACAAATGTGGTCGAAATTACAGTCTGTGACTGACCAGGCCACTATATGTTTTCTTTAAAGAACATATACAAGGAAGTGTCCAGTGGCCATTTGGCCTTTCACATGGACACTAACGGTAACAATCTCCCACTAAAGGCCAACATGGCCAAAGTAACTATGGGAGAAAAATAAAGAATACCTAAGTGTAAGTATAAAAACTATACCTCCCACCTGATGGGCATGTTACACAGTGTACGAGTGACTGTGTAAGATCAAGAATCAAGTTAACCCCATCAAGTGAGAACAATGTTGAAAGATATCCTATGGTAGAGCTTTAGTCAAAGCATCTGTAGCATTATCTCGAGTGTGAACCTTCTCAAGAATAATGAGCTCAATGACTACACCTCACCTCAATGTGCTTGGTCTTTGCATGATAGACCAGATTCTTAGCCAAAGCAATGGCACTTTGACTATCATTGAGCAGGCGAGGTACATGCTGAGGTAAACCCATATCACAAGCAAGACAAGAAAGCCACAATGCTTCCTTACATTCCTCACTTGCTGCAACATACTCTAGTTCTGTGGTGGAAACAACTGTACATTCTTGAAGATGAGATCTCCAAGAGATAGCACCTCTAGCAAAATGAAAAATGTACCCTGATGTAGACTTACAATTGTCTACACAACCAGCATAATCAGAATCTGTGTAGCCAATAATGGATGCTTTCCCTCTACCTAGGCATAGACACTTGTCCTTAGTGCCACTCAGGTATCTCAAAATCATCTTGACTGCTTCCCAATGTTTCTTGCTAGGATTAGACATATATCTGCTCACAACTCCCACTACAAATGCAATGTCTGGTCTTGTAGCTACCATAGCATACATGAGACTACCAACAGTAGACTGATAGGGAATTTTGGTCATGAATTCCTTTTCCTCATCTGATTTGGGGCAATCATCCTTGCTCAATTTCACATATGTGGGTAAAGGTGTACTCAATGCCTTTCCACCCTGCATATTGAATCGGTGAAGTACTTTGGATATGTACTCACTTTGAGACAAGTATATGCATCTTTTACTCCTATCACGAGTAATGTGCATGCCAAGAATATGTTTGGCATCCCCCAAATCCTTCATATCAAATGTCTGACTCAACTTCTTTTTGAGAATTGACAAATCATAAGAGGACTTCCCAGCAATCAACATATCATCAACATAAAGTATCAAGCATATGAAGCTTCCATCTAAGCATCGCTTTGTGTAGAGACAATGATCCTCATTGCTTCGAGAATAGCCTTGAGATTTCATAAAAGCATCAAACTTTTGGTACCATTGTCTAGGGGACTGTTTAAGTCGATACAAGCTCTTCTTAAACTTACAAACTAGACTTTCGTTGCCAAGAACTACATAACCCTCTGGTTGTTCCATATAGATCTCATCTATAAGATCTCCATGCAAGAAAGAAGTTTTCACGTTCATTTGGACCTCCATTGCAACGAATCCAAGCAACATGCACAGGGTAGTAATCTTGACCACTGGAGAGAAGATTTCCTCAAAATCAACACCATGTTGTTGCTTAAAACCCTTTGCAAGTTGTCGTGCTTTATACTTTGGAGAAGCACTATTTGATGTGAATTTCAGCTTATATACCCATTTACATGGTAAAGCTTTCCTGCCCTTTGGCAAAGGTACTAAATCCCAAGTACCATTCTTGTGAATAGAATCCAACTCATTCTTCATGGCACGCTCCCACTTGACATGATCCTCTGTCTGCATAGCCTCTTTGTAGCAAGAAGGCTCACCGGCATCTGTTAGCATAACAAAATGTAAACCTGGAACATATCTATCAGGTGGATGTGAGACACGTGTAGAACGTCTCAATGTTTGCTGAACAGGAACATGTGCAGACTGATCTGAATGAACATTCTCTTGAACATCCCTATGTGTAGCATTTTTATGCATGCTAACCGGAGGACTAGTATCCTCAAACACCACTCTTCTCACTTCAACCTCCTTAATGGGATGTTTATGCATCTTAGACTCATTGAAAATGACATCACTACTTCTGATCACTGTCCATGTTTTAGGATCCCATAAGCGATATCCAAATTGTCCTTCTCGACCATATCCAAGGAAAATGCAGTTCATGGTGGCTTCCCTGTCCACAACTCTTATGCCACTTTTAGACCTTTGGCAGTACTAGGTGAAAGGTTAATCACATGAACTGCAGTCAATACTACTTCTGCCCAAAAGCCTTGTGAGAGGTTTGCATGATGCAACATAGAGACTACTCTATCTTGAATAGTTATATTCATCCTCTCAGCTACACCATTCTGTATTGGGGTATAAGGAACTGTAAACTCTCTACGAATCCCTCTAGACTGATAGAAAAGGCTGAATTCATATGAGGTATACTCACCCCTATTATCTGAACGTAAAGCCTTAAGATTAGTTCCTTTTTCAGTCTCAATTGAAGCAAGCCATTTTCTGAAAGTGGGGAATACCTCATCCTTTGTTTGATAGGATATAACCAAACTTTTCTAGTAGCATCATCTATGAAAGTGACAAAGTAGAGAGAACCACCTAAGGACCTAGTGGGCATAGGACCACACACATCTTTATGAACGAGATCTAAAGGCTGAATTGAAGAGTCAATGTGCGTTCTATGCACATTTTTGGTTTGCTTTCCATATTGACAATGCTAACAAAATGAAAAATCAGAGAAAGATAACATAGGTAGTTAGCCAGAACGAGAAAGATTTTCCATTCCACTACGAGATATTTGGCCCAAACGACCATGCCAAATACAAGCCATAGGCTATTCAATAACAGCTAACAAGTGTTCTTTCTGTGATACAGATAAAGGATAAAGTGAGCCAACTTTGCTTCCTTTTGCAATAACCATATTACCCTTTGATATGCGAAAGGACTGAGCATAGAAGACCACCTTGTAACCAAGGTCATTAAGTTGACCAACTGACATCAAATTGTGTGATAACTGAGGTACATGGCGTACATTATGCATATCTTCTGAGTTAAAACAACTATCCATCACAATGGACTCTAGATTGTCATCATTCTCATCTTCTTCTATGATGTCACTAGGGTCACATTCTTCTAGCAAGGGCTCACGCATGAACACTGAAATATCATAACCTTCCTCATCACAATGAGGTGTCCACTATTCTTCATTGACAACAATGTCCATGGTGGCTAAGATTTCTACCCAACCATGAGGCTCAAATTTATCATCTGGAAAGATCATTGGTGTATAGGCTGAGTCTTTAAATGGTCTTTCTCCTTGAGAAGTTCCTTCTTCTCTCGCTTTTAGGCATTTTCCCTCTTCCTCTATGACCTTGCACATCCACAAATGAGTATCTTCATGCATCCAGGATGGATCAAATGAATGTTCAGAATGCACAACGATTGAATCTTCTTGCACTTTGCGGATAGGATTCCACTATAGGGGTGGTACATCTCTGAAGGTATAATCTTTTAGATTGACCTTGGTTGTGACCCCTAAGTGTTGCAAGTACATTTTAGAATCACTTGTGTCCGAACTTAGCACATAGGGATAACCACTAAGTTGCTCTACCCATGACCTAGTTGTATGGTTGACACTAGCCTTAGATGATCTAATGCTTTGCCTATCCTTGCCTAAGTGTCTACCTGATCTCAGGTTCATAAGCTTTTTCTACAAGTCCAAAATTTCCCCTTTGTATTGCTCAAAATCCTTTGGAGTCCCCTTGGTTTCCTAGTCCCACCTGAGGGTCAACCTATAATACTATATCTATAACTCCACGTATTAGTTTTACCGTAAGTAGTCAATGCTTTTGTAGTACTAAAAACGAGCTTTCCAACGAACCCAAAATCACAACAAATGGATTTTGTATGAAGAAGTTATGCCAGTTCAGGGTTTTGGGGTTAAAATAGAGAAACAGGGCCTCTCTAGGATTACTTCAGAACAGGCGATACATGATACTTAGGAAGTATCAGTGATATTTAGGAGCAAACAATACATGATACCCTAGTCTAGGTGATACACGATACTGGGAATTCCACGATACGATACTTGTCTCTGGACGATACACGACACTTGAGAGGTATCACATTAGACAACCTGGTGATACACGATACTGGTGCAGTATTGCGATACACGATATGGCTCTCCACGATACATGATACTTAGGAAATATCATGATACACAACTAGGTGATACACGATACTTGAGCACTCACAATACAAGATACCGACCTTTAGGATACACGATACTTGGGAAGTATTGCGATACACAATTAGGCAATACATGATACTTGAGCACTCGTGATACACGATACTAATCTTTTTGTGATACACGATACTTGTGAAGTATCACGATACACGATATGGCTCACGATACACGATATGGCTCACGATACACGATACTGGAAGCTCACCATACGATACTGATGACCTTCGTGATACACGATACCTATGAGGTATTGCGATACACGAGAGACGATACACGATACATGAGCCTCACGATTCTTGACCTGAAGATACACGATAATTGTGCAGTATCCCGATACATGGGGAGACGATACACGATACTCAACAAGTATCGTGATACATGGGAGTCCTGGTATCATGATACCTGACCTCAATCGGGCATGATACTTGAAGTTTTTAAAGTCCAAATTCAAAAATTTTTGTAGATATGTGTACCTTATGTCCTCCTTGTCACTCTTATGTGCCTGAAGATGCAAAGTCACTTTGGGTATACTAGTACTATTTCAAGAGTATTTCTTCAGCGTTTCAGCTTTGAACTCCCTCTAAGCTTCTTGCTCGTAGCCACAAATGAAACACGAGTAAATGTACAATAAAACATGGAAAAAAACTGAGAAGATGAAGATGGTGATGATGATGAAGATGAAGGTGGAGAAAAACTCAGAAACTGAATTGAAAATGATTATATTTTTACCTTCCAACATCGACGCTGTATGTCTTACTATCACAATGCTCGTCCTCGAAGCTCTCTCCTCGACAACGGTGCCAATTTTGATGTCACTCTATCACAATGGGAAGTACCAACGAGAGGAGATCCACCTCATAAATGTCAATCTGCGGAGACATGGGGATTGGTATGAAGACCGTGAGCAAGTGAAGGCACAAGTGCGTGAGTGAAAAGCATGCACACACATACACACACATGTGCACAAGGTAAGAGCAAAGAGAGGAACAATGGAAAGCTTTCTATTACAAAAGAGCTCTCTTACAAAGCTTCAAATCTCTAATAAGCCAACCTAAAAAATGAGCTGTCTAGCTCTTTTTATAGTTTTTTGAGTGGTTTTGGCCCTGTCCAGACCTCATGTCCGGCCTAGTTAAAAATTAGGTTCCAGGGCTTATTTGAGGGCTCAAATGGAGTCTAAAAATTATGAAAATTGGCTAATACTCCTCAACCTCGAGGACTCCTCGGCTTGAACAAAATGGAGTTGCAAAAATATGAACTGATATTTACAATGGTTTTTAGTGATGAAAATAACTATTTTTATAGGGATTTCTTCTGAAAATTTTACATGCGCTTCTTGGAGCTCCCTACATGCTCCATCTTCTTGTGTCCACCTCTTGGATGTGCTCCTGTACTTTGTCCTTGACCTTGAGCTTCAACAATAGTACCGTGTGTGGCATCTAGAGCTTGGTTTTCTACTGCAAGGGTTGTTGATATATTTAGATAGTGATGTGTGTGAACACTCTAGGACTACTGGGGTAATTTTTTCCCTCTTTAGGAGGTTTCATCCTAGCCTGTCTATATGCCCACTGCCCTAAAAAGTTACTTATCTTTGTACATTCTAGTGGAAATACATTTAGTATTGTGTGTTGTGCTCCAAGCTTCTTCTTCTTCCTTGTGTTGTTTGCATGCTTCTGCATACCTCAAACTCCAACAATTGGTATCAGAGTAGGTTGCCGCTTCATCTAGGGCATCCTCGACACCCCTCCGATCACAGTCTTAGAATCCCATAAATTTTTGTGAGCATACTCAGGGCAATCTAAGCTCATTTTAGCCTCCGAGCAAACTATCATAGTGTTTGTACAGGCTATCTCATATTTTTGTGCCAAAGATATATACATGTTTCAATTTTCTAGTATAAGCGCCTTGAAGTCTGCTACAGGTTTAGTAGGAACTCATCAAGGTAGTTATGCTCAACTTTTTTAGTTACAATCATTTTTATGCATCAGGGTATTTTACTCAGTGGCCATGGCTGAAAGTAGTGATGTATTTCGTATGTTTCTTGTTGAGGATAAGTTGGATGGTATGAATTACCCATTGTGGGCTTATATGATGTATCATGTATTGGTCTCAAATGGAATGTGGAATATTGTGTAGGGTGTTGAAAAATTTCCTATTACTCTTGCAAATATAGGTATTGAAGCTGATGCAGATGGCATCGAAGATGGTGATATTCTACAGATTCCTGTTCGTGCTACGGTTTTTGCTGCACTTACTATAAAGCAAATTTTTTGGGATGGTAGAGATGCTCAGGCACATGCATTGATAGCCTTGTCTATCAAATGTGCCATTATTCCTCACATTTGCTCTTGCAGAACAACTAATGATGCTTGAGATATAGTTACCACATTGTACCAGCCACATTGTACCAGGCTAGGAATGAGGCTCATGTTTCTTCCCTTTGAAAACAGTTGGAGAGTGAGCATATGAATGAAGGTGATTGTATGGACAATTTTCTAACAAAGATAAAAGATTTGAAGGAACAGTTAATTTGTGTTAATGAAGTCTTGCCTGACAGTTCACTTGTGTAGACTGTCCTAAATTGTCTTCCCGATTCATACAAGAATTTTGCTTCTACTCTTTGTTTGATGATGAAAGGCAATCCAAATGCCTTAACATTCGAAGAGTTACTCTCTGTTCTATTACAAGAAGATCAGTCTAGGCAGAACAGGTCCATTATCCATGTTGCGGATTAAGCTTTCTTGGCTAGTCAGAAGGGCAAAGATAAATGGAGCTCTTCTACTAGGAAGCAAAAATCTACTAATTCTACATAATCAAAGAGGGATGACAGAGATAACAAGAAAATAGAAAAGCAAAAATCATTTTGCAAGTATTGTAAAGAAAATGATCATGTCATAAAGAGGTGTCCCAAATTGGTTGCTAAAGAGGCAAAGAAAAAAGAGGCTGGAATGGTTGTTGCAGAGACCTCACAACGAAAATAGAGTCTGCTAATCTAGTGTAGTTGAAGAATGGGCATTTACTACTGTTTGTATTTTTGACCCATCTTCTGCCGAATAGTGTATGTTTGCACTAGACTCAAATGTTTGGTACTTTGATAGTGGGACAACCAAACATATTACCTCACAACATAGTTTCTTCACTTCACTCGAGCCTGCCCCTATGGGGAATACTATCACATGCACCAACAACTCCTCTTATCCTGTTATGGGAGTTGGTAAGATCATTCTGACGACTGCTGATGGTAGTTCTTTTACATTATCAGATGCTTTATTTATGCCAAGGATCAAGAAGAATTTGTTGTTATCTTTAGCTTTAGCCAAGATTGGCTTGGTTGTGAAATTTATTGCTTATAGATGTATAGTTCATGATCTATCAAATGGCGATGTGATTATTGCTTTTGGCATTTTATGTCATGGGCTGTATAAGCTGATAGACAATGAAAAATCTGTGAATGATTCAGCATGTGCAGTACATGATTCTCAGGCTATGTCAGATGCAAAGCTTTGGCACGTAGGCTTTGGACATCTAAATTTTGCTAGTTTGCTATGCCTGCAAAAATCTGAAATGGTGTCCTCTTTGCCCAAACTTGAGGCACCCAGTAAACATGTCTATGAAGGCTGTATTTTGGGCAAAATGCAGTGTTCTTGCTTTCCAAAAGATGGTTCAGGTCGAGCTACTCAGAATTGCAGCTTGTTCACAGTGATCTCTGTGGTCTTATGTAGACACCCTCTTTTGGAAACTATCTTTACTTCGTGACTTTCATCTATGATTTTTCCAGGCATGCATGGGTATATCCATTGAAGGCAAAGTCCAAAGTGTTTATGTGCTTCAAAGAGTTTTTGGTTTTGGCTAAAAATTTGTCAGCATGTAAAATGGGCACCCTCCATACTGATATATGTCCTCTGAATTTAATGCATTTCTAGCTGAACGTGGGATAAAACATCAATGTATAGTGCCATATACACCTCAACAGAATGGAGTCACTGAAAGGAAGAATAGGTCACTGATGGAGATAGCAAGGTGTATGGTCAAGAGTGAGGCTTTATCACAGTTTCTGGCTTGAGGCTATTGTGTGTGCAACATATCTACTTAACAGGTGTCCCACTAAATGTTGGGGATGTAAGGGTCATGTGACCTTACCCCCATATTCATATATATACATCATATATAGAGTATTGCCTCAAAAGAGATCATTATGTGGGTTTTGAGGCTCCCACGCATGTCCGCCCGTCTTTCCTCTCCTCTCTCTCATTCCATGTCCTCCTTCCTCCTCTTGTTCTGCACACCAAAGCCCTTCATTGGTATCATAGCATGTTGATGACTTGTGTGCAAGAAGCTTCAATGGAAGCTTAGGTCAGAAGGGGTAGAAGTGCAGGTCAGCATCTCTTGATAGCTATTCAGTATTTTGGTCATAACTTGACCTAAGGAGCTCGGATTGATGGGTTTTAAAGTTTTTTGCGTACCTAACACAAATGGCTACAAGTTCACAGAAGGGTGCATAACTTGCTTCGGAGTTTTAGACTGCTGAAAATTCAAAAAACATAGACTGCTGTAGAAGGCGAATCTACATTCACTATGATAACAGGTCAGTTTTTGGATCATAACTTGAGTTCTACAGGTCCGATTCATACGATTCAACTTGCTATGCGTAGCCTGAAGTAGCCTCTACAATATTTGTAGGAGAACTGAGATTCAAATTCGTAGTGTTAGGTCGCCGAAATTGCAGAACACAAAGCAGTAGTGTTGCAGGTGAAGGTAAAATTGACAACTGATGCTTGTTTTGTGTGTATCTTGAGCTATGCACCTCTGATTGAGGTGTACTTTATCTCATTACATAGCCTTGAATCAGATCTTGAAGTTTACTGAAGAGAAAAAATTCAGATTCAAACGTTATCACCTCTGAAACAACAAAACATAGAGCATCATATTTTTTCTATAAGAACCCTAATTGCTCTTGGAGGTTGAATTTGCTTTGGAACTTCTTTAAGAGAGAATTTTTGGTGTGCAAGCTCTTATTTTCAGAGCTTCAAGGCATTGTACATGTATGATCGCTATGGTAGCTCCTCCATATGAGAGTAGAGCATGATCTTGTCACGTGTTTGGCATGTAAGATGACATTGTGGTATACTCTTTTTTGAGGTTTATGTCATCATGAGTTCGATCATGGATGTATAGTGGCATTGTGGTTTATATCTTGCTTATGCCACTTGGTAATGGATTTAGTTACCGGTTGCACACAATTCTGTGAGAGTTGATTATGGATCTTGGTTGGTACTTGTATCTTTGTTTTCTTTACAGGTACATGATCCAAATTGGAGCCTCAATTATATATTTGTTTGCCATTATTAGAAAATGTTCATTGATTTGATGTTGTGGATGGTGATTCCCACATGGTTATTTTGGTTCTAGAGTCCATTTTATAGAGGAGATGCTATCGAAATTTCATCGGCTTTTATGCTAGAAAGGAGCTCTAGTAGATCCTTTATGCTTGTGAGATAGCTTCGGATCATTGCTGATCTCCATTTGTTTGGACTTGGTCACAGGTTGTTTGTGACAAGTTGGACCATCTTGCAGGATTTATTCTTGAGTGGGAGGTGTATCGCCATTATATTGACATGTATTGCTATTAGTTTTTTTGGCATATATTATTTACCATTATCTTTGGTTGGATCAGTGATAGGTGGTGACAACTTACTCATTGTTCTTTTGCTACTGGTTATCTTGTTTGATTGCTCAGTTTATAGGGGATACTCTGTCGAATTTTTCCCAGGATTCTTTCATATCTATTTTGGTCACTTTGGAGACTTGGTGAGCAGGCTTATGCTCATGGTTTTATATGCATGGTAGATGCATGGTTATGTGACATATCGTTCACATGGTTTCTTCTCCAGTGAGAGATTTATGATGTGAGTTATGCATATGGATATGCAGGCATGATCCTATTGAGGATAGAGTATTGTTTCTAGTCTCTTGTTACATTGCTAGTCTATTGGATCGCCAGCATGGTGTCTTCTCGATTTGATGGCACTGACTTTCCGAGATGGAAAGCTCAGATGTGGCATACATTGGTTCGTACAGGGTTACACATGTATGTGCATAGAGATGCATAGAGGCCTCGTGACATGCCCGACCACGTATGGATGGATATGGATGCATTGGCCAGCTCCACTATCCGATTACAGCTTGTGGATTCTATATATGAGTCTGTTATGTATGGGCAGACGAGTAGTGCATTATGGCAGAGACTACATGTATGCGATTCCATTGACTCATGTGAGACATAGATCACATCAACGACTTTGATGTTGGCATTGTGGTCATGAGGGCCATATCCGATGATATTGCTTTAGGCAGATGCGACAACGACGTCAGAGATATGCATGTGATGCAGGTTAGGTAGTGGTTTCAGGAGATTCTATGGCAGTTGATTATGCCAGTGATGGTGATATCACTTTCTCCTATGGTTCATCTCAGGATTCCTCTTGGTCTTTGGATAGCACACATATGGCTTGGTTGCTTGATGCATTAGCTAGTTTTCATGTTACTCCACATCGTGGGTGGTTTTGTCGATTCTCAGGTGAGAGTCATGGATGTGTGCACATGCCTGATGGTATGACATATGACATCGAGGGTGTAGGAGATGTATGCCTTATGCAACCTAGTGGAGCATCACTTATACTCAGACATGTACATTATGTGCCTTCATTCCCTATGAGTTTGATTTCAGTTAGCGAGTTACAGGAGAGCAGATGTTATGCATTCCTTGCTGAGCATCATTTTCAATTGCAGTTAGGAAAGCTTATGCTTGTCAGAGGTGTCAGGATTGGGCACATGTATCCATTGCAGGTACTTCATGTGAGAGACAGTCTCGTCGTAGTGGGAGTTCAACCTTATGTGCGATGTGAGACTCATCATGTCTCATTTTGTCTACCTACAGGTAGGTCTATGGACATTCTTGATGCACATGTATGGCATGATTCAGATGCTCAGATGGATGCACATGTAGAGCATGTTTTGGATGCTCACGATGCTTATATAGAGCATGCTTTTGTTGATCATATGGATGCTCTTATGGAGCATACTTTGGATGATCAGTTGGATGCTTTAGAGCATGATGTGGATGCTCATGTAGAGCATTATGATGCACTTGGTGTGGTAGAGCATGATTGCTCTCATGGTACACAGTGTATGTTAGAGCATATTAGCTCTCAGGATGCATAGCTAGACACATCCTTGGTTGATAGGATGACTGATTCGGATGTTGAGCAGTTAGCAATTATGCAGTCATTCTTGGATTCGCTCATGCCAGATGTTGACACAGATATGTAAGGACATGTTGATCTTGATGATGGTGCTTTAGATGCCTTGGATATAGGCATAGCTGACATACGTAGGTTAGCCAGGATAGCACATGTTTCGTCAGCATTCGGGAGTCTGATATACGAGCTGCTATGCTCGAGACGAGACATTGCAGTTGCTATTGGAGCATTTGCACTTGGAGTTGTCAGTTGTTTGATGATTGACATAGGCATAGACAAGTGGGAGCTTTGCAGGAACTTCATCAGTTCTTGCATCATTCATATGTGAGCTCGACTCTTGTTGATATGAGTCTAGAGTAGTTTGAGGTGGATGGATACACCTTGTTCAAGGCAGTTGGTGTAGGCTGATCTGTATGGGTAGAGATCCGGACTCTTCCTGTACATTAGTGTATAGTCCTACATCATTCTTTGTATATTTTTTCCACTTATGGTCACATTGACCCTTAAGTGGGAGATTTTTGGGGATGTAAGGGTCATGTGACCTTACACCCATATTCATATATATACATCATATATAGAGTATTGCCTCAAGAGAGATCATTATGTGGGTTTCGAGGCTCCCACGCATGTTCACGCGTCTCCCCTCTTTTCTCTCGTGCTCCATCTCCTCCTTCCTCCTCTTGTTCTGCACACCAAAGGCCTTCACTAAAGTGCTCTAGTCTATCACTCCATATGAGGCTTGGCATGGTCACAAGCTATCTATTGCTCATTTCCATGTTCTTGATTGTTTGGCATATGCATTAGTGCTTGAATAACAACACAAAAAATTGAATGATAAAGTAGTGAAATGTATTTTTGTTTGGTAAAGTTTTGAAATCAAGGGCTATTGTCTATATCATCCACATAATAAATGCATTTTGGCTAGGTGTGATGTTGTTATTATGGAAGATGTTATTCAGCCATTATTTTCATGTACTAAGGAGACATTTATTAGCTCCAGAGACATGTATGACACTTTGCTACCTCTTTCTATAGGCGGACAATCTAGTGCTGGTCCTAATGAGGCAACTTTTGAGCCTTTATAGGTTTCATGTGATAATGTAGATCATTCTATTTTTTTATGCAGATTTACATGATGCACTTGTTGATGAGAGAGCTGATATTGAGGAGGCAAGAACTATGCCAAAATGGCTGGTACAGACTTTGTGTTGCAGCAAATTAGATGCATATCTGTCATATCATACTCGTTCTCATACTGCCTCTTTTGCATTAGATTACTCTGTTATGGCTCCCTCTAGTCTCTGTGATGAGAATGAGCCTGTTTCATTTGATGAAGCACAAAATTTAAAAAGATGGATGGCTGCTATGCAATCTGAATATGATGCTATAATGAAAAATGGTACCTAGTCTTTATGTGACTTGCCTCCTAGAAAGAAGGCCATTGGCACTAAGTGGGTATACAAGCTTAAGGATAAGCCTGATTGAACAATTGATAGGTATAAGACTAGGCTTGTTGCAAAGGGTTATGCAAAGGAAAGAGGCATTGATTTTGATGAGATCGTTTTCCCTACTTACTGAATGACTACTGTTTGTAGCATCTGTGCACTTGCAGCTCATCATGCATGGAATGTACATCAATTGGACATTAAAACTATGTTTCTGAATGGTGACTTGCATGAAGAAGTGTATGTTTTTTAGCCACATGGCTTTGTGCAAAAGGGGCATGAAAACCACGAGTGCAGGTTAAAGAAGGAATTATATGGTTTAAAGCAAGCACCACATGTTTGTTATGAAAAGATACATGCCTATCTGATTGCTTATGGTTTTAAGAAAAGTCCAACTGAAAGCACCTTATATGTTAAGCATGCTAATGATGTGATTCTGATCATTGTTATGTATGTTGATTGCACGCTGTTCATTGGTCCTCATGCTGATTTTTAAAGCTGATTTGCATGCCTCATTTGAGATGTCAGATTTAGGGCATTTGCATCATTATTTGGGCATTCCATTTATGCAAGTTGATGGCAAAATAGCTTTCCTTGTGTTGTTCATGTGCTACTACGGACCTCAAACTCCAATAACTGGTATTAAAGCAAGTCATCTCTTCATCTAGGGCATCCTCAACACCCCTTTGGTACTAGTCTCAAAATTGCATAAAAATTGGTGAGCATACTGAAGGTGACTAGGATTTTAAAACTCCTTTTCTTCATGCATTGAAATTTTGATTTGAGTTAGTTTGGCCTCTGAATGCACTATCACAATGAATATGTAGGCAATTTTGTCCTTTTGTGTTTTGAGATAGTTCACGTGTGCAAACTATTCTTAATGGTCCTCTAGATTCATATAAAAGTTGTGCTTCTACTCTTTGATTGATGAAGAAAGGTAATCCAAATTCCTTAAGATTTGAGGATTTAGTCTATGTTTTGTTGCAAGAAGGTTGTATATATGCCCATAACCCTAATGGGTCAATCATCTTTGTAGATTCAATTGGTAATACATTCAGTATTTTGTTGTGCTCCAAGCTTCTTCTTCTTCTTCCTTATGTTGTTGGTGTGCTACTGCAAACCTCAAACTCTAACACCAAACACATTTTGGTTAGTAGCGATGTTTTTTTGTGGAAGATGCAATTCAACCATTACTTTCATGTACGAAGGAAACATGGTTAGCTCAGAGCATGTGAATGATGTCTTGTTACCTCTTTTTATAGGTGGACATTCAAGTGTTGGTCTAGTTGAGGCAATTTTCCAACCTTTATAAGTTTCAAATGATGATGCAGATTTACATGATGCACTTATTGATGAGAAGGTAATTGACATAGAAGAGGAAAAAACTATGCCTAAATGGTTGGTGCAGACTTTGAAAGATAGCAAATTAGATGCACCTTTGTCATGTAGTACTTGTTCATGCTCTCATAGTGCTTGCTTTGCATTAGATTGTTATACAATTGCTATCTCTAGTTATTGTGATGAGAATGAGCCTCTTTCTTTTGATAAAGCACATAACTCAAAAAATTAGATGGATCCTTACAATTAAGACATGGATTAAGTCCATCTAAACCCATTGAAAAATTCTCTCTTCAAGTCTTCATAATCCTTGAAATGAGCAGGTCCAAATTTTGTTGACCATTTCACTCCCTCTTCTATAAGAGTGGCTTGGAAAACTCTACACTTGTGGATAGGATCTCTATTTCCATCTAGAATATTGTAATGATTCCCAAACGTTGTAATATGAGCATCAAAATCATCATTATAATGAACTACAACTTTTTCATAATGGAACCCTATTATGTGACTCTGTGGGGTTTCTTTGTGGTTGAAACTATCATTTCCTCCAAAAATATTGTTTCTTCCTAAGGCTTCCATCAGGATGTCCTTGAATACTAAGTTTTTGGGGGTATGGTAATATTTGGTGCATAGATTATATTCCTGAAATGCAAAGTTGCTATAGACAAGTTCCACTCCACTAATCTTGAAGAGAGTAGTGCAACAACAGCCTCCTAGAAAGCATCAAGTAAATTTGCAAAAGAGTCGTTGGACTCACCAAAGCTACAATGGAAATTTTTGGGACTCTAGGGATATATAGGGGAAAGTGGGGGAAAGATCAATGGAAAAGAGTTCAATGGAATTTGATATGGAGAAGCGGAGTGAATTCCTTGGCTATTGTTAGGATCTCATCATTTGATCAAAATTTAGGGCTACCTTCCTTTCTTCCTAATATGAAATTAAAGAGTAAAGCTAAAGCATCTTTTGTTGGGAATACTGCTTCTAAAACTTCCTTATCCATTCTTTCTTTTTTTCAATGGGGATAATGGGTTTCTCTTCTGAATGCAATGAGTATGTCAAGCCAAAACATGTTGTGGGCATGTCACAACCTCCACAAGGCTCTCTATATCCTAGTGTCCCGATTGGTTCTTGCAGAGTGAAAATTCTCTACTTTGACCTTCTAGTATCTTAAGCCTTCTTTAACAAGGTGCTCCCATCATGGTCTCCATTTTGTTTATGGGCTTTATATTCCTATAACTTGAGGATTCTCAAAAATATAGTCCTAGGATTAGAAATCTGTGCTCACCAAAAATGGTCTATAAAGTAAGGCTATGATCTAAGTGTTCGAATGGTTCAAACAAATCTGAATTCAGACACTGATTGGTCACCTAATTGTTAGGCCAAAGATCTCAAGACTTGACTTAAGTAAAGGTTCTTATGCTCTCTAAGGCAAGCAAAGGATGGGAAAGAGGAGGCCTTGGGTTCAAGTCCTACAAGAGACATGGGAGAGTGTTTTGCCCCAAGAGCCATAGATCCTTCTAGAAGCATCCACTTGAGTTAAATCCAATCAACAGAGAAATGTGGCGTACATGTAGTTACATGGTCGACACTTGGATGGTGAGTATCCATATGCTAAAGAGGGTAGTACCTTGGAGGGATTTGTATATACAAGGCTTGGTTGCAAGGTGAGCACACATTCATTCAATCCTTGGCTTGGGGGAAACTCTATGAAATTGGTATCAGAGTCCTTGCATCTTCTCTACAACTCCTTTCCATGCCATAGATTTTCCATGGTTTGCATGTCTCTTCATGTGGAGTGGAAGAAGTTTGTCTTTATCCGAATTATCACCCATGTGTGGAGAGTCTTGCAAAGAAGAATATTCAAATGCCTATGGCCTCCAAATGTGGAGGAGGGCCCATCTTTTACAAGCTCCTGCATGCATCATTTTTGTGCTTCCAATGAGGAGGAGCAAGGAGTCTTGTCTCCTCTCTTGTCTTGTGAAGAGAGGAAGTAAAGACTTTAATTAAATAGGCGTTTTTCAATGCAAATCCCCTACATATGGGATAGTAACCAAGCCACTTGCAGCTTGCACATGCCCATTTCCCTATCCAAGCCTTTGACTGGAGTTGATTTTCGAGCCTTTTCCACACAATCCAAACTCGAGAGTGAATCCAAGGCATTGAATTACCTTTCGCTTACCAAGAGTGGAAGGAAAGATCAAATTTGGACTTTCATTCATACCATAGATGCCGTGAAGGAATATTTTTCTTTGATTCCCAAAGGGAGACAACAAGCGAGCTCTCTTTCGCATCAAGCTCAAAAGATGGAATACTTTCTACTGCAAGTAAAGGATGAAGGATCTTCAATGACTTCAACAAGACTTCCAAGATGTTCCAAAGGGTTTCTTGGTTACAAGAGATAGCATATTAAACTTCATCAACTCTCAAAGATTTTCAACCAAATTGAAGGATGAATCTTGGAGCTTCCACATCATAATTCTAGCACTCTCAGCTAGAATCGAGTATACACCAAGGCAAGTGACATATGGGAAGTATCTATTGTGAATTTTGTGCATCACTCTTTATTCTTGCACACACCACTTGATGCTAGGAAATTCCAAAAAATTAAGTATGGTGTGTGTGCAATGGAGGGATCTACGAGCCATGTTACGACAACATGTAGTGCCAATGCATACATGTTTTCTTTAGTATCTTTATCATCTATTTCATCAGGCATGCTTAGTCCACCAATATTGTTATGTGCATTGCATGCATCACCACGAAACATTTCAATTTCAAGTCATGTGCATGATGCATTGGATGTAGCAACTATGGATGTAGTTGTAAACATTGAGGGTACCACAATGCAAGGGGATAAAATCAATGCCACTTATACTGAGGGGCAAGGATTAGAAGTTAGGTTGTTGAAATTAGACTAGGGCTTTGGACACTTGTAAAATGTCCAAGAAGAAGTCTCAAAACTTCTTGAACATTTTGATGGAGTTCAAGGTCAATTTAGGGCCATTTTGGAATTAATACAAAGGCCCTAAGATTTTTGTAGGGCTGTTATAGGTGGCCACGCTAATACGATTACAACTATGCCAATGTCAGTCTTGATGGAAAAGGATTTATCCATTTCTAAGGCACATCTCTCCACTTGACTGGTAATATGAGTCGTCTTAGTTTGATGAATCATACCACTCCTTTATTTACTAAAATGTTTGGCAAGTAATACATGTAGGTTGTCCCTTAGATGTTTCCTTGGGAAAGGACCTCCAACCTCCTTACTTCTCGAGTGAAGATAGGGCTCCAAACAAGGAAGTTATCCTAACATTCTTGGAGAAGTGGGAGAACATCCACCAACTCAAAAGTACTTTCGAGCCTATTAGAATGGTAGGAGCTAGTTTGTGACTGGGCCCAAAGGCATGTACATAGTAGATAAGTCTCCCAAAGACTCATTGAGGACCCTCAACTTGGGATGAATTTGCTCCTCTCTTCAAAAAGGAGTTTCTCCCCCATAATGGGGAGCAATGCAATTGGAAGGCTTGGATAAAGTTCAATAGAAAGGAAGATCATTGTCGATTTATATTTTGAAATATCAAGAAATTATTTTTCACTCTGATTGTCAGTGAAGACGGTGGTGGCAAAAGACTCACCAACACCCAAATCAAACAAAAGGCACCTCTGCCACACACACTCAATAGTCACTATGAAAAGTACCCTATACTCAAACTCATAACTAGAAGTGGCCATAGTAGGCTGCATCTTGCTCAACCAAGATATGCATGAGCTACCAAGCATGAAGCAAAGACCACTAGTAAACACACAAGCAATCTTCAAGGCCAAAACGTTGCAATAATGTGTCAATGTTTTTTTTTTGGCATAAAGATATTCCCCCATCAACTTACAAAAAGTGAATTCCCAAATAATGATGCAAATGCCCCAAATATGACACCTCAAAACAAGCATGCAAATCAACCTTAAATTTAGGAAATATGCTTCTCATTAGGTCTAGTGAGCAGCATGCACCAACATACACAACAACGATCAGAAGTACATCATTTGCATGCTTAACATATAAGGTGCCTTTAGTTGGACTATTCTCAAAACCATGTTCAATCAAGTAGGCATGTATCTTTTCACACAAAACATGTGGTGCTTGCTTCAAACCATATAATACCTTATTCAAACTGCGCATTTTGTTTTCATTCCCTTTTTGCACAAAACCATGTAGCTGAAATACATACACTCCTTCATGTAAGTCACCATTTAGAAATGCGGTTTTAATGTACAATTGGTATACATTCCAACCATGATGAGCTGCAAGTGCACGGACGCTATGAAGGGTGGTCATTCAATAAGTGGATGCAAAGATTCCATCAAAATCAATGCCTCTCTCTTGAGCATAACCTTTTGCAACAAGCCTAGCCTTATACCTACCAACTATTCCATCAGGCTTACGTTTTAGCTTGTATACCCATTTCGTACCAATGGCCTTTTTTCTTGGAGGAAAATCACATAAAGACCAGGTAACATTCTTCATAATAGCATTATATTCTATTGCATAGAAGCCACCCATTTTTTTGAATTTTATGCTCCATCAAAAGAAATAGGCTCATTCTCATCACAAAGACTAGAGGTAACCATAACATAGAAATTTGATGCAAAGAAAGCATTATGAGAGCCTGAACAAGTACGATAAGATAGAGGTGGATATAATTTTCTATCTCTTAAAGTTTGCACTAGCCATTTAGGCATAGTTTTTGCCTTCTCTATATTACCCCTCTCATCAACAAGTGCATCATGTAAATCTACATGAAAAATGGAATGATCCGCATCATCATGTGGAACCTATAAAGACTAAGAAATTGCCTCATTCGAACAAGCACTTTATTATCCACTTGTAAAAAAGAAGTAGTAAAATGTCACACAAATCTCCAGGGCTAATTGAAGTCTCCTTGGTACATGAAAGTAATGGTTGAATTATATCTTCAACAAAAACAACATCATGGATAACCGAAGTACATTTAGTATTTGGATGATACAAACGATAGCCTTCACTTTCAAAACTGTTCCCAACAAAAATACATTTCACTACTTTATAATCCAATTTCCTACATTGTTTCATGCACTAATGCATATGTAAGACAACCAAAGACACAAAACGAGCAATATATGGCATGTGACCGTGCTTAGCCTCATATGGAGTGATAGATTGTAGTGCTTTGGTGGGACACCTAATAAGTACATATGCTAGACACATAACAACCTGAAGTGAGAATCTATGTGGTAAAGCTTGACTTTTGAACATAAACCTTGCCATTGTGAGATCTATTATTTCTTTTAGCAGCTCCATTTTTTTGAGGTGTATATGGCACTGTACACTGATATTTTATCCTAGGCTCAACTATAAATGCATTAAAATAAGAAGACATGTATTCCCCCCCTCGATCAGAATGAAGGGTGCCTAATTTACATGCTGAAATATTTTTAGCCATAACTAGAAATTTTTTAAAGCACATAAACACTTGCAAAGTTTCTTTTAATGGATACGCCCATGCATGCCTAGAGAAATCATCAATAAAATTCACAAAGTAAATGTAGTTTCCTAAAGAATGTGTTTGCATAAGACAACATGCATCACTATGAACAAGCTGTAATTTATGGGCTTTTCAAACAAAACCATCTTTTGGGAAGGAGGAATGCTGCACTTTTTCCAAAATACAGCCTTCACAGACATGTTTACAAGGTTCCTCAAGTTTGGATATAGAAGAAACCACTTCAAATTTTTGCATGCATATCAAACTAGCTTGCATGCCAAAGCTTTGCATCTGAGATAGCATGAAAATCTTGAACTACACATGCTAAATCATTCATAGATTTTGTATAGTCAATGAGCTTATACAACCCAATGTGACATAAAATTCTAGAAGCAATAATAACATTACCATTTGAGAGATCATGAACTATACATATGTCATCAATGAATTTGACAACCAAGCCAATATTGGCTAATGGTGAAATTGATAACAAATTTTTCTTGATCCCTAGTACACACAAAGCATCTCACAATGTGGAAGGATTACCATCAGTAGTAGTCAAAATGATCTTACCAACTCCCATTATAGGATAAGAGTTATTAGTGCATGTGACAATATTCTGTGTAAGGGTAGGCTCAAGTGAACTAAAGAAATTGTGTTGGGAGGTAATATGTTTGGTTGCCCCATTATCAAAATACGAAACATCTAAGTCTATTGCAGACATACACTGCTCATGAGAAGATGGTCTTGATGGGAAAAGGCTACTAGAAGTACATTGAAGGAGATAATGTGTTATCAGAATCTTGCTCACATGCACATAGAGGTTGCAAACACAGAAAACACACATAAAAATAGAGACGTCAAGAGACGAGACCGAACACAATATTGGGTCCCCCCCATGCACTCTGTTTTGATAGTCCACAGAGTGCATGTATTTATAGGAATTTTTGATTACTTCAAAAAGAGTGGTTACATGAGAGCGGCTTTGAAAAGCATGCCTGAAACTAAAAGTTGGTGACTTTCGTAGAAAGCCTTTTCTTTCAATATAAAAAATTGTGGTCTACAATGACCCTTATTCTAACCACTATTTTTCTACCTATTTCTAACAATAGAACCTTCTACGCGGATTTATTTACAAACTAAATTATAAATTGGATTTTTTGATGTACACCCTAAAGTCGGATTATTGATGTCCGCCCTTTCACACTTTCACGCCCTCATGAACCTCCAACTGCTATATCAAAAACACCAAAAACACAATAATACATTAATAAATTAATCACTCCAACAATGTATTATTCAACATATTCCATAAGTTATAACATGCCCCTCAGTTGAAAAAGCAACTGAACTCAGTTGATAAAGTAAAATAAACATGGAGGGCCAGTCACATGTTCCATCACTGAACAAAAAAAAAAACCATGTTCCATGTAAAACACATGCATGGAAATATTCATGGAGGCATTAAATTATTAAGATTATATATGAGGTGCTAACATAGCCTTTAAATAAGTCAGTATTCTAATTCAATTTCAAAAGTATATCTAAAGTATGATCCTACATATCAAATTCTATGTGTAAATCCATTACGTATAATCAAAGAAAATTAGACTAGCGAAAAGACTTTTGTTGTTGATGTGGTTGCTGCAAACTGATCCTCTTGAGAATCGATTGGTACTCATTCTCCGCATCATATGCAAAGGCAATAGCTTCATGAAGCGATGTAGGTTGGCATGAGCAAAGCTTTGCTTGAATCTCCTTCTCTATCCCATCATCATACTTCTTCTTCATAATATCAGTGGAAACATCTTCAAGCAAGCGAAGAGATAGTAGGTATTGGTAGAACCGATCCATATAGGTTGTAAACGTATCACCTTCCATCCATGTAAATTTATCCCACAATTGTCGAACATGTAAGTTGAACTGTAGGGTAGAAAAGAATCCTTAGGCTTTTCTTGAAAAGCCCTCCATGTGTTTGGACAATCTACACTATAACAAAGATCATTCCACCAAAACTGAGCTTTTCTTACTAAATACTTAGTGGAAAATTTGACTTTTTCACTTTCAACATATGTTTCATCAGTATAAAAATCATCAAACTATGAAAGCCATGAAAGGATTAAAGGGCCATCCCTTATGGCCATCAAACCATAAAAACTGGTAATTCTTAACGGCAATCTTGGAATGCGTGCCATCCGACTGGGCAGAGACAATAGCTTTGACCACCCTCGTAAGATTGTCTTCATCAGATCGCATCTTTTTGAGTATTTCATGGCGTTGTCGGATCTTGTTTTGAGCGCCTCGTAATTCATGCCATAGGAGCTCCAGTTGTTGCTTGAGTGTTACCTTGGGTAGAGGTGATTCACGGAAATCCTCCATGTTGTTCATAGGATCCATGAGGATGTAGAGACAGAACCTCTTGCTAGATATGCAAAAACAATTTTTGAGTTTGTTTGAGTTAAAATGTAAAAGGAATGGTTGTTCTTGGGAATTGAAAAAGTAAGAAAGAGATGAAAGTTATGTTAAATATAAGAAAAGAGAAGTAGAGTGACAACACAAAGAGATAGTGTAGTGGTAAAACACTTCCCTTGTGTGGGTGAGGTTGTGGGTTCAAATCCTCACACCTTGGTGAATATAAAACTCCTTATTGCCATTCATAAATGAAAATTGGTTCGTTCGTAGCCAACGGTCACCAAGGGAGCCTTGGGTGCCAAAGATGCCAAAGTAATGCCTTAGTTATGCCTTAGTCGACGCCTTGAAGTAAGCCGAAGGAGTAAACATAGATTCTGGTTTTGGAACTCGAACAGAAACCGAAACCAAAACTAGAAATAAAATTGAAACCGAAAACGCGGAAATGGAAGCGGAAGTAGAAATGGAGCTGAAGCCAGAATCGGAATCGGATTGCGAATAGAGAACAACAAAATAGAGATCAATTTGCCAAAAAAAAAAAAAAAAATAGATCCCTCCATAGTGACGTGTGCAAGGCTCTGATACCACTCTTATCAAGATCTTGCTCACACGCACACAGAGGTTGCAAACATAGAAAACACACAAAAAAATAGAGACGCCAAGAGACGAGACCGAATGCAATATTGGGTGCAATCTCCCCCCATGCACTCTATTTCGAGAGTCCATGTATTTATAGGAATTTTTGATTACGTCGAAAAGAGTGGTTACATGAGAGTAAAAAGCTTCCTTCTGTGGGGTTCAAGGGGCCTATGCTCCTCGCTTGCATGACCAAGATGATAGGACTTCTGGTCATCGAGATATTGTTAGATTATATATTTTTCCTCTCTTGATTATGTTTATCTATATCGACTCCCATTGTAAAAGATACATAAGCATGGCCTATGTGAATCTCTACACAACATTTGTGCACTAGTGAGACCATCTAGAGTTTGTTTAGATCACAATCTAAGATCCATATTGGGAGCACAATGGTGGACAGTACCATCTTTGTAGCTCCTTTGATCTTGAAAATTTGAGAGTTTGAGTTCTCTATCTCTCAGTTTTCATCTCTCTCTCTCTATGTTTTTCTCAACTCTATCTACTAGTCTATTGTGTTGTTCTATTATTTCTCATATTTATCAAGAAAGGGAAATTTTCCTCATTAATACTTACATGAGAGAGATGATCGTTAAAGGCCCTCAAAATATCGATTGAAAGACATTATTATAGTTACTTAGCCAAATTCAAATATATGAAATTATAGAATTCATTCTTCCTTCCCTCCCTTGGAGCTTGCCAATCTATCCTTCTACACAATCAACTTCTTGATATGACTACCCTTGGAGTAAATAACTAGACTCTATATTATACAATCTACAATCTATTCATAGAAAGGATTTTCTACATACACCTCAAGAGCCATAAAAACATACCTAAAATATTTGCAAACAATCTTTACTAACTACACTTTTACAGGACAAATAATCAAAGAGAATCCATATACTTCTAATTACAAAAGATGATCGTATGTAGATAGATTGCACAATAAGTGAATGATTAGATTAGTTTTACGAAATTCTTGAGTACAATCAGTGAGACATAGTCATCAACATGGTATTATTGAAAATATATAGTGAGGCCTAATGAAGAAGAGGACTATTCTTCTAGATAACTTCATCTACCTATTCCACCTCCACATACCTATCTCTCTCCTTATCTCTATATGAATTCCATCATAGAATTATTTTTATAAGCATTACCCAAGTTAAGTCTATCAATTTTGTAATACAAGGATTGGTAACTTCTATTGTCAAAAATACCAGTGTCCTCTATCACGTTCCACCCTCTTGGAGGACATGTCAACTACCTCTAGCAAGATGGTCTTTTGGTAACTTGCTAAGGTTCAAAAGTGTTCTTATTATCGGACATATTTCTTTACTTCCTAAAAAGGGTGATTATAGAAAAAACGGATCTTACAAAGATAAACTAACGAAGATACACATTTTGAATCTGTACAATAATAAAATTACAATTCCTAGATAGCTCACTTGACATGCTGTAGTGGATTGAACTAGCTAGCGAGAGTTCATTCTTGCACATGCATGGGATCATCTACAAGGTCATTAGGTAGTAGGCCTTTAGCAATGGTCAAATACTCATCATACGTTCCTTTTAACCTTTTTCTATAAAGTTTGTAGCAACTTTTACACATTGATTGGATCCAATAGTGTGCCTTGTTGGAATGTTGAAGTTATTTTTGTTGCATTGTATAACACTACATCTGCATCTCCAATAGAAAGTTTTTCTTGTGATTCTACAAAAGTATATAAATTATACTTTGTTACCCAATGGATCTAGATGTGTAGATATTTCACTCCTCTATCCTTTGCCTTTGAACCTTCCTTGAAGTCCTATATGTTCTTCTATAGCTTCAATCTCTCATTATTCTATCTCTTTTTGAAATGGTGCTCTATAGATCCAAGGTTGTGTGTGCCATGGTTCTGATTACACCTTGGGCTACTTTTATCTAGTCTTCAATAACACTTTTGTGGACTTGTAACACATGGTTTTTATCCTATAGTGTGTTGCCCATTGGTGCAATGCACCATACTTAGTTTCCTTTGTCTTTCCTTCTTCCTTGAGGGTTTCTATGATGGGCCACAAATTATGTAGTTCCTCTTGAAGTTCCTCGAATCGTTGTTGGGCTACGAGGGTCTAGTACTGATACTGCATAGAATCTTTGACTTGGTGCTACATCTTGTGTATGGCCGCTCTTAAATACTAATTTTCTATTTGAAGTTCCTAGAGTGTAGTGTGGCCATTGGTCTACATGGTGACAATGGTGGTTACAACAAAGTATGAAATTTTTTTTTCTATGAGATGATAGATGGTTGGGAAAACAATGTGTGGGAATTTTGGGTTGAATTGTGAGAAAGGTGGTGGTAAATATGAAAAGGAATCCTCTTGCTTGATTTGGTGTTGTGTGTGTTATGGCTATTGCTCTTTCTATCATGATTTATGTTGATAATGTTATTGTTATTGTTTAGAGTTTGTTGACTTGGTATTGTGTGTTAGTCTTGCCAATGTTGATTATTTTATTGCATCTATTGTCGTTATTGTTCTCATTGTTGCTTCTTGTTAGTGGAAGTGTGAATCATATGAGTTGAGTGTTGTTCTGTTAGGCCGCCGGATTGGAATATGTAATTTTATTTTTCATAGTCGCACGCACCGAAAAGGTGTAGCGAACAGATGTAACTCTTTATTCATTAATGAAAAGGCAATACGGTGTTCTTCGGCGTGAGGCGTGAATCGCCAGACTGTTTGTCTCGGCGACCGGGCTAGAGGGCTGTGTTGCAGAATTGCAGAAATATTGAGTATTGTATTCTGTTTGTTGAATTGCAGTAATTAATCATTAAACATAGTAATGCTACGATAATGTTAATAAGTCTATGCAAATTCGTAGTTGTTAATTCGCGTGATAAGTGGACTGTGTCGTGATAATCTTTGATTTGAAAGACAGCTAACTATTTAGTTGAATGTTAAATTGGGAAAATTAAACAAAGGGCCTCTGCACTGTCAAACCCCTATCCATCCCCAAGAACCCAGAATGAGATTAAAAGTGGCTTAAGGGAAGTGCTTTTAACACTGGCACCGTCTGTGGGAAAGAGATCGTAGACATTATGGGAGGTACGAACTGTCAAATTTCTTCGTCACCATCTGTGGATGTCCACGCAGATGCAGTTAGTGTCGAAGTAAATGCAATCATAGACGTGCCTAACACTGCTGAGGCTGTGATTGAAACTGCTGATGAGACAAATCGGAATGAGACCAGAATCGTGTTTGTGCCGAACGTTCTTCTCCCTCTTCCTCCGCCCACTACCACTTTTGAGCCTGTTGCAGTTCTTCCTGGTGCAATCTCCACTGCCATCCGCGAGGCGTCCACCCATCAGCTCTCTTCTCTCGATTACTCGCCCCCACCCTCCCCTCATCTATTCTCTGCCTCATCATCCCAACCTCCTTCTTCTCTTTCACCCCCAGCAGTCATGTTCACCGAATTGGAGTCTATGGGTCGTCTTCTTATACAATTTTCCCAGCAATTGCCTCTCCAAATGAAGTTAGCTACTCAGAATATTCGACAAGAGTTGCATAGTAAAGTTGACGTGCTAGAAGCTGACATTGCTCCACTCCAGGAAGCAGCCAATGCGGTCAAAGCCGAGAATCACGCACTCCAGCTTCAGTTCCAGCAACTTCAAGCACAATTAGCAGAAAGGGATACTATGATTGTTATGGGATAGCGAGCTTGCGGAATTACAGGAAAAGACTATCCTCCTTGCTCATCGTGAGGAAGAAATTTCTCAATTGAAGCAGTTAGTACAAGATAAAGAAGATGCTCGCGTCGCGATTGGTAATCTACTAGAGGAAACACGTGCGGACCTTGAGCTGGTAACACAGAAAGGACAAGAAATGGCTGACTTGGCCATGCAAAACACTGAAGAACTCAAGACATTATCCGCTGAGCTTTTTCAAAAGAGCCGTGACTTGGAAGTACAGACGGGCTGGATGCTTCAGATAAAGAAGGAGATCGAAGGTATTATAAAAGAGAGAGATGCCTATTATAAAACTATCCAATATCAAGCTCAGGAGCTGGAATGACGTGAAAAGCAGTTAGGCATTCAAGTAGACAGGTTGTCGAAGAATTGATGCAGAGATCGCTAATATGAAGCAGGAAAGAGATGTTAGACTAGCCAACGATTTTTATTTTCAGGAAACATTTTTGCAGACGCAGACAGAACTGCTGACGAGTCAAGTAATTGCTGCTAGTTTGATTCGAACTGATGCACAATTGGTCGAGCCGGACATTTTGAAGACTATGCTGGACTCATTGAAGCAGAAGATCACTCGCACTTTTAAACTAGCCAGATCCCTATATATACAAGGCATTATTGATGAGCCTTGATTGTATTTTCCTTTTTGGATTCGAGTCCACTATGCGTGCCAGTGTTAGGCCGCCGGATTGGAATATGTAATTTTATTTTTCATAGCCGCATGCACCGAAAAGGCGTAACGAATAGATGTAACTCTTTATTCATTAATGAAAAGGCAATCACGGTATTCTTCGGCGAGAGACGGGAATCGCTAGACTGTTTGTCTAGGCGACCGGGCTGGAGGGCTATGTTGCAGAATTGTAGAAATACTGAGTATTGTATTCTGTTTGTGGAATTGCAGTAATTAATCATTAAACATGGTAATGCTATGATAACATTAATAAGTTTGTGCGAATTCGTAGTCGTTAATTCGCGTGATAAGTGGACTGCATCGTGATAATCTTCGATTTGAAAGACAGTTAACTATTTAGTTGAATGTTAAATTGGGAAAATTAAACAAAGGGCCAGTGCACTGTCAAACCCCTATCCATCCCCAAGAACCCAGAATGAGATTAAAAGTAGCTTAACGGAAGCGCTTTTGACAACAACATATGTACTTAACAGGTGTCCCACTAAAGCGCTGCAGTCTATCACTCCATATGATGCTTGGCATGATCGCAAGCCATCTGTTGCTCATGTGCATGTTTTTGGTTGTTTGGCATATGCATTAGTGCATGAACAACATCGCAGAAAATTGGATGATAAAGTAGTAAAATGTATTTTTGTTGGGTCCAGTTCTGAAAGTAAAGGCTATCGTCCGTATCATCCACAGACTAAACGCATTCTGGTTAGCCGTGATGTTGTTTCTGTGGAAGATGCTATTCAGCCATTGCTTTCATGTACTAAGGAGACATTTGTTAGCTTCGAAGACATGTATGATACTTTGCTGCCTCTTTTTACAGGTGGACAGTCTAGTGTTGGTCCCAATAAGGAAACTTCTCAACCTTTGTAGGTTTCATGTGATGATGAAGATCATTCCATTTCTAATGCAGATTTACATGATGCACTAGTTGATGAGAGAGTTGATATTGAGCAGGCAAAGACTATGCCAAAATGGCTGGTGCATACTTTGCGTGACAACAAATTAGATGCACCTCTGTCATATCGTACTCGTTCAAGCTCTCATAGTGCCTCTTTTGCATCAGATTGCTATGCTATGGCTGCATCTAGTCTTTGTGATGAGAATGAGCTTGTTTCGTTTGATGAAGCACAAAATTCAGAAAATTGGATGGCTGCTATGCAATCTGAATATGATTCTATAATGAAGAATGGTACTTGGTCTTTATGTGACTTGCCTCCTGGCAAGAAGGCCATTGGGACTAAGTGGGTATACAAGCTGAAGCGTAAGCATGATGGTACAATTGACATGTATAAGGCTAGACTTGTTGCAAAGGGTTATGCGTAGGAAAGAGGCATTGATTTAGATGAGACCTTTGCACGTACTTGCCGAATGACTACAGTTCCTAGCATCTGTGCACTTGCAGCTCATCATGGTTGGAATGTACATCATTTGGACATTAAAACAACATTTCTGAATGGTGACTTGCATGAAGAAGTGTATGTTTTTCAGCCCCATGGATTTGTGCAGAAAGGGCATGAAAACCAAGTGTGCAGGTCAAAGAAGGCATTATATGGTTTAAAACAAGTACCACGTGCTTGGTATGAGAAGATACATGCCTATCTGATTGCACATGGTTTTGAGAACAGTCCAACTGAAAGCACCTTATATGTTAAGCGTGCTAATGATGTGCTTCTGATCATTGTTGTCTATATTGACGACATGCTGCTCACTGGTCCTATTGAGAAGCATATTGCTGATTTTAAGGCTGATTTGCATGCCTCATTTGAGATGTCTGATTTGGGGCATTTGCATCACTGTTTGGGCATTCAGTTTATGCAAGTTGATGGTGGAATGGCTTTGTGTCAAATGAAATATATTGACATATTATTGCAGCATTTTAGCCTTGAAGACTATAAGCCTATTGCCACTCCTATGGAGACAGGTTTATGATTGAGTCTTCATGATGCTGGAAATGCATTTGATGTTGTTCTCTATCAACAGGCTATTGGATGCTTGATTTACTTATGCATTACTCAGCCAGATATTCAGTTTTCTGTCTCAAAGATGAGCAGGTTTATGCATTGCCCAGGAGTCAAGCATTGGTAGGCGATTAAGCGCATCTTTCCCTACTTGAGTGGTACTCGGCTACTTGGGTTGTTTTATCCCAAGGGGGGATCACTACCGCCAGATTTGCATGCTTTTTCTAACTCTGATTGGGCTGGTTGCTATGACACTCGTATGTCCACTAGTGGCTTTCGCTTCATGCTTGGTAGCTCATGTGTATCTTGGTTGAGCAAGAAGCAGCCTACTATGGCCACTTCTAGTTGTGAGGCTAAGCATAGGGAAGCTTTCACAACGATTGTTGAGAGTGTGTGGCTTAGACGCCTTATGGGTGATTTGGGTGTTGGTCAGCCTTTTGCCACCATCTTCACTGGCAGTCAGAGCGCATTGGCAATTGTGAGGAACCCTATGTTCCATGCTCACACTAAGCATATTGAGGTGCATTATCACTATGTCAGGGAGAGGTTCTCTGCTGGGGAGATCAGCTTGGCATATGTGCCCACGCAGGAGAACATTGCAGACCTTTTCACGAAGGCTCTGCCTAGGGAGAAGTTTGAAGCTTTCCGCAAAGCTTTGGACTTACTTCCTTTTGTGGAGTGATTTCCACATAGCTTGGCACTTCCTTATACATGAGTGCGAGTTCCTTGTTCACTGCATCACTCCTAGGGGGGATTTGTTGATATATTTAGGTAGTTGTGTGTGTGAACACACTAGGACCGCCGGGGTACTTTTTTCCCTCTTTAGAGGTTTTTTTCCCCGGTTTGTATATACGCCTATTGCCCTAATGGGCTACTTATCTTTGTACATTCTCTAGTAATACATTCAGTATTGTGTGTTTTGCTCCAAGCTTCTTCTCCTTCCTTGTGCTCTTCGCGTGCTTCCATAGACGTCTATCTCCAACAGATTGTTCCAAACAAATGGGTGTTTAAATTAAAGAGGAGTGTTGATGGTTCACTAGCTAGATATAAAGCTAGACTAGTTGCCAAGGGATTTAAACAAACACAAGGCATAGATTATGATGAAGTTTTTAGCCCTGTTGCAAAGATGGGAACAATCAAAACATTAAAGCTCTCAAAGATAATCACACATGGGAGCTAGTGCCAAAGAAAGAAGGTATGAAGATTGTTCCAAACAAATGGGTGTTTAAAGTAAAGAGGAATGTTGATGGTTCACTAGCTAGATATAAAGCTAGATTAGTTGCCAAAGGATTTAAAAAAACACAAGGCATAGATTATGATGGAGTTTTTAGCCCTGTTGCAAAGATGGTGCTTCAAGGAGATAGCCATTATATCAACTCGACATCAAAAATGATTTTCTCAATGGAGAACTACAAGAAGAGGTATAGATGAGTCAACCGGTTGGATTTGAACATGAAAACCTCCAGACTTTGTTTGCAGGTTGAAAAAGGCACTTTATGGTCTGAAGCAAGCACCAAGAGCATGGAATCAGAGATTGGTAGAATATCTAAGTAAGTGTGGATACAACCCAAGTAGTGTAGATCCTTCATTGCACATGAAGAAGGAAGAAAATAGAGAGGTATAGATTTGCATATACGTCGATGACCTCATCATAATAGGAAATGATGTTACAGGGATCAAAGATATCAAAAGGAATCTTGGTAAGGAGTTTAAAATTTCAGATCTTGGAGAGCTGAAATATTTTTTAGGAATTGAAGTTATTTATGGAAAAAGTGGCATCTACTTGATGCAAAGAAAGTACTTGTTGGATGTTCTTTTTAAATTTGGAATGAGTGAATGCAAACCACTCACTCAACCCATGGACACAAATACAAAGATTTGCTCAAATGATGGAGAACTATTGGAAGATGTAACGACATACAGAAGCATTGTAAGATCATTAATCTATGCGAACATTACAAGACCTGATTTATCTTATATTGTTGGTGTACTTTCTCAGTTTATGCAAGCCCTGACAAGTGAACATGTAAATTCAGCCAAGAGAGTGTTGAGATACATAAAGCACACAGTTAATCATGCTTTGTTTTACACGTTTGATGAAGAATTGTAGGTCAAAGGCTTTCGCGATGCTGATTGGGCAGGTTCAAAGGAAGATAGGAGATCAACCTCAGGTTATGTGTTCATGATAGGAAGCAAACCTATCACATGGAGCTCAAAGAAACAACCTACTGTTGCACTTTCATCCATGGAGGCTAAATATAGAGGACTAGCATTTGCCACATGTGAAGTAATGTCGATTAAAAAGCTTTTGGCTGATCTTGAAGTGCAAGTTGGAACCATCCCTATATATGGTAATAACACGTCAAGTATTTACTTGGCAAGCAATCATATGTTTCATGCAAGGAGCAAACAGATAGAGGTCCACTACCATTATGTAAGGGGGAAGGTATTGAGCAAAGATGTGGAGATAAAGTTCATCAGAACAAAAGATCAGGTTGCAAATATGTTTACAAAGTTCTTGGATGCTTCTAAACTCAAAGGTTTCAAGGATTTGATAAATTTGCAGGAGATGGTTGAAGATAATTCCCAAATGAGCTTGAGGGGGAGTGTTGAAGATAAATGTACAAGCTCATTTTCACATGATCTATGCTTGGATAAATTTACCAAATATAAAGATAAAGGAAAAGAAGAGAAAAGAAAAAAAGAAAACAAAAGACTCTAGTCAAAATTCATGATGAGTAAAAGACAATATCTGCCTTGTAGTCAATGGCATGTAGTGGGCAAAGTGGTGAGTTAAGAACGAGGCACAAACTTCTTCACATGCTCATTGGTTATAAAAGTGGAGTGGGAGCACATTCTAAACAAGGAGAGAAAGAGGCAAGAGCTCCCAATAGTCAGATCTGGTCATTTTGTCATTTTGTCTTCCCATAGGCTCCTTCCAGTAGCACGTCATTTTGTACACAGCTCTGTTGTGAACCTCATATCTCAGTGTATATGTAACCATTTCTTGTGTTTAAACACTCATTGGAAAGCTTATCTCGTGTAATTTCTCTATCTCAAATATCTCCTTCAAAGCTTATATATTCTGTGAGATATCAGTCAAAGAGTGAAGTGCAGTTTTTCAGCATACCTGTGTAGACAGGTAGTCTATTTTGGTTGGTTAAGTTTTCCCGACCAAAACGTATCCAAATTGCTTGATTTTTGGCTTTTTGGAAAGCTCTTTGCATTTACTTTCTCTATCCCAAATATCTCATTCAAAGGATTTATATTTTGTGTGATATCTATCACAAAGAGAAGTCTAGTTTTTCAGTATACTTGTGTGCAGAGATGGTCTATTTTGGTGAGTTGAATTTCCTGACCAAAACTCATCCAAATTACTCGATTTTTAGCTTATTGGAAAGATATTTGTGTGTAATTTCTCTAGCTCAAATATCTACCTCAAAGGATATATATTGAGGGAGTTATCAATCCGAGAGAGAAGTTCAATTCTTCAGCATACTTGTCATATGCATCCACTTTATCCCACATGCAAGGGCCCTTTCTCAAGCCCTCATGCATTCTCATGCAAGTTCCATTTATCCCATATAGGAGGTAGTTTGCACTCTACTCTATATACAGAGGGCTAACTTCACCTCTCCTCATTCATTCTTGTACTCCTTGGAGGCTCTCGAGGCTTTAGCTCCACACGTGATATGTAAGTTTCCTTTCATAATTTACTTTATTGCTTTCTTTATATTTTCAATATGAAGTTCTGTGTGTATTTTGATCCACCATAGTTTTTCATTCATGTTATTTGTCTTGGGCCATGCTTCTAAGTTCATAGTGCTCATCGAGAGCTCCGAAATATCAAATTTTGGTGCAAAAGGTATTAGAACATGGCTTTTTTAAGCTCTTCAAGTAATTAGCGTGACACTTTGGATAAAGGTTAAACATCAGTTCTCACATTTCTTGTGCATTCCATCATATTTGCAAGATGCCTCTAATTGCACTCTTTGGATCTTATCATAGGTTGAGAATTCGAATTTCAATCCCCTTAATTTACAAGGGTAAACAATAATTCTCTATATTATTCTTCTATGGACAGAAGCGCCAACTATGAGTTGCTTGTTTGAGCTCCAAGGGATTACCTTTGAACCTAGCATAAAGACATATCCTTACGTACTCCTTTCCTCATCTTTTCTAACTGCCCAAAATCTATCACTACAAGCCTTTGACACCCAAATAATCATCATATGTGCAAGATAGACCTTAATTGATGTTGTGATTCATGTATCTAATCACCTTTCTTCATACAATCAAGTGCTCATGCATGGTTGCATTAAGGAATTATGATGACACAACCATATATACCAAGTTTGATATACTTATGGTAGTATGAATCAATGATTCAATGATGCTTCTATAAAAGGTAATGTACGTAAACAATTGTACTTGACTTCACATAGAGGCTTTATGGGTTTTGAGAGAAGCTTGCATCCATTCAAGCCAAACCTACACAACACATCCAAGAGAGAATTTTTCTTAATCAACATTATACATTCTTGTGAACAAATATATACATACATGTGTCCATACACATGCACTTACATAGAGACATGATTGCATGCATGCTTGCCTTCACAAGCATAGACATCTGCACTGGCAATGTACATATGCATTCATGCACAGAGGATGCATGTTGTATTACATACATGTGATGGATGATTGTGTTCGAAGGTCAAGATGAAAGAAAAGAAGCTTAGGCGGAGATACCACCAGTAACATGGTCAAAGAATCGTCAAATGTTAGTTCTCCTCTTTTTCAAATGTAATAAGAAAAAAACACACAATTTTGCAAACATTGCACAATGCTAGGTGATCAGATGTACAGCATCTATTACGAAAATGTAAATAAATAGCACATGTTGACACTAGTGTATTTGTAGAGCCAATAGATGTGAATCTTCTTTATTACAACACGTAAAAATTCTCCAATGTAGCTTTTTTAGTACAAGAAGCACGTCCATTTATAAGAAGCTACAAATATGAAAATATCCTGTACATGGAGATTACTTTTAGTAGGCAAAAGAATTGTCTACATAAAAGTAGTTCAACCAACCTCAGTTGTAACTGTTAGAGTATAAGGTGTTGTCAGGACAGATGTCAGGGTTGGCAGCAGTTCCTTGAGCACAAAATGATGCTTTTATGGAAAATAAACATTGCATATTGATTTCTGTTCACGAGTAGCTGGTTGCTTGCAGAAGTACCACTGATCCAAAGAATGAAACTTCTGAGAATACATATTGTATTACTGTACATATCCTGGAGAGATTATTAGCACAGAGATGATAACATGTCAAGCAATGTAGCCATAAATTCCATCTGCTTATCTGCATCTATCTTGCTGAATGGAGGAACATGCACAAATAAACACTTGGTTCCATGAACAGCAGCATGGCAAAGGGAGTGGTAATACACATAATTGCAAACAAAACGACCTGCATCATCTGACAGAGCTACATTGAAGCCTTTCTTCACTAGAGAATCAACTAGCTCTGGTACAGGGAAATCCGTCTGTGAAGAAAAACAACTTATAAGCAGCCATCCAATCATTCTCAGTAAAAAGAAGCAAAGTTTATTATGAAATGCAATCCTTCATAACTCATCTTATAAATTCAAGCAGTCGATGCGAGTGGCTGGAGATGCACACAATTGACACCCCATCAACACACAGGCTACCACCTTGTTCACAACACTCCATCTATGTGCATGTGTGTGTGCATGTACCCATGTGCCTCTGCATGTGTGTGTGTGCGTGTGTGTGCGTGAGAGAGAGAGAGAGAGAGAGCACGCGTGTGTGCATGCATGCGCATGCGCATGCACATACTCATGCATGCATGCCGACTTACTCGTATGCATGAGCACGTGCACACCTGTGCAAACATGCACACACCCATGCATGCATGCCACCACACACCTGTGCACACATGCACACACTCATGCATGCATGCCGCCTTATCATATGCATGAGCACGTGCACACCTGTGCAAAACATGCACACACATGCATTCATGCCACCTAACTCATAATACTCCCTCTATATACATCTGCAGTGAGTTCACAATGAAGACATTTAGAAAGTGAGCTCATTTGATTCTGGACACATGTAGAGATAAACAGCACTATCAAATATGTCCATTTAATTCCCCTCAAAGGCCCAATAATATTAAGGTTGCCCTTAACGGAATGCCTATCAGCATAATCTATCTACATGCTCTGATATGATATTCTGTCCCACAATTACAGTTAAAGGCTACATTATGACCCCTATCAGTGTACAGGTCTCCATGATTGATTATGTTCCTACTATCTAACCTCTTGTAGTTTTTGTGTGTTCTTGAACGTAATTCTTTGTTCTCTACTTGAGGGGAAAGGAAAGTGAGAGGAATCAGATCATATCCCTCAATAGCTTAACAGAAAACATAACTTTATGGAGATCTGTGCTAAAACTCACGTGGAACAATTTTTTTTCCCTGTTTTGACAAACCTTTTTATGGCATTGAAAAGGTGATATAGGGGGATCTCATTAATGTTCAGTAGCGTGGTTATGAGGGAATGTGCTTCACTCACACATTCCCTCATAACCATGCTATTGAACATCACAGAGATCCCCCTATATCACTACCCTCACATAGAATACCTACACCTTTGAAAGGACAGAGGACTGAGAAAGTAAAGGGATGAGATTGATAATGAGAAATGTACAATTACAAGCCTTATCATTGGACCTACAAGCGTAACATTTTACAAGCTTTCCTATATGGCTTGAGTTCATGTTAACATCCTCTCCCCTGGGCCCTGCTTTAAATGCAAAATAAGTATGACGTAATTCATAGAGCAATATGTTTGCTCTATACATGATTTAACAATCAATGCTCTCATATTACCTCTCTGACATGTGAAAGTCCATCTGCTGCTACAATAGGTGATCTCTGAAAATCCACAGCAAATATGTCACGAGCACATTAGAGATCTCAGGACTCTACTTTAATAAGTAATAATTTGATATAAAAAAAGTCTGTGTGCACGTGCATTTGCATGCTCATGTGCATACAGAAAACAAAACCAAGGCAAAGAACAGCAAAGATTACCTGGGGTTTCCAGCCCATCTCATCTGGACAGCGAAATGTTGCCTCATTGATGGCTCTTCTTTCAATTGCAAACTTGCTCGCTCCACTATTAACGCCCATATGCACCTGCAATCAGCAAGTCAAATAAATAAAACCACCTTATAAACTCACAAATACATTAGCCTCAACTTCTGCAATATATGCAGGAAGAAACACTCACAACTAAAGACCACAAAGTTTGTGAATCTATAAACGATCAAAATAGAAGGTGTATGGTTTCATCAATATGATAGCGTATGGACACACACAATGCACCACCTTGAAAATCAAGGCTGAGGGTCACCAAGAAATAGACTCTCTCCCCATCAGAGACCCAGGTGTTTCTCATGCTAATAAATTATAATCAGGGCTATATCTCACAGTGGCAAGCTGGTAGTGCAGAATTGTCTTCACTCAGGTCTTGCAGATCTCTCCCTTCTAATCTGAAAATCAATGACTAGAGACATGCTTCTAGCATCTTGATTAACACAAGGCATGCAAGATATGCTGAAATTCCCTGATGTGTAACCAAGAAAATCGTAGGCCACATCTGGGACCCTTTCTTTGATATCATCGGCTTGTGCCTTCCCTCATAAGCACATTTCCAAGCCCTGACAAGTAGGGATTCTCGCCCAGATTTTTCCTAGACCAACATCTCAATCGCTTGAAGGCCCTCGCAACAGGCCCAGAATTCTGTGCACAGGCACTGAGCAGCAACATTGGAGATGGAAGAAATGATGGGGACAGTGGATGATTCTGATCCTTCACTGGACGTTGAAATTCCTGCACATCAATGGCTGCCCAATGAGTTCACTGCCTTAAAGGAGGATGCTCTCTATTCAAGGGTATTTCTAGTGACCACTACAAGAGGTCCATCACAAGTAGGCCAATTGGCCTTTCTTCTTATCTTTATGTTCTTTTACTACTGCAACGGAATTGTATCGCAGTGACAACTAGATCTATTCTCTCAAAAAGTCAGGTATCTTGGTATCCTAAGAGCTATTAAATATAAATATTATTTCTTGCCTTCTATATATTGAACTTTTTGCTGTTGCAAATGAGTTTTTCATCATGGAGGAACATTAAAGAAACTCTATTTAAGAGTTTTCAGTCTTTTCATGAAGCAATCCTATGCTCATTTTCATTAAAGAAACTCTACTTAAGAGTTTTCTGTCTTTTCATGAAGCAATCCTTGATGATTCTTTCTGCAGCTGTGATGCTCCCAACAGTGTAGCTTCAGGACCACAGTTTTCTTTTTATGAGCTTCAGTTGGCATTTATGCATTTTGTTATTATTACCTTATCATGCAGTGTTAGATCCCCTCAAATATCCTTCCTGCAAGACAAGACAATGTACCAACCATAATCATAAAGAAAGAGCAGATATCCGACTCGCCTTCCAGCACTAGAGTCCAAAGGGGCTCACCCAATGGCCTGGGAGTCTGCAGAGCCACCGCCTCAAGAGCCTGTGTCTCATACCACCACACCCACACCATACAATTATACTGCCTAAGGGTCAACAGCTGAGATGTATGTGCACGTGAATGTCTCAAATGAGACCCAACAGTCCTATTTGTAGGCCTCCCGTTCCAAATATCATTGTTCAAGCTGGTGGACAAATAACCCCTTTGGCCAGATGCATGCTATTGACACCTATCCAAATGTCCCAGACAAATTTGTTAGATCCCCCCCAGGATCCGTCCTGGAAGACAAGGCAAAGTACAAGCCATAAAACATACAAATGTAGACCTTGGTCTCACTTCCCAGCCATGGAGCCCAAGGGAGCTCTCACTCCTGAGCCCCCGAGTTTCCAACTATACCAAACAGTCACCACTTCAAAAACTGGTATATCTCATACCACCAAACCAGTGTGGTTAGCAACAGGATAGCAATGGGGTGGCAATGCAGGTTGAAGTTGTGAGCCCCAAGTTGCGATAACATTGCGTAAGAATCGTTTTTTTTTTTTTTTTTTTTTTTTTTTTTTTTTTTTTTTTTGGGGGGGGGGGGGGGGGGGGGAGGGGGGGGGTGGTGTGTGGATTTCAGGTATCCCTAGTGTATATATCCTCTTATAAATGCCTAAATATCATTAAAAAATCACATTAAGACAATATATGTTAAGACTTACATTATCACATACAGATTGTGAGTCCAAGCTGTGACTTGTGACATGTCATGATTCATCACATAATATCATCATATGTGATGATGGATATTAGAAATTAGATTCGTAGATGTCAGCTGATCCAAATGTCATTGTCCAAGATTAAACGATCAATATTAGATCAGCAACATAAATAGATTCAAGAATCAAATCGTATTACATAGACGGTAAACCATGACTCAATCAAGATTCAAGATTCAATACACACCATCGTAGATGATTATATCATAAACAACAAGTCACAAGCAACAACACTAAACAATGAATATTTTATACACAATGGGCATCAATGATCATCATACATCCATAGGTCAATAATCATCAAAATGAAAATACAAATGATAAACCACAAATCTGTGTCTCTCTCTCTCTCTCTCTCTCTCTCTCTCTCTCTCTCTCTCTCTCTCTCTCTCTCTCTCTCTCTCTCTCTCTCTCTCTCTCTCTCTCTCTCTCTCTCTCTCTCTCTCTCTCTCTCTCTCTCTCTCTCTCTCTCTCTCTCTCTCTCTCTCTCTCTCTCTCTCTCTCCCCCCCCCCCCCCCCCCTCTCTCTCTCTCTCTCTCTCTCTCTCTCTCTCTCTCTCTCTCTCTCTCTCTCTTTCCCCCCCCCCCCCCCCCTTCCCCCCCTCCCTCCCTCCCTCCCTCCCTCCCTCACCCCCCCCCCTCCCTCCCTCCCTCCCTCCCTCTCTCTCTCTCTCTCTCTCTCTCTCTCTCTCTCTCTCTCTAAAAAATTGGCGAACCAATTCTTCAACAGCCTAACTCACTCCCAAGTTGCAATAGACTTAGGCATATGCTTGGTCCTTCGAGACTTCTTAACCTATGATCCAGAACCATCTCACGTTCAATCAAAACATACCAAGTAGTATCCTACACAACTTAGTTGACCACTATCACACTCCCTACTAAGGAAAGCCTCATAGAGATCTAGTAAACAAGCATCCTTGTGATATTCAAGAAGTGGGAACAAGATATCGATATGGCATCCAAGTTAATGGACTATTCTTTTCTATAAAACCTAAGCCAATTAGAAAGGAACCCTCTACCCATCAAAAAAACATAAGGTTTGTGTCAAACAACATGATATTAGATTCATTATAATTCTTGAACCACTTTGAGATTCCAAGAAAACCTTGAACTTACCTTATATCATCTTCAAAATCTAAACTTGATTAAGCTCCTCAATGAAGAGAGGTTTGGATATCTCTAAACCAAGGAGTCTATTATCATTAATGGAACTCAAAAAATTTGGAGTAATAGGACGATATAGGTTCACCTATCTACTCAAAAGAAAGTTCTCACTCAGATTTTAGAATTGAGTTCACTCTTTGCTCCTTTATAGACTTGCAATTCTTGAAGTTCATACACTTAGAAATCTCATGTACTCTAAAGTAACCCTGAGAAAGGACCACTCCATTCTATGATAGGCCTTCTCAAGTCTACGAAAAGGCATGCTAACTCATTCCCTATAAGACCACAACCTCCTAAAGAAGTGGATATTATTAAGATACATTGTGTTCCTTAGGAAAAGGAATTCAAAACTTTTGTAAAAGGTATGGAGTATGGACACAAAGATTGAAAGGAGCATGTAGGTCAAAAGTCATTGCCATAGTCTTGTATGTTCTTACAAAGAGTGCGATAATAGAACTCCACTATTGACCTCATATTTGCTTCCCCTCACCCTGTGGAAACAAAAGACAAGCCCATTTCACTCATCTTGAGAATAGAATATGACATCCCAAAGAGAGAAGTCACACTATGGAATAGAAGGCAATTTCATTGATATTAACAAGCATTCATAGAGATGGGGGGAGAAGGACATCCAAACAAGAAGGACATAAGAGGTATAGAGGGAACATTGTTCCAAAACTTGACTGATCCTCTTCCCTTGGACGTTACCTTCTTAATGATTGGCAATGCATAACGACGTTTACACACCACTTAAATTATGGAAGCCCTTCGAGAAAGCAGACATCAATTGACAATCTAAGTCGTATATGTTACAATCTCAGAGTCCATACAATCTGAATTTGTAGATGAGGAGGATTCTAGCGATGGCCATGGCCACACCTTCGATGAACTTAGGGATAGAGATGAAATGTACCACGTTTTGAGCTTACCCATCGCAATACGGATCCAATCATACATGCCTTACGCTAAAAAGGTTTCAAGTCAAGTGCAAGGACTGAGGATGGCTATCAACCTTATCTAAGATGGGCAAAAGGTGGCAAGAGATCGTGTAGTTTGCTATTCGATGCCCTGGTCCTTGTACAAATGACTCGGATGCAATATATTCTTTGACCACTTTCCACATCTACAGCTACGAAAACCTCTCTAAAGGAGTCCCAAGGTTTTATCAGCACAAACGTCACACATGTGCCGATATGAGATTATAAAGAAAGTGAAAAATTTTCTAAGGATAAGCATTGAGTCACAAAACTTTCTGCATCAACTGCGGTGCAGAAGTAGAGTTACGCTCCTTTCCATTGCCTGCATGTGCGTGCCAGAGAGGAATTGAGATAGGAATGTAAGTACAAGAGAGAAATAGAGAGTTTGTTTGCGAGACATATACCCAGATGACTTGATCAGAGGGAGCTTCATTGGATCGTTCTGTGTCTTTGGATGGAAGATATGCCTGCAGAAGGTTAAGCAGATCGGATAAGGCTCCTTCACCTGCCACTTCCAGAACAGATACGCTCCCTAGCTTTGCCCGTTGCTGTAAGCCTCTCTTTGCGATGTACTTCTCAAGCGAAAGGGCAAGGACTTCGGTCGGGTTCTCATCGACACCATAGAACTTTTTGAAGCCAGTGACGTGAATTGTGCAACCTGCCGGAACGCCTTCGGATCCCATCCTTTCACTCTAGAGTCAGATGGAACAATCTTCAGATCCGTCCGTCCAACGCAATTCTCCCGTGCAGAGGAGAAACCCAGGGACGCAGATTCGACCTTTGCAGCTCAGTCTTCTAGTACAGAAGAATGGAGCTCCGCGCCCGCATCCGGGATCGCCGGAAGGAAAGCGCAACGGAGAACAGTCGGCAGTTGCTTGCGCCCGGGGGACGTCCTCAACCGACGACTTCATGCTGAATCATGGACTTCGATTTTATTTCTAATACTCCGGAGTCGGGACTCGGGAGGTGTCCCAAAATCTATTTCGAGAAAGCCAAATGGGCTTCAACATGAATTCAATGTACAAAGTTGTTCCACGGCCAGCGTTTAAAAAGAAAACAAATGCATTTTTTTTTTTTTTAACCGAGGTTCAGCTGGAGCCTGTTCCTTCGAGCTTTAACTTTGACAGTGCAAGTTTACAAGTGAATAGACATAACTTTGACAGTGCAAGTTTACAAGTGAATAGACATAGTATCCATAGGAATTTTCTTATCTCACAAAGCAGGGGTTAAATAAGGTGACAACTCGATTACAACTGGTTTAACTGACCAAAGCCATTTCATATCCGATCCAGGGGCTAAACACCTATTATATGCAACCTAGTTGGTTTTTGGCATGCTTGAGTGGAGCGAGGGTTTAATTCTCACTTGTGGTATTAGTAGGACATGTCTTCATCTTTGGTGAGATAAAAATGGTGCTTTTTTGGGATGTCTCTTGGTGGTTTTCAAACATTCTTGGTGGATGTTGTTAAGAGTGGCATGAGTCATACATGTACACATTCTGGAAGCACTTCGTCAAGTCGAAACCAATCTCCTTCCCTAGCCTTAAGGCCATCCTTTCCTAGTTCTTATCCCTAATGGGTCTTCGAATTTTATGGATTCCTAATATGAGGGTCATGTGAGGATGGGAATAGGGACTCTAAAAAAAATTGGTTCGGTGGAGTGTATAGGTTGGAAAACGGTTTGTGTTTGTGGAGGGCGGAAGCTCGGAGGGGAACCAAATAAAGAAGTCCCTATGTGGAGGACGGAGATGGGAATTGATGTGGTTAGTTGAAAATTTAGAATAAAAGGACGTGTAGGTCGTGGAAGGGGTGCCATTGTCTATAGACTCTTATGATTTTGCTTCACCATGTTCCATTTAACAAAAGCTCATTAATTTAATTTTTTTAGGAAACCGTTTAATTTTCTCCATCCACTTGTGTTGCCTCACAATGACTATTCACATAGAGTGATGGAATTTTGAAATATAATCATCACTGTTCAGTTCAAGATTCTCATTAACCCTCATGTATAAGGAAGTGCCAAGCTATGTGGAATCAATCCACAAAAGGAAGTAATCCCAAAGCTTTGCGGAAAGCTTCAAACTTCTCCCTAGGTAGAGCCTTCGTGAAAAGGTCTGCAATGTTCTCCTGCGTGGGCACATATGCCAAGCTGATCTCTCCAGCAGAGAACCTCTCCCTGACATAATGATTTTGCACCTCAATGTGCTTAGTGCACTCTAATTGTCAGTGAAGATGGTGGTGGCAGAAGACTGACCAACACCCAAATCAACCATAAGGCGTCTGAGCCACACACACTCAACAGTCACTTTGAAAGTTTCCCTATACTCAGCCTCACAACTACAAGTGGCCACAGTAGGCTGCTTCTTGCTTAGCCAAGATATACATGAGCTACCAAGCATGAAGCAAAAACCACTAGTGGACACATGAGTGTCATAGCACCCAGCCTAGTCAGAGTCAAAAAAAGCATGCAAATCTGGTAGTAGTGATCCCCTCTTGGGATAAAACAACCCAAGTAGTCGGGTACCACTCAACTAGCGAAAGATGCACTTAACTGCCTGCCAATGCTTGACACCTGGGCAATGCATAAATTTGCTCATCTGTGAGACAACAAACCGAATATATGGCCGAGTAATGCATAAGTAAATCAAACATCCAACAGTCTGCTGATAGAGAACAACATCAAATGCATCTCCAACATCATGAAGACTCAATCGTAATCCTGTCTCCATAGGAGTGGCAATAGGGTTATAGTCTTCAACACAAAACACTACAATAATGTGTCAATATATTTTGTTTGACAGAAAGCCATTCCACCATCAATGTGCATAAACTGAATGCCCAAATAATGATGCAAATGCCCCAAATTAGACATCTCAAATGAGGCATATAAATTAGCCTTAAAATAATCAATATGTTTCTCATGAGGACCAGTGAGCAGCATTTCATCAACGTACACCACAATGATTAGAAGTACATCATTTGCATGCTTAACATATAATATGTTTTCACTTGGATTGTTCTCAAAACCATGTCCAATCAGATAAGCATGTATCTTTTCATACCAAGCATGTGGTGCTTGCTTTAAACCATATAATGCCTTCTTTAACCCTGCACACCTGGTTTTCATGGCCGTTCTGTACAAAGCCATGGGGCTGAAAAACATACACTTCTTCATGCAAGTCACCATTCAGAAAGGCTATTTTAATGTCCAACTGATGTATTTACATTCCAACCATGATGAGCTACAAGTGCACAGATGCTACGAACAGTAGTCATTCAGCATGTAGGTGCAAAGGTTTCATCAAAATCAATGCCTCTTTCCTGCGCATAACCCTTTGCAACAAGCCTAGCCTTATACCTGTCAACTGTTCCATCAGGTTTACACTTCAACTTGTATACCCACTTAGTGCCAATGGCCTTCTTGCAAGGAGGCAAGTCACATAAAGACCAAATATCATTTTTCATGACAACATCATATTCAGATTGCATTGCAACCATCCAATGTTCATAATTTTGTGCTTCATCAAACGAAACAGGTTTAGTCTCATCATAGAGATTAGATGCAGCCATAACATAGCAATCTGATGCAAAAGAGGTACTATGAGAGCCTGAACGAGTATAGTATGACATAGGTGCATCTAATTTGTTGTCACGCAAAATCTCCACTAGCCATTTTGGCATAGTTTTTGCCTCCTCAATATCAGGTCTCTCATCAACAAGTGCATCATGCAAATGTGCATTAGAAATGGAATGATCTGCATCATCACATGAAACCTGCAATGGTTGAGAAGTTGCTTGATTAGGACCAGCACTAGCCTATCCACTTGTAAAAAGAGGTAGCAAAGTATCATACATGACTTTGGAGCTAATAAATGTCTCCTTCGTACATGAAAGTAAATTCTGAATAGCGCAATAGGGAGGCCTCGTGGGCCAAGCTGATCTTCAGAAACAAAAATGAGTTGGCCCTCAAGGGGTCCCCGAACTGGAAGAACCTTGACATCATGACCCTGCTATTCTCCCCGATACCTGTCTTCCCGAAAGGTTCCAATCTCGTATGCTCTCTTTGGAAGGGCTGGAATAAAGTCAAAAGTTTCACAAGAATTAGTGAGGACTGGAAGTGGGCGGCCGGAATCAGACAAAACGACTCTATCTGGTTCCCGATACATGGCATCCGGAGTGTGGAGTCGTGGAACATTCAAAATGCCAAGAAGTTATGGAACAAAGGATTCAAAAAATGGAAACACCTCTGGAAACAGGACACCAACAGTTGGATCAACTACGAGGATATCGACCCTCGCATAAACATCTCCTACGAAGAATGGAACACCTTGCAAAGCAGATGCCTCGCTTGGGATCGTCACAAAACGCGCCTTCTCATGGGACATGATGCTCCCAACGCGCGTGGTCTCAAATGGCACAATGGAAATAGCCTACTCAAAATCCCGAACATCAAAGAAACGAATGACCTCCAGATCAGCCTCAACAAGAAGTGGTGCCTGTCTTGGACGCGGCTTCGGTGGAACATGAAATTCATGGGTATCTGGCACCCACTTATAGAGATTAAGAAGTCGGTCCTCTTATGGCAAATTCTTCATCGAGGAATTTGGACTAACCATAAGGCAAGCAAAATTTGTGGAATCCCTCCGTGGTGCAAACGCTGCCACCGTGCAATCGAAGATGTCCCACACATCTTCCTTACTTGCCCCAACTCCTACAGAACCTGGCAGATGGTTGGACTGAAAATCAAAGCTCAAAAACAGCTTAGTTGGAAACAAATCCTGTTAGGAGAAGCGATTGGATGCTCTGCGGCTCTCTGGAACGCAATCAGAGGGGAAGTCCTGTGGAAAATTTGGCGGGAGCGGTGCGCTCTCAACTTCGGCGACTCCCCCAGGGAGTGGTCGATTGAAAAATCTCTATTCCTCCTTGGCAAAAGGATTGTCAACAGTAAGAAATCCCCCCCCTTCAGGCACCATCAAGTCTTCCTGTTGATCAACAACAAGCTCAAATCCAAGTGGGTCCCGCATGAGGGCGACGAGAGGGTGATCAACCTTCTTTGTAATGTAACCTAGGAATCAACCAAGCTTCCCCTGCTTTGTGGGATTTGGGGGGTCCCGTGGGCACTAGTCCCCTTCTTTTGTACCTTTGTTTCTTAATTTAATTCAAGTCCGGGAGAGTAGGCGATTGCCGAACTTCCTTTATATTAAAAAAAAAATTCTGAATAGCATCTTCCACAAAAATAACATCACAGCTAACCAAAATGTGTTTAGTTTGTGGATGATACAAACGATAGCCTTTGCTTTTAGAACTTTACCCAACAAAAATACATTTTACTGCTTTATCATCCAATTTCCTGCCATGTTTTTCAGGCACTAATGCATATGCCAGATAACCAAAAACAGCTAGGTGAGCAACAGATGGCTTGAGACCATGCCAAGCCTCGTATGGAGTGATAGACTACAGTGCTTTAGTGGGACACATGTTAAGTACATATGTTGTATACATGACAGCCTCAAGCCAGAAACTATGTAGTAAAGCCTAAAACTTGACCATACACCTCGCCATCTCCATGAGTGACCTGTTCTTCTGTTCAAAAACTCCATTCTGTTGAGGTGTATATGGCACTGTACACTGATGTTTCATCCCACGTTCAGCCAGAAATGCATTAAAGTCAGAAGACATATACCCCCCCCCCCCTCGATCAGAATGGAGGCTTCCCATTTTACATGTTGATAGATTTTCAGCCATAACCAAAAATTTTTTGAAGCACATAAACACTTCGGACTTTGCTTTGAGTGGATATACCCATGCATGCTTGGAAAAATCATCAATGAAAGTCACGAAGTGAAGATAATTTCCGAAAGAGGGTGTCTGCATAGGACCACAGACATCACTATGAACAAGCTGCAATTTCTAAGTAGCTCAAACTAAGCCATCTTTTGGAAAGGAGGAATGGTGCATTTTGCCCAAAATACAGTCCTCACAAACATGTTTTCCGGGTGCCTCAGTTTGGACAAAGAGGACACCATTTCAAATTTCTGCAGGCGTAGCAAACTAGCAAAATTCAAATGACCAAAGCGTGCATGCCAAAGCTTTGCATCTGACATAGCCTGAGAATCATGTACTACAGATGCCGAATCATTCATAGATCTTTCATAGTCTATGAGCTTATACTACCCACGACATAAAATGCCAAAAGCAATAATCATATCACCATTTGAGAGATCATGAACTGTATATCTGTCATCAACAAATTTCACAACCAAGCCAATCTTGGCTAATGCAAAAACTGCTAACAGATTTTTCTTGATCCCTGGCACAAATAAAGCATCCGACAGAGTGAAAGAACTACCATCAATAGTAGTCAAAATGATCTTACCAACTCCCATAACAAGATAAGAGGAGTTGTTGGCACATGTGACAGTATTCCCTATAGGGGAAGGCTTAAGTGAAGTGAAGAAACTGCGCTGCGAGGTAATATGTTTGGTTGCCCCACTATCAAAATCCCAAACGTGTGAGTCTACTACAAACATACACTGCTCATGAGAAGATGGGTCAAAACTGCAAACCATAGTAAGCACCCATTCATTCTACACAAGATTAGCAGACTTTTTTTTTTTATGTAGAGGACTCTGCAACAACCATTTCGGCCTCTTTCTTCTTTGCCTCTTTAGCAGCCACTTTTAGACAGCTCTTAATGACATGATCATTTGCTTCATAGTATTTGCAAAAAAAAATTCTGCTTTTCTGATTTCTTCTCATCTTTGTCTTCTTTCTTCGAATGTGTAGCATTTGCAGATTTCTGCTTACTAATAGATGAGCTCCATTTACTTTTGCCCTTCTGACTAGCCAGGAAAGCTTGATCTACAACAAGCATAATGAACGTGTTCTACCTAGACTTATCTTCCTACAGTAGAACAGAAAATAACTCTTCAAATGATAGGGCATTTGGATTTCCTTTCATCATTAAACAAAGAGTAGAAGCAAAACTCTGATATGAATCAGGAAGACCACTCAGAATATTCTACACAAGTGAGCTATCTGGTATAACTTCATCAGCAAAAATCAATTGTTCCTTCGAATCCTTGATTTTTTCAGAAAGCTATCCATAGAATCACCTTCATTCATATGCTCACTCTCCAACTGTTTTTGAAGGTAAGCAATACGGGCCTCATTCTTAGCTTGGTACAATGTCGTGTATCACAAGCATCCTTATCTATTCTGTAAGAGCAAATGTGAGGAATAATGCACGTTTGACAGACCAAGCTATCAATGCATGTGCCTGAGCATCTCTACCATCCCAACGAATTTGCTCTACAGTAGGTGCAATAGAAACTTCAGCATGAACAGGAATCTGAAGAATATCAACATCTTTAATGCCATCTGCATCAGCTTCAATACCTATATTTGTAGGTGTAATAGGACGTTTTCAACACCCTGTACAATGTTCTACAATCCTTTTGCAAAAAATACATGTCACATCATATAAGCCCATGGGTAATTGGTATCATCCAACTTATCCTCAACAACTGACATATGAAATACATCACTGCTTTTAGCCATGGCGACTAACTAAAATACCCTGATGCAAAAAAATGACTGTAATTGAAAAATTTGAACAGAACTACCTTGATAACTTCTGCTAGACTTGTAGCAGACTTCGAGATGCTTATACTGGCGAACCAAAACCTGTATATATCTTTGACACAAACAGATGAAATAGCCTGTGCAAGCACTGTGATAGTGCGTTCACAGGCCAAAACGAGCTTAGATCACAATTTGAGCACCATAAAACGAAGCACTTTTGATATCCTAATCACCCTAAGTATGCTCACCAAATTTCGTGCGATTCTGAGACTATGACCAGAGGGGTGTCGATGATGCCCTAGATGAAGCGGTGACGTGCTCTGATACCAATTGTTGGAGTTAGATGTCTACGGAAGCACGCGAACAACATTGTTGGAGTTAGACGTCTGCAGAAGCACGCGAACAGCACAAGGAAGAAGAAGAAGCTTGGAGCACAACACACAATACTGAATGTATTACTAGAGAATGTACAAAGATAAGTAGCCCATTAGGGCAATAGGGGTATATACAAGCTGGGGGAAAAAAACCTCCTAAAGAGGGAAAAAGTGCCCCGGCGGTCCTAGTGTGTTCACACACATCACTACCTAAATATATCAACAAATCCCCCCTGGGAGTGATGCGGTGAACAAGGAGCTGGCACTCATGTATAAGGAAGTGCCAAGCTATGTGGAAATCACTCCACAAAAGGAAGTAAGCCCAAAGCTTTGCGGAAAGCTTCAAAATTCTCCCTAGGCAGAGCCTTCGTGAAAAGGTCTGCAATGTTCTCCTGCGTGGGCACATATGCCAAGCTGATCTCCCCAACAAAGAACCTCTCCTTGACATAGTGATAATGCACCTCAATGTGCTTAGTGTGAGCATGGAACACAGGGTTCCTCGCAACTGCCAATGCGCTCTGACTGTTAGTGAAGATGGTGGTGGCAGAAGACTGGCCAACACCCAAATCAGCGATAAGGCGTCTAAGCCACACACACTCAACAGTTGCTGTGAAAGCTGCCCTATAGTCAACCTCACAACTTGAAGTGGCCACAGTAGGCTGCTTCTTGCTCAACCAAGATATACATGAGCTACCAAGCATGAAGCAAAACCCACTGGTGGACACACGAGTGTCATAGCAACCAGCCCAATCTGAGTCAGAAAAAGCATGCAAATCTGGCGGTAGTGATCCCCCCTTGGGATAAAACAACCCAAGTAGCCGAGTACCACTCAAGTAGCGAAAGATGCGCTTAACCGCCTTCCAATGTGTGACTCCTAGGCAATGCATAAACCTGCTCATCTGTGAGACAACAAACTGAATATCTGGTCGAGTAATGCATAAGTAAATCAAGCATCCAACAGCCTGCTGATAGAGAACAACATCAAATGCATCTCCAGCATCATGAAGACTCAATCGTAAACCTATCTCCATAGGAGTGGCAATAGGCTTACAGTCTTCAAGACCAAAACGCTGCAATAATGTGTCAATATATTTCGTTTGACACAAAGCCATTCCACCATCAACTTGCATAAACTGAATGCCCCAATAGTGATGCGAATGCCCCAAATCAGACATCTCAAATGAGGCATGCAAATCAGCCTTGAAATCAGCAATATGCTTCTCAATAGGACGAGTGAGCAGCATGTCGTCAACATAGACAACAATGATCAGAAGCACATCATTAGCACGCTTAACATATAAGGTGCTTTCAGTTGGACTGTTCTCAAAACCATGTGCAACCAGATAGGCATGTATCTTCTCATACCAAGCACGTGGTGCTTGCTTTAAACCATATAATGCCTTCTTTAACCTCCATACCTAGTTTTCATGACCTTTTTGCACAAAGCCACGGGGCTAAAAAACATACACTTCTTCATGCAAGTCACCATTCAGAAATGCTGTTTTAATGTCCAACTAATGTACATTCCAACCATGATGGGCTGCAAGTGCACAAATGCTCCGAACAGTAGTCATACGGCATGTAGGTGCAAAGGTCTCATCAAAATCAATGCCTCTTTCCTGCGCATAACCCTTTGCAACAAGCCTAGCCTTATACTTGTCAACTGTACCATCAGGTTTATGCTTCAGCTTGTATACCCACTTAGTGCCAATGGCCTTCTTGCCGGGAGGCAAGTCACATAAAGACCATGTACCATTCTTCATTATAAAATCATATTTAGATTGCATAGTAGCCATCCAATTTTTTGAATTCTGTGCTTCATCAAAAGAAACATGCTCATTCTCATCACAGAGACTAGACGCAGCCATAACATAGCAATCTGATGCAAAGGAGGCACTGAGAGCCTGAACGAGTACGATATGACGAAGGTGCATCTAATTTGTTGTCACGCAAAGTCTGCACCAGCCATTTTGGCATAGTTTTTGCCTGCTCAATATCAGCTCTCTCATCAACAAGTGCATCATGTAAATCTGCATCAGAAATGGAATGATATGCATGATCATATGAAACCTGCAAAGGCTAAGAAGTTGCCTCATTAGGACCAGCACTAGATTGTCCACCTGTAAAAAGAGGCATCAAAGTATCATACATGTCTTTGGAGCTAACAAATGTCTCCTTAGTACATGAAAGCAATAGCTGAATAGCATCTTCCACAATGACAACATCACGGCTAACCAGAATGCGTTTAGTCTGTGGATGATACAGACGATAGCCTTTACTTTCAGAACTGTATCCAACAAAAATACACTTTATTGCCTTATCATCCAATTTTCAGCGATGTTGTTCAGGCACTAGTACATATGCCAAACAACCAAAAACACGCAGATGAGCAACAGATGGCTTGCGGTCATGCCAAGCCTCACATGAAGTGATAGACTGCAGCGCTTTAGTGGGACATCTGTTCAGTACATATGCTGCACACATGACAGCCTCAAGCCAAAAACTATGTGGTAAAGCCTGACTCTTGACCATGCACCTCGCCATCTCCATGAGTGACATGTTCTTTCGTTCAGCAACTCCATTCTGTTGAGGTGTATACGGCATTGTACACTGGTGTTTTATCCGACGTTCAGCCAGAAATGCATTAAAATGAGAAGACATATATTCCCCCCCTCGATCAGAACGGAGGGTGCCCATTTTACATGCTGACAGATTTTCAGCCAAAACCAAAAACTATTTAAAGCACATGAACACTTCAAGCTTTGCTTTGAGTGGATATACCCATGCATGCCTGGAAAAATCATCAATGAAAGTCACGAAGTAAAGGTAATTTCCAAAAGAGGGTATCTGCATAGGACCACAAAGATCACTATGTACAAGCTGTAATTTTGTGTATCCCGAACTCAACCATCTTTTGGAAAGGAGGAACGTTGCATTTTGCCCAAAATACAGCCTTCACAAACATGTTTTCCAAGCCTCAAGTTTGGGCAAAGAGGACACCATTTCAGATTTCTGCAAGCGTAGCAAACTAGCAAAATTCAGATGACCAAAGCGTGCATGCCAAAGCTTTGCATCTAACATAGCCTGAGAATCATTTACTGCACATGCCAAATCATTTTCAGATCTTTCATAGTCTATGAGCTTATACAACCCACGACATAAAATGCTAGAAGCAATAATAACATCGCCATTTGACAGATCATGAACTGTACATCTATCATCAACAAATTTCACAACCAAGCCAATCTTGGCTAATGCAGAAACTGATAACAGATTCTTCTTGATCCCTGACACAAATAAAGCATCTGACAAAGTGAAAGAACTACCATCAGCAGTAGTCAAAATGATCTTACCAACTCCCATAACAGGATAAGAGGAGTTTTTGGCACATGTAACAGTATTCCCTGTAGGGGTAGGATCGAGTGAAGAGAAGAAACTGTGCTGCGAGGTAATATGTTTGGTCGCCCCACTGTTAAAGTACCAAACATGTGAGTCTACTGCAGACATGCACTGCTCATGAGAAGATGGGTCAAAACTGCAAATAGTAGTGAACGCCCATTCTTCTTCTTGCACAAGATTAGCAGACTCCATTTTTGGTGTAGAGGCTTCTGCAACAACCATTCCAGCCTCTTTCTTCTTTGCCTCTTTTGCAGCCAGTTTTGGACAATTCTTTATGATATGATCATTCCCTTTACAATACTTACAAAACAATTTCTTCTTTTCTGATTTTTTCTCATCTTTGTCTTGGTTCTTCGAATGTGCAGCATTTGCAGATTTCTGCTTACTAGTAGAAGAACTCCATTTTCCTTTGCCCTTCTGACTAGCCAGGAAAGCTTGATCTGCAACACGCATAATGGACCTGTTCTGCCTGGACTGATCTTCCTGCAACAGAACAGAGACTAACTCCTCAAATGACAAGGCATTTGGATTGCCTTTCATCATCAACCGAATAGAAGCAAAACTCTGATATGAATCAAGAAGACCATTCAAAACGGTCTGCACAAGTGAGCTATCTGGTATAACCTCATCAGCAGAAATCAACTCTTCCTTCAAGTCTTTGATCTTTGTTAGGAAACTATCCATAGAATTACCTTCATTCATGTGCTCACTCTCCAACTGTTTTCGGAGGTAAGCAACACGAGCCTCATTCCTAGCTTGGTACAATGTGGTAAGTGTATCCCAAGCATCCTTAGCTGTTCTACAAGAGCGAATATGAGGAATAATGGCACGTTTGACAGACAAAGCTATCAATGCATGTGCCTAGGCATCTTTGCCATCCCAACGAATCTGCTCTGTAGTAGGTGCAGCAGAAACAGTAGCACGAACACGAATCTGCACAATATCATCTTCGACACTATCTCCATCAGCTCCAGCACTTGTATTTGCAGTACCTGTTGTTACAGGTGTAACAGGACGTCTTTCAACACCCTGCACAATGTTCCACAATCCTTTTGCAACCAATAAATGTCGCATCATATAAGCCCATAATGGGTAGTTGGTACCATCCAACTTATCCTCAACAACCAACATACGGAATACATCACTGCTTTCAGCAATGGCCGGTGACTAAAATACCTTGATGCAAAAAATTGACTGTATCTCAAAAAGTTGAACAGAACTGCCCAGACGAATTCTGCTAGACCTGTAGTAGACTTCGAGACGCTTATACTGGCGAACAGAAACTGGTATATACCTTTGGCACAAAAAGATGAAATAGCCTGCACAAGCGCTACGATAGTGCATTCGGAGGCCGAAACGAGCTCAGACCGTGATTTCGGCACCCTCAGTATGCTCACCAAATTTCGTGTGAATCTGAGACTGCAAACGGAGGAGTGTTGACGGTGCCCTAGATGAAGCGACGACCTGCTCTGATACCAATTGTTGGAGTTAGACGTCTGCGGAAGCACGCGAACATCACAAGGAAGAAGAAGAAGCTTGGAGCACAACACACAATACTGAATGTATTACTAGAGAATGTATAAAGATAAGTAGCCCATTAGGGCAATAGGCATATATACAAGCCGGGGGAAAAAAACCTCCTAAAGAGGGAAAAAAGTGCCCCCGCGGTCCTAGTGTGTTCACACACATCACTACCTAAATATATCAACAAACACAAGGAAGAAGAAGAGGCTTGGAGCACAACACACAATACTGAATGTATTACCACTAGAATGTACAAAGATAAGTGACGCATTAGGGCAATAGGCATATGTACAAGCCGAGGGAAAAAAGCCTCCTAAAGAGAGAAAAAAGTGCCCCGGCAGTCCTAGTGTCTTCACACACATCACTACCTAAATATCAACAAATCTCTTTTAAATCCCTCTAAGTTGGATGTGTACAAAAAGGGCCTTTCATTTTTCTAAGTAGAATAGGGCTTTTACACACACATTCCGCCATTTTCAATGTGAATTGAGTCCAAAACCACAATTTAGTTAATGGCTTCTATTGCGGGGATGTGTGATGTAGTGGGGGGGATGTGTCACGTAGTGGTAAAAATTTGGTACCGTGGATTGAAGGTCCATAGATAAGTGTGACAGTAGCCCTTGAAAAATGGAAGATAAAGGGGGTCCCTTGAATGCATGAGCTATTCTTTCAAAATTTCAAGTCTAATGAAAGAATAGATCTATGGTCGAGCTTGTAAAAAACATCTCTTAAACAAGAGTTGTTCAAAATGAAAGTACATTAAAAAAGAAGTATTATCAATGTTTCCATCTTCCTATGTCTATATCATTTGTTATCGATTGCTTATGTGAACACATTCTAAGGTCTAGCTCGAACACCTAACTCAAGAGAACCGATGGAATTCTTCGCTTGTTTAATGTCCATGTTTTATGATGTGTGTACTATTACATGAAGAAACCCTTTACTTTGATTTTATTTTGCTTATCAGATTATTTTCGCACCATGATGGAGAAGAGCTGAAATAGAGAATTTACACCCTTTCTTTCTATTGTCTTTCTATTGTCTAGCAAACATTGCTTTCCTCTCCTATATCATTAAATAATGAAATCCTGCACTTCAGAGGATAGATCTTCCAAATATAATAAAAATATAATAAGAAGAGGTGAAATAGAGAATTTACACGCTTAGATTGTATCCTACTCATTTTGTTTTCCATATAATTGTTACCGTTAGTGTTCATATGACAGTCCAAATGGCCACCAGACACTTTTCTATATGTTCTTTGCTAAAACATATAGTGGCATGTTCATCCACAAACTGTAAGTTCGACTGCATTTGTGTTCGTGCTCTCAGTGTAGTGTGTGTGCTCTCAATGTATTTCTGCAGATCTATGGGGAGTATTGTGCGGGGCACCTGGATGTCGTATTTTGAGCATGAGGATATCGTCATGGAGGTCTTAGAGAGGAGAATTCGCTATGCTTCATATCCATCAAAATACTTCACTCGTATCAGAGCATTTCGATGCAAAATCTTTGTTCTTTTTATGTGAGCGACCAAGGCATAAACCTTGGCATACCTTGTCATCCGAGTCACCATTGGCATGGTTGGCTATGCGAGGAAGGACCTCAATGATCAAGGAAGACGAAGGTTCTCAATAATTCATGGGAGGTCACCCATCCTAGTACTTGTTCCCCCCAGAGATTGCTTAACTGGTAATCTCTTTCCACTAAGCTATACTCTTGTGGTGTTTAAAGAAGGGGAAAGACTAAATTTAACATTACCTTGAACATGTTTTGGGCCCTCAAAGCTTCATTCTTTACTTTCGAAGCTTATTTTGAAGCATGTTTTGAGTGATTCTTGGAGCCATCTTGGAGTACTTTCGTGCATAGTTCTCTTTGTACATGTTCAAGAAGATTTTTGTACTTCTCGGACAATGAATATTCATCTTTGAGGTTGTGTTTTTTGCCACACTAGGAAATCTACATGTTTCTTGAAAGGTTTTGGTTGTGGTGGGAGCAGCCACCGCCAATCTATGCAATTTTTTTGAGCAGAAAGAACAGAGTCGACAAACACTTGCAGGTGTTGTTGGATAGTGTTTGGGATGTGCATTCATCCTTTTAATTTCATTTTTTACTACATATATTGAGCACATACACACTATCTACGCTTCTGTGGATATCACTTAAGTATGTCTATGTGGTTATTGATATAGTAGTTACACATTTTCATAAAGCGTTTGACATTGATAAAGAGGGTCGTAGTGAGATTTCCTTAACTCAGAGACACCCAAATGTCAAGGTCTCTTTAGTGGTGCAGGTGGAAGTCTTACCCAGACTTGCCATAGGAGTTGTATGATAGTTGTTCCTAGGTGCTCGATAAGTCTAGTTGGCTTCTTTCACGTAGCTCATTATATGTAGTGGAGTTAGTGATTGACTATGCAGGTTTACATGTTAGTACTTGCAATTTTATGAGCTTTTCACACTCATCATATGTTCATTTTACAGAGGACACTCTAGCAAAATTTTTCCAGTTTTTGTTTTTTCAACTATACAATGGTCGATTTACTCCTTGATACATGTATTGATATGAGCACATATATTCTCACATAACCCTTTTTGGTTGATCATTACTATTCATTAATCCATTTTTATGGGGAGAATCTGTTGATTTTTTCCTAGAATTAGACACTTGGTCATCTTTTTTGAGCCTTAGTGGTGGTTGGACTCTTCTAGCTCCATTATCATTCTAGTCAATTCTCTATCATCATGGCATCAGACATCTCAAACACATCTGGTGGATCAGGTCTAGTGCTAGTGTTACCAAGAGGAGCTACAACTTGTAGGGAAAAAACCATTTTGAGATCTAAAAACTTGATGACACAAACTTTGCTCTATGAAAGAATCAAATTAAAGATGTGCTAATTTAGAGGAGGCAATGGAAGCAAGTAAATGGAATCTCAAAGAAGCTAGCTCACATGGATGAGGATGATTGGGATGAGTGGGATAAAATGGCTAGGTCTACCATTTGATTACAATGGCAGATAATGTTTACTTTACAATATTGGACTGTGAAAGTGCAGAGGAGCTTTCGAAGAAGTAATGGAATACATATGAAAAAGAAACGACATCAAATAAAGTGTATCTAATGAGAAAGTTATATGACCTTCTCATGAAGGACACAAATAGTGTTGTTGCTCATCTAAATGAGTTTGGTGCTATATTCTCCCAGTTACAAGCTTAGAAAATGGAGACGGATAATGAAATGAAAGTGATCTTGTTGTTATGCAACCTTGCCATCATCATGGGATATGTTTTGCACAACTATAAACAATAGTGCACATGGTGGTAAATTCATCTATGATGACATATGTGTAGCAGTCTTGAGTGAGGAGATTTGTAGAAAATCTATGGTTGGCAATCAGAGTGGAGATGCATGTAATGTTCATGATTCTTAGCAAGGAAAAAATCAACAACATGGTAAGAGCAAGAAAAAGGAAAAGAATGGTCAGCAGAATAAGATTATGAGTAAATCAAGGAAGATGGTGGATAGAATAATGTTGATATATTTAGGTGGTGATGTGTGTGAACACATTAGGACCACCGGGGCACTTTTTTCCCTCTTAAGGAGGTTTTTTTCCCCCGGCTTGTATATACGCCTATAGCCCTAACGGGTTACTTGTCTTTGTACATTCTAGTGGTAATACATTGAGTACTGTGTGTTGTCCTCCAAGGGTCTTCTTCTTCCTTGTGTTGTTTGTGTGCTTCCGCATACCTCGAGCTCCAACAATTGGTATCAAAGCAGGTTGATGCTTCATCTAGGGCATCATCGACAAACCTTCGGTCACAATCTCAGAATCACACGAAATTTGGTGAGCATACTCAAGATGATTAGGAGATCAAAAGAACTTCATTGCATCGTGCCAAAATCACAATTTGAGCTCGTTTCGCCCTCCGAACACACTATCGTAGTGCTTGTGTAGGCTATTTTATCTTTTTGTGCCAAATATATATATATATATATATATATATATATATATATATATATATATATATATATATATATATATATATATATATATATATATATATATGTATGTATATATATATATACATACACACACACACACACACACATATATATATATATATAACACTACCGTCTTCCCAATTCATACTAGAGTTTTGCTTCTACTCTTCATTTGATGATGAAAGGCAATCCAAATGCCTTGACATTTGAGGAGTTAGTCTTTGTTCTAGTGCAAGAAGGTCAGTCTAGGCAGAATAGGTCCATTATGCATGTTGTAGATTAAGCTTTTCTAGCTAGTCAGAAGGGCAAAGGTAAATGGAGCTCATCTACTAGTAAGCAGAAAGCTGAAAATGCTGCACATTTGAAGAAGGAAGAAAAAGATGAGAAGAAATCAGAAAAGCAAAAATTCTTTTGTAAGTACTGTAAAGGAAACTATCATATCATAAAGAGCTGTCCAAAACTGGCTGCAAAAGAGGCAAAGAAAAAAGAGGTTGGAATGGTTGTTGCAGGAGCCTCTACACCGAAAACAAAGTCTCCTAATCTTGTGCAGAATGAAGAATGGGTGTTTACTACTGTTTGCAATTTTGACCCATCTTCACATGAACAGTGTATGTCTGTAGTAGACTCAAATGTTTGGTACTCTGATAGTGGGGCAACCAAACATATTACCTTGCAATGCAGTTTCTTCACTTCACTTGAGCTCGCCCCTACAAGAAATACTATCACATGCACCAACAACTCCTCTTATCCTATCATGGGAGTTGGTAAGATCATTCTCACTACTGCTAATGGTAGTTCTTTTACATTGTCAGATGCTTTATTTGTGCTAAGGATAAAAAAAAATATGTTATCAGTTTTTTCATTAGCCAAGATTGACTTGGTTGTGAAATTTGGTGATGATAGATGTACAATTCATGATCTGTCAAATGGCGATATGATTGCTTCTGGCATTTTATGTCGTGGGTTGTATAAGCTTATAGAATATGAAAAATCTGTCAATGATTTGGCATGTGCAGTACATGATTCTCAAGCTATGTCAGATGCAAAGCTTTGGCATGCATCCTTTGGTCATCTGAATTTTGCTAATTTGCTACATCTACAAAAATTTGATATGATGTCCTCTTTGCCTAAACTTGAGGCACCTAGTAAACATGTTTGCAAAGGCTTTATTTTGGGCAAAATGCAGCGTTCCTCCTTTCCAAAAGATGGTTTAGTTTGAGCTACTCAGAAATTGCAACTTGTTCACAGTGATGTCTATGGTCTTATGCAGACATCCTCTTTTGGAAACTATCTTTACTTGGTGACTTTCATAGATGATTTTTCTAGGCATGCATGGGTATATCCATTGAAACCAAAGTCCAAAGTGTTTACGTGCTTCAAACAGTTTTTGGTTTTGGATAAAAATCTGTTAGCATGTAAAATGGGCACCCTCCATTTTGATCGAGGGGGGGAATATATGTCTTCTGACATTAATGCATTTCTGGCTGAACGTGGGATAAAACATTAGTGTACAGTGCCATATACACCAGAATGGAGTTGCTGAACGGAAGAACAGGTCACTCATGGAGATGGCGAGGTGTATGGTCAAGAGTCAAGCTTTACCACATGGTTTCTGGCTTGAGGCTGTTATGTGTGCAGCATATGTACTTAACAGGTGTTCCACTAAATCACTACAGTCTATCACTCCATATGAGGACTGGCATGGTTTCAAGCCATCTGTTGCTCATCTGCGTGTTTTTGGTTGTCTGGCATATGCATTAGTGCTTGAACAATATCACAAGAAATTGGATGATAAAGCAATGAAATGTATTTTTGTTTGGTACAATTTTGAAAGCAAAAGCTACCGTCTGTATCATCCACAGACTAAACACATTTTGGTTAGCCGTGATGTTATTTTTGTGGAAGATGCTATTCTGCCTTTACTTTCATGTATGAAAGAGACATTTGTTAGCTCCAAAGACATGTATGGTACTATGCTCCCTCTTTTTACAGGTGAACAATCTAGTGTTGGTCCTAATGAGGCAACTTCTTAGCCTTTATAGGTTTCATGTGATGATGCAGATCATTCCATTTGTGATGCAAATTTGCACGATGCACTTATTGATGAGAGATTTGATATTGAGGAGGCAAAAACTATGCCAAAATGGCTAGTGCAAACTTTGCATGACAACAAATAAGATGCATCACATTGTACCAGTTCAGGCTCTCATACTACCTCTTTTGCATCAGATTGCTATGCAATGGCTACCTCTACTCTCCGTGATGAGACTGAGACTGTTTCGTTTGATGAAGCACAAAATTATGAACATTGGATGGCTGCAATGCATGCTATCATGAAAAATGGTACCTAGTCTTTATGTGACTTGCCTCCTGACAAGAAGGTCATTGGCACTAAGCGGGTATACAAGCTGAAGCATAAATCTGATGGAACATTTGACAGGTATAAGGCTAGGCTTGTTTCAAAGGGTTATGCACAGGAAAGAGGCATTGATTTTGATGAGGCCTTGGCACCTACATGATGAATGACTACTGTTCGTAGCATCTGTGCACTTGTAGCTCATCATGGTTGGAATGTAAATACATCAGTTGGACATTAAAACTGCATTTTTGAATGATGACTTGCATGAAGAAGTGTATGTTTCTCAGCCTCGTGGCTTCATGCAGAAAGGGCATGAAAACTAGGTGTGCAGGTTAAAGAAGGCATTATATGGTTTAAAGTAAGCCCACATGCTTAGTATGAAAAGATACATGCCTATCTAATTGCACATGGTTTTGAGAACAGTCCAACTAAGAGCACCTTATATGTTAAGCATGCTAATGATATTTGGGCTTACTTCCTTTGTGGATTGATTCCACATAGCTTGGCACTTGCTTATACATGAGTGCCAGCTCCTTGTTCACTGCATCACTCCCAGGGGGATTTGTTGATATATTTAGGTAGTGATGTGTGTGAACACACTAGGACCGTCGGGGCACTTTTTTAGCTCTTTAGGATATTTTTTCCCCTCAGCTTGTATATATGCCTATAGCCCTAACGGGTTACTTATCTTTGTATGTCCTAGTGGTAATACATTTAGTATTGTGTGTTGTGCTCCAAGCTTCTTCTTCTTCCTTGTGTTGTTCGTGTACTTCCGCAGACCTCGAGCTCCAACAAATAATTTTTTGTGTTTTGTATTCTCATTAGAATGTTGGTGTTGATATCTTATAGTCATTTGAGATTATATGTTTTCTATAAAAAGAACCCTTGTATTTGAAGGGTTAATTACTCACAAATATATTATTCTTTTTGTAATATAGGCATGTGAATATTTTTCTATTCATATATATACGAATTGCCTCTTATGGTGCTTTTCGTAAAAATAGCAAAAGCTTTTTGTTTTTTCACTTTATTTGTAAAGAAAGTTATTTTAGAAGTAATAGAACTCTCCTATAAATGCACAGACTTTGGAAGACATCCACTGAATCATTTGGGGGGGATATTGTACCCAATATTGTGTAAGCTACCTATCTGTTTCTCTCTTTATTTCCTATTTACTTAATGTATAGGTTTGGCATTCTCTATGCACACCCATGTGAATGTATTTCTCTCTTTCTATATGGCACTATATCTCTCTGGATGTTTGTACATGGTATGTGTTGCAATCCTACAATAGTGGTATGAAAGCTTGGACATAACCCTCAAGTTCTCTTCACACCTATACCTTCTCTACATACATGTTCCATACCCATGAAACATTTGTTGGAGACTTTTAAAATCTCCAAAGGCTTGATCTATATTGATTTAAGAGCACCTCTATATCAGTTATAGATCAAACTTTGCACAAATGTTACCTTAATTTATCAAGTCGTACACTATCACTTCTCTGAGTGAAAATTTTCTTCTTCAAGAAGTCTACTTCAAGATTTCACTTCATTATTTGCACATATCTTCAAATTTCTTTAATATAACTATGCAAATATCTCCATGCTACCTTTGCGCAATCATATGAACCATTAGACCTTTAAAAGAACCATTAAAGCTTCAATTTGATCTTTAAGAGCAAAGATATGTTAGAAACTCTCTTCCTGAACAAGTGACTTTGACATAGTCAACTTCTAAGGTTGATTTCTCACAACACACTTCCCGTTTTGCTAAATGCTTTTAGCCATAGCTTACTTACCTTCTAAACTTAGACTTTGAATGCTCACTCATCAAAAACTTTACACTGTGCACTGAGATCCAAGAAAAACATTGACATGAAAAAGTGCAGGACTCTATGAGGTCTACCTACAGACTTTACATATACATGTTCCTATTGATCATACTCATAGCATGAAAGGAATTAAACCATGAAACTTTGAATATAGCTTCATTAGCTTCCAGATAGTTATGTACAAAAGTTTTCCTGATCCACATGATCAGGTTGAGAAAAATGAGAGAAAGACTCAATGCTAACTTCTGAAGATGACTCTCTACACATCTATCTCATTAACACTTGGCTTCTAATGACTCTCACATGTATTTCTTTACATCATTGACTTATATACATATGTTTCTATACTCATCCCGCATCTATTACATTACTCCTTACCATTCCAATGATCATCTAAACTCATAGTCCAAGAATTTCCATCTGTAATGTACATATGTATACAAGCTACAATTTTGAGAACTCTTCACTATCTTCAATGACTTCTTTGACTTCATTCTAATCCTTGAATTGCTTCAAGCTCTTTATAATCATCAATTTGGGATTGCTTTGTTCCAACAGCTCCCCCTCAATCACTAATTGTGATTATTCCATTCTTCTTTATTCTTGCCATCTCTTTGAACTTCTGTAGCTTAGGTCCATCTAAGCTTTTTGTCAACATATCTACAACTTGATCTTTTGTTGGAGTATACAATACTTCAATCTCTTTATCAAGTACCTTTTCTCTCAAGAAATGATATTCAATCTCTATGTGTTTAGTCTTGGCATGAAAAACAAGATTAGCTTCCAAATATAATGAACTCATATTGTCTCCAAAAATAATTGGAGTACTCTTATTAGTCCCAAAGCTCTTCAACAAGGTCCTTAACCATATCACTTCTTTTGCAGGCTCTACCATTCCTTTATACTCAGCTTCTGTGGATGACAAAGCAACTGTATGTTGCTTCTTTGAGAGCTAAGAAACTAACTTATCTCCAATATAACAGAGATAACCATGAGTAGACCTTCTATCATCTGAATCACCTGCCCAATCTGCATCACTAAACACTTTGATAGCCTTCCTCCACTATGGATTGGTCTTTGCCTCCTCATAAGAATCTGACTCTTGATCTGCAATGATATTCATAGTCTTTCTCTTGCAACCTTCTATACTTTGAAGTAGGGGATGGTCCTTCATAATCATAAGTGTAAGAGTGATCATATGAGTGTACCTTAGATGTAGAAGCCTTTTTTCCACTGATTGTGATTGACTCTTGAGGTTGGATGTGCACATCAGAGTCTACATACTCTTCTTGATCATCTTCATCCAACTTTGTCTTGCCCTTGTCTCCATACCATGACCTTGACTTATCAAACACAACATCTCTTGACACATATAGCTTCTTTGAGAGAGGTTTGTAGCACCTATATCCTTTTTTCTCATTTGAGTAGCCAATAAAAACACATTTCTCACTCTTGGGCTCTAACTTTGTTCTCACTTCACTAGGAACATGAACAAAGCATACACATCCAAATATCTTGAGGTGCTCCATGGTTGGTTTCTTGCCATAATAGACTTCATGTAGAGTCAAGTTGTTCACACCACCTGTTGGAACCCTGTTTATCAAGTAACAAGATGTATTCATACCCTTAGCCCAATAAAAGAATGGTAACATACCTTCATTTATGAGACATCTAGCTATCTCAACAGAATGCCTTCTTCCTCTCTGCAACACCATTCTATTGAGGGGTGTATCTGCATGTAAAGCATGTCTTTATCCCATTTTCCTACAAGTAATTTGTGAATTCCTTGGAGAAATACTATCCCCCTCCATCTGACCACAGTGTCTTGATGTGTACATCACATTCTTTCTCAACAAGGGACCTAAACTTTTGAAAGCATGAAAACACTTTTGATTTTTCCTTGATAACATATAGCCATTCCTTTCTTGAGTGGTCATCAATGAAAGCGACAAAGTGCCTAGCTCCTCCCAATGAAGCCTCTCTGCTAGCGCCCCATACATATGAGTGTATAAGCTCCAAGAGCTTAGAGGATCTGTACTCACTCTTTGGAAATGGCTTCCTTGCTTGCTTACCTAGCTAACAAGCATCACAAAACTCATGTAGACCTTGGCCTTCAAGATTTGGGAGCCCCTAACTAAACCTACTTTGCACATGATTTTTAACTTGGGAATATTGATATATCCTATTCTCTTGTGCCAAAGATCAATCTCTACAATCCTTTTGTTACCGATCATCATATAACATACCTTGTTGTGTGTAGGAGCAACATCTAGTGTGAACAATCTGCCTTCTCTTCTCTTGGCAATGACCTTGCCTCCTTGCTTCACCATGCACCCTTTTGCATCAAATACAACTGGTATACCTCTCTCTACCATCTGTCCTATGGAGATAAGTTTCTTGGAAATAGATGGAACATGGAGCACATCTTTAAGAGTCTTGTTAGATTTACCTTCACCTAGCTTCACATCTCCCACATGTGTAATAGGATGCTCAATGTTATCTCCTGTCTCCACACAACCTTTTGAGCTTGGGATGTTATGCTCAATTTCATAGATAAATCCATCTTCTATCAAAAGATATATTTCCTCTTTGATCTTTGCTGCATAATTATCATTATATGTATATTACTTTTGCTTGGAGGGTTTGGCTTCTAAAGACATCAGAATGTATGAGAACAAATATCCATGTCTACTCCTTCAAATCTTTATAGCTCCATGGAAACACATCTCTATATTCTCTTAACAACGCAGTCAACTTTTTCTCTTCTTCTTCAGTCAAATCATGTCCTATATACGTCTGGTCACATTCATTTTTCTTAGTTTTCTCTTTGTTGTTGTACGCCACTCCTATGAGTGATTCTCTATTAGGCATCCAAATCATAACCTTTAGATCTTCTATTTCATATTTCTTGAACTTTTCTAGTAGTTCAAACGGGTTCTCTTCCTCTACTAGCTTGGCTATAGGTTTCTCTCTTTTCTTCTTCTTGTTCAACATCATGTCTCTTCGTTTTTATCTTTCTTGCTTCTAGTTTTTGGCTTCTATTAAATAGAGGTACTCTTCCTCTGAAGTGCAGAAACGCTCCATGAGGATGGACTCTTCATCTTTGTCCCTATCCTTCATGCATTCACCCACACTAATTTCACATTTATCAATAACTGAATCACACACAATTGGTTCTATTGTGAACATTGAAATGTCATAGCCATCTTAATTGCAGTGGGGAGTCCACTACTCTTCATTGACCGCAATGTACATGGTAACTAGTATTTTGCCCCAACCATGGGGTTCGAATTCTTCATCCACGAAATCATCGATGCATACATTGGGTCTTGGATTGATCTTGGGGTCTCTTTAACACCAACATCTCTAGTGAGTGCTTTTTTCTCTTCCTCTGTTGCAACCTTACACATCCATAAGTGGATCCTGATCCTATGGAATGCTTTGACTCTATGTCATTTGATGCTCTATGGATGGGGTTTCATTGTAAGGGGGTACATCTCCATGTGAGTAGTCCTTGAGATTGACTTTAGTGGTGACTCCCAAGTATTGTAGGTACAAAGAATTGGTTCCCCAATCTTGTACTATCTACATTGTCTCATGAATGGTCTATCTAAAATCATCTCATAAACCTAGTTCTTGCTAAAATCACATATGGAAAATGTGTGCTCAAACTCCACACCACAAGTGGTGAGAGTTATCTCTTCTAGCGATCCTAGAGGCTTTTGGATATGTCTATCTACCATTTGCAATTTCATCCTTATTGGCCTGAGTGTCAGTTTGCCCCAATGCTTCCATAGGGAGGTGGTAGCAATGGAAACTCCTGCACTTGAGTCCAAAATTGCTTTGGTGGTAAAGTCCTGATAGGTTATAGGGAGATAGGTATTTCATTCTTCTCCTTCACTCATATCTCCTATCTTTTTCAAGGGTATCTTTGGGACTATTTATGTGTCCCTACCTAAGAGGGTAGCCTTTAGTTATTTATGTCACTTGATTTGCAATATGCTTCCATAGTTTTGGTTTCACTTTCAATAGCTCATCTAAGGTGAGATGACACTATACCTTAGTATTTCTTACCATTTTTGTGTTTCTAGGTATGATTGACTCCTCGTTTCTTATCCTACTAGTAGCGGTTGTCATATCTGAATAGACTTAGTCTCCCATGGACCTCTGAACTGAGGTAATTCCTTCAGAGAATTGGATTCAAGGTTTAATCATTCACTAGTTTGTGCCTCTTCCGATTCTCCATAAATAGAGGGAATGTCTTGCGGGAATTAATCATGAAGATCTTCCACTAGCTCAATGGGTGGAGGGTTCTTGCTCTCCTTGGCCCATTTCTCCTCTTGAATCTATCTTAAGAATTCTTGTGAGTATTGATTTATTGAAGAAGGGATTTTAGGATTAATGGAATTAGGTACATAATCTTCCTTGGGAGGCAAGCTTATTCTTTTGCTTCCTTGGTTACTTACCTTTGATGTAGCTGACTTCCCAAATTTGGCTATTATCTTCTCTAGTCTCTCTAGCAATCCATCAAAGTGCAATTGTGCCTTGGTTGAGTTAGTAAAATTGAAAAGACGGCTGACCTCAAACATAGTTTGAGCCAATTCCACCATTTTTGCACACAACTTAGTCCTTTCAATTTCTAAGTTAGCTCCAGGATAACACTTATCTAATTCTGCCACATTTGGCCCTTCTTGGATTTTGGCCTGATATGCCTTGAACATCATGCAAAGATCTTCTAGAGTAGGATTTGCTAGGATCGATCCTACTATGAGTGGTGATGATTCAGTGGGATGGTTTTGGTGTAATTAGGGTGGTGGGTTGTGAGGGTGCATGTGAGATGCGATCTCTATCAGTTTAGCTTTAATGTCCCTTAAGCTCTCTTTGAGTATCTTCTTTTTCCATTGTCTCTTCATTCTTTCACAACTATCTTTCTAGGCTCTCATTCTCTTTTTAGTTATGCTCTCAGTTTCATTGTTGTATGGGTTCTTCTCTTGACCTATACCTTGGTTTTCTTCTAGGGTTTGAGCTCTAATTACTACTTGCATTTGGGCTGTCATTATCATACTCCCACTAGAGTCTACAACCAAGCCAATGACATTGATAGGTGTGATCTTCTTTGCATTGCTTGGATTATTAGGGCAATCCTCAGGAGATGTTCCTTACTGCAATCTAGACAAAAGCCTTGAATGGTAATTGATTGGGGTTGTCTTAGTGCATGGATTGGGTAATCTCAAATGAAGTAATATCCTTGGCATTTGTAACATGGATCTTTGGGTGCTTGGGGTCATTTGTCTCGTTGAAACTTGGGATTAGGATTCATGTACATCACATTTGAATACTCTTGCTTCCAGTGTGGTTCATTAGGGTTTTCATAAGGGTAAATCTCAATGTGCTCTGGTGAATCCATGGAGTAAGTCGGTAGGCTATCTACATGCATGGAGTCGAAGATTTGAGCATTCGGATCACTTTTTGAAATCAACAAGGGTGCAAGCACTAGGGCTCTACTCATGGTGTCCTTAGCTAATGTGTACTTGACTGGGATCACATTGGCTGGGGGTGGAGGTTGTTGGCCTAGCATAGGTTGAGGTCTTTGTTGAGCTTCATATGGAGGTTGATGTGGTTGTTGGGGTCTAAAGTATTTTTGTGATTGGTATGGTTTTTGGTATCTCACTTGGTTTTGATATGATTGTGGATAATTTTGCCTAACCACTTTGCTTGTTTTAAGGGAGATCTTGTGCAGTGTGGTTAGTGTATCTCCTCAGGCAGCAAAGTATCATACATGTCTTTGGAGCTAACAAATGTCTCCTTAGTACATGAAAGCAATGGCTGAATAGCATCTTCCACAAAAACAACATCACGGCTAACCAGAATGCGTTTAGTCTGTGGATGATACAGATGATAGCCTTTACTTTTAGAATTGTACCCAACAAAAATGCATTTTACTACTTTATCATCTAATTTTCTATGATGTTGTTCAGGCACTAATGCATATGCCAAACAACAAAAAACACGCAGATGAGCAACAGATGGCTTGCGATCATGCCAAGCCTCATATGGAGTAATGGAGTGCGGTGCTTTAGTGGGATGTCTGTTAAGTGCATATGCTGCACACATGACAACCTCAAGCCAGAAACTATGTGGTAAAGCTTGACTCTTGACCATACACCTCGCCATCTCCATGAGTGACCCGTTCTTTCGTTCAGCAACTCCATTATGTTGAGTTGTATATGGCACTATACACTTGTGTTTTATCCCACGTTCAACCAAAAATGCATTAAAATCAAAAGACATATACTCCCCCTCTCTATCAGAACGAAGGGTGCCCATTTTACATGCTGATAGATTTTCAGCCAAAAGCAAAAACTTTTTGAAGCACATGAACACTTCGGACTTTGCCTTCAATGGATATACCCATGCATGCCTAGAAAAATCATCGATGAAAGCCAGGAAGTAAAGGTAATTTCCAAAAGGAGGTGTCTGCATAGGACCACAGACATCAGTATGTACAAGCTGCAATTTCTGAGTATCCCGAACTAAACCATCTTTTGGAAAGGAGGAATGCTTCATTTTGCCCAAAATATAGCCTTCACAAACATGTTTTCCAGTTTCCTCAAGTTTGGGCAAAGAGGACACCATTTCAAATTTCTGCAAGTATAGCAAACTAGCAAAATTCTGATGACCAAAGCATGTAGGCAAAAGCTTTGCATCTGACATAGACTGAGAATCATGTATTGCACATGCCGAATCATTTATAGATCTTTCATAGTCTATGAGCTTATACAACCCATGACATAAAATGCTAGAAGCAATAATCACATCGCCATTTGACAGATCATGAATTGTACATCTGTCATCAACAAATTTCACATCCAAGCCAATCTTGGCTAATGCAGAAACGGATAACAGATTTTTCTTGATCCTTGGCACAAACAAAGCATCTGACAAAGTGAAAGAACTACCATCAGCAGTAGTCAAAATGATCTTACCAGCTCCCATAAGAGGATAAGAGGAGTTGTTGGCACATGTAACATTATTCCCTGTAGGGGGAGGCTCGAGGGAAGAGAAGAAACTGCGCTGCAAGGTATAATATGTTTGGTCGTTCCACTGTCAAAGTGCCAAACATCTGAGTCTACTGCAGACATGCACTGCTCATGAGAAGATGGGTCAAAACAGCAAACAATTGTAAATGCCCATTCTTCTTCCTGCACAAGATTAGCAGATTCTGTTTTTGGTGTAGAGGCCTCTGCAACAACCATTCCAGCCTCTTTCTTCTTTGCCTCTTTAGCAGCCAGTTTTGGATAGTTCTTCATTGTTGAAGAATCACTCACTAATTAGACATAAAAGACATGAAGACATATTAAAGATGAAGGAAGACGAAGAGAAGCACAAACAAAGCATTGAGAAAATCAAACCTTAGTGAAGGGACAAATTCACAACTGTAATATAGTTCTTATAAACTTCCAGAATTACGAGGTTTGAATCTCAGAACAAACATGTATATAAATGAGTTAGAAGATCATAACGTGGGCACAATAGAGAAATAGAGAGAGAGCACATAGAGTAGAAGGAAGTGCGCGTATGTAGAGATGAATAAGTAGAACCTGAACAGTCGGGTATTCATCTGTAAGAGAGATGGTAAGGAAGAACTACTTAGCATAGGAGAGTTTTCCATTGCTATGAGCAAAGTGAGGCCAATCCATTTTGTACACATCTTCTCTAATAGAAAACACATGTTTGTGTGGAAGAATTTGAGCGCATTCTTCTTGTGTGAAGAAATCTAAGTAATTTCATGTTACTGTGAAAGTTAGTTAACAGTTACAGTTTTCTCAGCGCATATTTTACGGTACTTCTACAATTCAGATCTCACAATATAGTGTAAAGTTTTTCATGACTGATAGCTTATCTTGAAGCTACTAGTCTCAACTACAAACTGATCGAAAGAATTTTGTGAAATGGGACATGTACGCATAGTACTGTGTCCGACAGTAAAGGCATCCAAAACTGATGAAGTTTTCTCTCAAATTTCAAATAGAGTTCATTCACTCAAGGAAGCTCACGTATTACTTCCTTACTTCATTTACAGATATTTGAAGTAACTACAAACAGAATCACAATTGATTCTGGTAAGATTATGGTACAATTACCGTGACATTTCGGTAACAGTCCGGTGGAGTTCCGGTGAGATTCCAGTGAGTTTAAAACACAGTTTTAGTGCATCTAAGTGGTGGAAAGAATTTCTAACAGTAAGCAAGCACAGAATTGTAAAGATCAAAATTGAAGCCTCAAGAAAAGGCAAAGTTTTTTGTAAAGTGAATTTTCAGATTTCACTAAATACAGTTATAAAGTTTTCAGTTTCAGAAAAGTTGCTAAGCTACTAATGATTATAGAGGTGTTCTTATATCACTCTAGCTTAGTTCTTGTGGTGTGGCAAATTCCGTAGCTTGGTTCAAGCTCTCCTCGCGTCAACAAGTGGTATCAGAGCAGAAAGGTCCTCAAGAGTAAACAGAAGTGAAGATATAAGGAAAGCTGGAGAATTCTTCATTGGAAAAGTGAAAGCTGAGGTGATCAACAATGAACGGCATCAGAAAAGCATTCTGAAGTCATTCTCAAGGTAAAGGTTTATGAAAGATAAAATCTTTTAACATTATACTCACCGACAGAAACAGAAACAAGGAAACTATGGCAGATCACATTACTATTGACAAATTGGACAAAGATAATTATCCCGCATGGGTAATGAGAATGTAAGCCTTACTTATGAGTAAGGACTTAATGATATATGTGACAAGAGAAGAAAAGAAGCCTACTTTTGGAGACGAAAGTCATCCAAAGAAAGAAGAGTTAGAAGCCTTGAAACTATGGCAGAAGAAAGATGCAACTGCAAGAGCGTATATCTACAATATCATTACACATCATTTCTTACCACATATTAGAGGTCTGGAAAAAGTCGAAGATATATGGAGTGCATTGGAAGATCATTTCCAAAACACTACCAAAGCTAGGAAGGCTAGCTTATGGTCAGAATTTACAACGTTCAAGAAAAAGCAAAGTCAAAGCATTAGTGATTATGTCACTAAGATGAAGGACTTGGCCGATAGTCTTGGATCTCTTGACGAGGATATTGAAGACCACAGGTTAATAGCACAAGTGCTTGCAGGATTGAGAGGAGATGAAAGGTGGAAACCTTTCGTACTCTCAACTGAACTTTCATTAAATCATTTTGTACCAGATTTAAATCAGTTGCTTGGACTAATGCTAACATTTGAGCAAGATTTGAGCTTTCAAGCATTTTCATGCATATGCTGAAAGACTTACAGGACAAAAACTCAAAAGGTTAAGGTATGGTGGAGGAGGAGAATATTTTTCCCAAGAATTCAATGATTATCTATGGAATGCAGGTATCAAAAGAGAAATAACTTGCAGGTATACACCGCAACAAAATGGAGTAGCAGAAAGGAGAAATCGAACTCTAGTTGAGTTTGCCAGAGCAATGTTAAAGGAGAAGAATTGTCCAAATTATCTTTGGGCTGAGGCTGTAAATACAGCCACACATCTTGTAAACAGATTACCATATGCAGCTTTAAATGGGATGACCCCTTATGAAGCTTGGTGGGCTAAGAAACCAACACTTGATCATTGCAAAATGTTTGGATCAGTTGCTTATGCTTATGTACCATCACAGCTTAGACATAAGCTTGAACCAAAAGCTGAAAAATATGTATTCATTGGATATGATGAAAAGCAGATGGGTTATAGGTTATGGAGTCCTTTAACCAAACAATTTATTGTTTCCAGAGATGTGACATTTGATGAAGGAAAGAGTTGGTATGTAGATAAAGAGCATAATGATGAAACATTTGAAGAAGAGATAAGAAGAAATGAAAAAGGTAAATCACATATGCAGGTGAATGGAGATGAAGATTATATGCAGGCAAGTACATCCACGATTGGATCAACTATGAGAAATGAAGATGGACCGAGATTTGATGAAGAAGTGTATTTAGATACACATGAAGAGTATGAACCAAGAAGGTCAAATAGATTAAGGAAACAACCAACAAGGTATTCCTATGATACTTCTTATTTGACTCAGAAAAACTATGCTTACTTAGTAAAGGAAGATGAAGAACCTTAGAATTACAGTGAAGCAAAAGGTAAGGAAAAATGGGAAGAAGCAATGAAGGAGGAGTTCAATGCGCTTGAAGAGAACAAGACTTGGGAACTTGTTCCAAAACCAAATGGTAAGAAAGTGATTGGAAATAAATGGGTTTACAAAGTCAAGAAACTTGCAGATGGAAGAATAGCCAAATATAAAGCTAGACTGGTAGTCAAAGGTTATGCTCAGACACATGGCATAGATTATGATGAGACAGTCAGTCCAGTGGCAAAGATGTCAACTATAAGGACAGTGATTGCTATAGCAGCATCAAAAGGATGGAAGCTAAGTCAATTGGATATAAAGAATGCATTTTTAAATTGATATTCAGATGAAGTCTACATGGAACAACCTGAAGGGTTTGTAAGTTCTACTTACCCAAATCATGTTTGCAGATTAAGAAGAGCACTCTATGGATTAAAGCAAGCTCCAAGATCTTGGAATTATAGACTTGTGAAGTATCTTAATGATCTTGGATACCAAAGTTCAAAGGTAGATGCAAGTTTACTTATTAAGAGAACAGATGAAGGTATGATCTACATTTGTATTTATGTAGATGACATTATAATAACATGTACTTCAGATGAAGGAATCAAGGAGGTAAAGAGATTGCTTGAGAAAGAGTTCAAGATCAGTGATCTAGGAAAGTTATCATACTTTCTTGGAATGGAAGTCACATATACAGATCATGGTATATATGTTTCGCAAGAAAGGTATCTTCTCAACTTACTAAAGAAGTTTAACATGGAGAATTGCAGAGAAGCCTCAACACCACTTGAGTTCAATCATAAACTCAGCAAATATGATGGTGCAGAGTTTAAAGATATGAGGAAATATCAATCTTTAGTGGGAAGCTTGATTTATGCTACACTAACAAGACCTGATCTTAGTTATGCAGTAGGAGTTCTCTCACAGTTTATGCATTGTCCGAAGGAAGAACTATAAAAGAAGGATTATATTATCCTTTTACATCAGATATAAAGCTGAGAGCATAGAGTGGCTCAGACTGGGTAGGAAGTCAAGATGACAGAAGGTCAACACATGGGTATATGATAGTTAGTTGGTGTTCAAAGAAGCAGCATACAGTGGCTTTATCGTCAACTGAAGCTGAATATAAAGGACTTGTGGAAGCAGCTAAAGAAGTGATATGGATGCAGACCTTGTTCAAAAGCTTGGGGATTGATCAAGGTATACCTATCATACATGGAGACAATATGAGTTCATTGTATCTTGCAGCAAATCCAGTATTTCATGCAAGAACAAAGCATATAGAGATTCAATATCATTTCCTGAGGGAAAAGGTAATGGAGAAGGAGATTGAAATAGTATACACTCCTGCAAAAGATTAGATTGCAGATATTATGACAAAGAGCTTGGATGGAATAAAGACAAGCATATTCAAAGAAATGGAAGGAATAAAAGAAAAGAAGAATATATGAAAGATCAGAGGATGCTAATTAGTGATTGAGGGGGAGATGTTGAAGAATCACTCACTAATTAGACATAAAAGACATGAAGACATATGAAAGATGAAGGAAGACGAAGAGAAGCAGAAACAAAGCATTCAAAAAATCAAACCTTAGTGAAGGGACAAATTCACAACTATAATATAGTTCTTAGAAACTTCTAGAATTACGAGGTTTGAATCTCGGAACAAATATGTATATAAATGAGTTAGAAGATCATAACGTGGGTGCACTAGAGAAATAGAGAGAGAGCACATAGAGTAGAAGGAAGTGCACATATGTGGAGATGAATAAGTAGAACCTGAACAGTTGGGTATTCATCTGTAAGAGAGATGGTAAGGAAGAACTACTCAGCATAGGAGAGTTTTCCATGGCTATGAGCAAAGTGAGGCCAAGCCATTTTGTACACATCTTCTCTAATAGAAAACACATGTTTGTGTGGAAGAATTTGAGCGCATTCTTCTTGTGTGAAGAAATCTAAGTGATTTCATGTTACTGTGAAAGTTAGTTAAAAGTTACAGTTTTCTCAACGCACATTTTACGGTACTTCTACAATTCAGATCTCATAGTATAGTGTAAAGTTTTTCATGAGTGATAGCTTATCTTGTCTCAACTACAAACTAATCAAAAGAATTTTGTGAAACGGGACATGTATGCATAGTACTGTGTCTGACAGTAAAGGCATCCAAAACTGATGAAGTTTTCTCTCAAATTTCAGATAGAGTTCATTCACTGAAGGAAGCTCAAGTATTACTTCCTTACTTCATTTACAGATATTTGAAGTAACTACAAGTAGAATCACAGTTGATTTCGGTAAGATTACGGTACAATTACGATGACATTCCGATAACAGTCCGGTGGAGTTCCGATGAGTTTAAAACACAGTTTTAGTGCATCTAAGTGGTGGAAAGAATTTCTAACAATAAGCAAGCACAGAATTGTAAAGATTGAAGTAAATCAGATCAAAATTGAAGCCTGAAGAAAAGGCGAAGTTTTTTGTAAAGTGAATTTTCAGATTTCACTAAATATAGTTATAAAGTTTTCAGTTTCAGAAAAGTTGCTAAGCTATTGATGATTATAGAGGTGTTCTTATATCACTCTAGCTTAGTTCTTGTGACGTGGCAAATTTTGTAGCTTAGTTCAAGCTCTCGTCGCATCAACATTCATGATATGATCATTTCCTTTGTAGTACTTGCAAAACAATTTCTACTTTTTGGATTTCTTTTCATCTTTGTCTTCCCTCTTCGATTGTGCAAAATTAGCTGATTTTTGCTTACTAGTTGAAGAGCTCCATTTTCCTTTGCCCTTCTGACTAGCCAGGAAAGCTTGATCTGCAACACGCATAATGGACCTGTTCTGCCTGGACTGATCCTCTTACAACAGAACAAAGACTAACTCCTCAAATGACAAGGCATTTGGATTGCCTTTCATCATGAACTGAAGAGTAGAAGCAAAACTCTGATATGAATCAGGAAGACCATTCAGAATAGTCTGCACAAGTGAGCTATCTAGTATAACCTCATCAGCAAAAATCAACTCTTCCTTCAAGTCTTTGATCTTTGTTAGAAAAATTTCCATGGAATCACCTTCATTCATGTGCTCACTCTCCAACTGTTTTTGGAGGTAAGCAACATGAGCCTCATTCCTAGCTTGGTACAATGTGGTAAGAGTATCCGAAGTATCCTTAGCTGTTCTGCAAGAGCGTATGTGAGGAATAATGGCACGTTTGATAGACAAATCTATCAATGCATATGCCTGGGCATTTCTGCCATCCCAACGAATCTGCTTTGCAGTAGCTGCAGCTAGGAATATGCAGAATATCATCATCTTTGACACCTTCTGCATCAACTTCAGTACCTCCAGTTGCAATAGTTGCACGTGTAATAGGACGTTTTTCGTGCACAATGTTCCAAAGTCCTTTTGCAACCAATACATGTCGCATCATATATAAGCCCACAACGGGTAGTTGGTACCATCCAACTTATCCTCAACAGCCAACATACAAAATACATCAGTGCTTTCAGCCATGGCCGATGACTAATATACCTTGATGCAAAAAATTGATTCTATCTCAAAAAGTTGAACGGAACTACCCAGACGAGTTTTGCTAAACCTGTAGCAGACTTCAAGATGCTTATATTGGCGAACCGAAATAGGTATATACCTTTGGCACAAAAAGACAAAATAGCTTGCACAAGCACTGCGATAGTGCATTTGGAGGCCGGAACGAGCTCAAATCGTAATTTTGGCACCATAGAACGATGCTGTTTTGATCTCTGAAACACCTCGAGTATGCTCACCATTCGTGTGAATCTGGACTGCAACCGGAGAGGTGTAGACGACACCCAAAATGAAGTGGCGACTTGCTCTGATACCAATTGTTGGAGTTAGACGTCTGTGGAAGCACGAGAACAGCACCAAAAAGAAGAAGAAGCTTGGAGCACAACACACAATACTGAATGTATTGCTAGAGAATGTAAAAAGATAAGTAGCCCATTAGGGCAACATGCGTATATACAAGCCGAGGGAAAAAACCTCTTGAAGAGGGAAAAAAGTGCCCCGACGGACCTAATGTGTTCATACACATCACTGCCTAAATATATCAACAGTTATGTGTATGAAAACACTAAGGACTATCAGGGCCCTTTTTTCCCATTTTAAGAGGCTTTTCTCCCCTAGCTTGTATATACACCTATAACCCTAATGAGACAATCATCTTTGTACATTTACTTTGTAATACAATCAATATTGAGTTGTTGCTTCGCAAATTTTGTATGATTCTCGAAACTAAACATAACAACAATGTAGAAGAATGAATTTCAAGATTTACCCTTTGACGAAGCTCTCTAATTATCCTCAAGCAAATAAGAAACACATTCTCATAGCAAAGATGCAAAGAGTTTTAATGTCTTTATATTTCTCAAGGACTTTTGAGTAATCTTCTGAAAAAGTTATTTCATTTTCTAGAAAACCAGAGGTTGTTGGAGAGTTTGGACCTACACAACCATACAACACAAAAACAGGGGGTCTGATTCTTTCAGACCCCCCTTTTTCATGCCACATGTTCGTCTAGACCCAAACCTTCAAGTGGAATTTATCTGATCTGTTGCACTATTAGATAATTAAAATTATTACTATAAAATTTTAATTCCTTCTTAACTCCTATATCACTTGGAAGACGACATATAGATACAAATTCTCTATCTCTAAAATTGTAGCCTCAAAAGTAAACCTAGCAAAAATGTACAAGAATGAATGTAAATCCTTACTCTTTGACCAAGCTCTCTAGTTATCCTTTTTAACATCAACCAAATAAGAAACACATTCCCATAGCCATTTTCACGACATATAGATACAAATTCTCTATCTCTAAAAAACCATTAGAGTAGCTACTTCAAAGCATTGGCCTATATTTCAACTAGATACAAAGAACACATTTTTAAATGGTGATCTGTAAGAAAAAGTGTATATGACTCAACTCAAGGGTATTGAGATACATCAAAGAAATTGTGAATCAAGGGCTATTCTATCTTTATGAGGATGATCTACATGCCAAATGATTCAGTGATATTGACTGGGCTTGCTCCAAGGAGGAATATTATAAGGGTACCCATTAGAGTACCTATTTCAAAGCATTGGCCTATATTTCAACTAGATATAAAGAGCATATTTTTAAATCGTGATTTGTAGGAAATACTTTGCCCCAAATTTTATGGATGATGTGGCAATTTTCTTGGATTCTTGAGCTTGTAAAACAAATGAAATTCTAACACTCCCTCAAGCTCTAGCTTTTTATGTTGATTTCATCACTCAATGTCATTTCATGTTCATTGATTCCTTTAACTTGATGATCTTGGTTGAATCTAAGAACTTAGTCATGATATTAGTTGCTTGCTCCTTGTTGTTGATGATTGGATGTTCACTTTTCTAACAAAGAGCTTCTCCATGATGAAGTGATACTGTACCTCTATATGCTTGCTTCATGCATGGAACATTGAGTTGCTTGATAGACAAGTATTTGAAAAGTTTAATCACAAATGAGTGGAAAATACTTAACCTACACATTCAAATCCTTAAACAATATTTTGAACACACATAATATAACATGTCAAAAGAGCTAAGGAAATGCACATCTCTTGGAGTTTGAGACAAAGCAAAAATGGATTTCTTCTTCGAACTCCAAGAAATGGGCCTATCATGAGTATGTATTTCTTGATATGCTCCTATCCTCCTTCGAGCAAGTCCAATCAATATCAGTGAATCATTTGGCATGTAGATGATCCTCATAAAGTTAGAGTAGCCCTTGATTCACAATGTCCATGCATATGAGTTTGATTAGACTAAGTAAATTACCAAATGAAAGAGACAAATCCAAAAGCACTTCTTAGTGAACTAGAACGAAAATCAACCATTTGATTTGATTGTCTATATGAAATGATTTGGATTTGAGTCGCGTGTCACACCATTAGACTTTTCATGAGTGCTAGTATTAGGTGTTTAATCTATCTCTTGCTTTGCTTTCCTTTGGCCATACATCATGTCATTTCAAGAAGTGTTCCATCCTTGTGCTCCACAACACTATTTTATTCACTTGTACATGGCATTTTGCATTGGTGCACAATACCTCTTGCACAAAGCAAAACATTAAATCCATGTGACATGTATTCACCACCATGACCCATGCAACAAGTCAAAAGCTTATTGCCACAAAAATTTACAATCATAGGTAAAAATAATTTAAAGTAAGATAATATCTCATTCTTTGTTTTCATAGGATACACCCAAGTATGGAGTGTTCCATCATTAATGAAGGTAACAAAGCATACATGCTTGCCAAAATATGGAGTCTTGATCAGACCACATACATCACTACGAACAAGTTGTAATTTTCATGTAGCATGTGTAGCACCATCTTTGGGAAAAGAGAAGATGATGCAATTTTCCAAGTATATAACCTTCACATGCATGGTTTTCAATGGATTCAAATGTCGGCAAACCAATGATCATATTCTTCTTTTGCAAGTAAATCAAACTACTGAAGTTAACCAAAACCAACATGTCATAACTCCATTTCAACCATAGAAGAAGTATGTGTAAGAAAGGCATTTGTGACAACTCTCTTATATGTATCCAAGTTATACAAGCCATTGCATAATGTCATCGACATCATAATAACATCACAAGTGTTGAAACATTAATAATACATATGTTATCAACAAAGTGGACATGAAGTCTGGCACTAGTAATAGTAGGAACCTAAATCAAATTCTTCTTGATATTGAGTGCATAAAATTGCATTTTTAGGAGTGACAATGTGTCCATTTGCATAGGTAAGCTCAATTTTCTCCAACTATAATAAAAGTATAAGAAGCATTGTTTTGCACATACAACATATTCTCCCTTAAGATATCTTTCAAAGATGCAAAAAATCTTTTGCATGAAGTGATATGCTTTGAAGCACCACTATCAAAAAACCAATCCCAATCAACCACATTCACAATCAAAAGTGTAGAATGTCATGATGAATCATAATAACATGTAAAAATACATGCCCAAACATTTAGACAAACATTAGCTTCATCATTCTTTGTATCAGATGTATTCTCAAAAATAGACATGTTGAATTCTTTCTACTTTTCAATACACTTGGCAAGCTTCTACATTCATCAATGGTATGTCCAACCCATAATAATACTTGCATCTCTTCTTCTTTTCCATATCACCATCAAGAGAGTAAGATGTAGAAAGGAAGATTGAGGTTTTACTTTTGATGAACCAAAAGTTGAACCATACTTGCTTTTTTCCTTTTGTGTAATAGCAAGTGCTTACATTCCCTCATGTAAACCATTTCTATTCATTCTTAATTGCTCTTCTTGAAAAAGAAGAGCCATAATACCATCAAGAGTACACATATTTGGATTTCCTTTTGCAACCAAACAAAGTGTAGTAGCAAATATTTGAAAAGATTCAAAAATCCTTTTGAGTAGTGTAGAAATGAGTGATGCATTCAAAATGATCTCATCAATGTTTACCAATTGCTCTTTCAAATTCTTGATGCATGTAACATATACATCCATTGACTCATTTTCAGCCATACATACATCTTCAAGCCAGCAAGATGTGCTTCATTACACATGAGATACAAAGAAGCAAGTGTATCCCAAGCTTGTCTTGATGTAGCACATAGTCAGATCTGTTGAATAATAAATTGCTTCACAAAAAGGGAAATCAATGCATGAGCTTGAGCATATTTCCATTCGATCTAAGTTGCTCTTGCATATGTGGAGAAAGAGTAGTCATTGTACTTGAAGAAGAACTTGAATATATGACAATAGATTGTGTACTAGAAGAACTATCCAATCACTTGTCAACATCTGTCGCTATGTTCCAAAGTAAGTTTGTAACAAGAATATGCTTCATCATGTAAGTCCACATTGGATAGTTGATCCCATCAAGCTTATCTTCAACTTGAAGCATGCCAAACAAGTCATTGTTGCTTGTTGTTGCACCAAAGAACTCAAAAGTAGCAAGATATGAATTTCCACAAAGTTGAAATGCAACTCATAATCTATAACTGTGATGGCAATTCTGACTATGCCAATGGCTTTGAAAGGAGCATGGAACACAGGGTTTCTCGCAACCGTCAAAGCACTCTGACTGTCAATGAAGATGGTGGTGACAGAAGACTGACCAACACCCAAATCTGCCATAAGGCATCTAGGCCACATACACTCAACAGTCGCTGTGAAAGCTACCCTAAACTCAGCCTCACAACTAGAAGTGGCTACAGTAGGCTGCTTCTTGTTCAACCAAGATATGCATGAGCTACCAAGCATGAAGCAAAAACCATTATTGGACACACAAGTGTCATAGCAACTAGCCCAGTAAGAGTAAAAAAAAAAGCATATAAATCTAATAGTAGTGATCCCCCCTTGGGATAAAACAATCCAGGTAGATGGGTACCATTCAAGTTGCGAAAGATGTGCTTCACCACATGCCAATGCTTCACACCTGGGCAATGCATAGACCTGCTCATTTGTGAGATAGCAAACTGAATATCATGTCGAGCAATGCATAAGTAAATCAAGCATCCAATAGCTTTTTGATAGAGAACAGCATCAAATGCATCTCCAAGATCATGAAAACTCAATCGTAAACCCGTCTCCATAGGAGTGGCAATAGGTTTGCAGTCTTCAAAGCCAAAACCCTGCAATAATGTGTCAATATTTTTCTTTTTTACAAAAATCTATTCTACCATGAACTTGCATAAACTGAATGCCCAAATAATGATGCAAATGCCCCAAATTTGACATCTCAAATTTGAGCTTAAAATCAGTAATATGCTTCTCATGAGGACTAGTGGTAGCAAGGCATCAACATACACAACAATGATCAAACGCACATCATTTGCACGCTTAACATATAAGGTGTTCTCAATTGGATTGTTTTCAAAACCATGTGCAATCAAGTAGGCATGTATCTTTTCATACCAAGCACATGGTGCTTGCTTCAAACCATATAATGCCTTTTTCAACCTGCACACTTGGTTTTCATGCCCTTTCTACACAAAGCCACGAGGCTGAAAAACATATACTTCATGCAAATCACGATTCAGAAATGCAATTTTGATGTCCAAATGATGTACATTCCAACCATGATCAACTGCAAGTGCACGGATGCTGCAAACAATAGTCATTCGGCAAGTAAGAGCAAAGGTCTCATCAAAATCAATATCTCTTTCCTAAGCATAACCCTTTGCAACAAGTCTAATGTTATACCTATCAACTGTCCCATCAAGCTTATGCTTGAGCTTATATACCTACTTAGTGCCAATGGCCTTCTTGCCAAGAGGCAAGTCGTATAAAGACCAAGTACAATTTTTCATAACAGCATCATATTTTGATTGCATAGTAGCCATCCAATTTTTAGAATTTTGTGTGGGGCACATATTGAGTACATATGCTGCACACATAATAGCCTCAAGCCAGAAACTATGAGGTAAAGCCTGGCTCTTGACCATACACCTTGCCATCTCCATGAGTGACATGTTCTTTTGTTCAAATCCATTCTTTTGAGGTGTATACGGCACTATACACTAATGTTTTATCCCACATTTAGACAAAAATGCATTAAAATCAAAAGACATATATTCCCGCTCTTTATCAAAACAGAGGGTGCCCATTTTACATGCTCATAGATTTCTAGCCAAAACTAGAAATTGTTTGAAGCACATAAACACTTCAGACTTTGCTTTCAATGGATATACCTATGCATGCCTGGAAAAATCATCAATAAAATTCACGAAGTAAAGATAGTTTCCAAAAGAGGGTATCTGCATAAGACCACAGTCATCATTGTGAACAAGTTGTAACTTTTGAGTAGCTCGAACTGAACCATCTTTTAGGAACGAACACTGCATTCTGCCCAAAATACAACCTTCACAGACATGTTCACCAAGTGCCTTAAGTTTCGGCAGAGAGGACACCATTTCAGATTTCTGCAGGCATAGCAAACTAGCAAAATTCAGATGACCACAACATGCATGCCAAAGCTTTGCATCTGACAAAGCCTCAGAATCATGTATTGCACATGCTGAATCATCCACAGATTTTTCATAGTCTATGAGCTTATATAGCCAACTACATAAAATGTCAGAAGCAATAATGACATCGCCATTTGACAGATCATGAACTATACATCTATCATCGATAAATTTCGCAACCAAGACAATCTTGGCTAAAGTTGAAACTGATAATAGATCCTTCTTGATTCCTGGCATAAATAAGGCATCTGACGATGTAAAAGAACTACCATCAGTAATAGTCAGAATGATCTTACCAACTCCCATGATAGGATAAGAGGAGTTTTTGGCACATGTGACAATATTCCCTATAAGGGCAAGCTCGAGTGAAGTGAAGAAACTGCACTGCGAAGTAATATGTTTGGTTGCCCCACTATCAAAGTACCAAACATCTGAGTCTACTATAGACATACATTGTTCATGAGAAGATGGGTCATAACTGCAAACAGTGATAAATGCCCATTCTTCGTTCTATATAAGATTAGCAGACTGTGTTTTGGGTGTAGAGGCCTAAGCAAGAACCATTCTAGCCTCTTTCTTACTTGCCTCTTTAGCAACCAGTTTTGGACAACTCTTTATGACATGATGATTTCTTCTTCTCGTCTCTGCCATCCTTCTTTGATTTTGCAACCAGTTTTGGATAACTCTTTATGTTTTCTTCTCATCTCTGCCATCCTTCTTTGACTGTGCAAAATTACCAAATTTCTCCTTACTAGTAAAAGAGCTCCATTTATCTTTGCCCTAATGAATAACCAAAAAATCTTGATCTGCAACGTGCATAATGGACTTCTTTTGCCTAGACTGATCTTCGTACAACAAAACAAAGACTAACTCCTCAAATGTTAAGGCATTTGGATTGCCTTTCATTATCAAACGAAAAGTAAAGCAAAACTCTAATCTGAATCGAGAAGACCATTCAAGACAGTCTGCACAAGTGAACTGTCAAGCAAGACTTCATCGGCAGAAATCAAATGTTTCTTCAAATCTTTGATCTTTATCATAAAATTATCCATGGAATCTCCTTCATTCATGTGCTTACTCTTCAACTGTTTTCGGAGGTAAGCAACACGAGCCTCATTCCTTTGGTATAAAGTGGTAAGTGTATCCCAAGCATCCTTAGTTCTTCTGCAAGAGCAAATGTGAGGAATAATGGCATGTTTAATAGACAAGGTTATCAATGCATGTGCCTGAGCATCTCTGCCATCCCAATGAATTTGCTCTGTAGTAGGCGCAACAAGAACCACAACATGAATAAGAACATGAAGAATAGCACCATCTTCAATGCCATGTATATCACCTTCAACAACTAGGTTTGCAAGTGAAATAGAACGTTTTGTAACACCCTGCACAATATTCCATAATCCTTGCAACCAACGCATCATATAAGCGCACAATGGGTAATTGGTACTCTCCAACTTATCCTCAACAACCAACATATGGAATACACCATTGCTTTCAACCATGGCCACTGACTAAAATACCCTGATGCAAAAAAAAATGATTGTATCACAAAAAGTTGAACACAATTGCTCTGTCGATTTTTGCTAAACTTGTAGCAGACTTTGTGGTGCTTTTACTGGCGAAACAAAACCTGTATATATCTTTGGCACAAAAAAATGACATTGCCTACATAACCGCTACGATAGTGCCTTTAGAGGCCGATTTAGGCACCATAAAGTGAAGCCGTTTTGAACTCCTAATCACTCTAAGTATGCTCATCAAATTTCATGTGATTCTACGGAAGCAACACAAGGAACAAGAAGAAGCTTGGAGCACAACATAGAATATTGAATGTATTACCACTAGAATGTACAAAGATAAGTAACACATTAGGGCTATAGGCATATATACAAGCAAGGGGAAAAAAGCCTCTTATAGAGGGAAAAAAGTGCCCCGACAATCCTAGCATGTCCATACACATCGCTACCTAAATATATCAACAAATATCAACCCAATTCGAGTCCAAAAAAGCATGTAAACTTGGCACTACTAATCTCCATGCTTAGCTCTTAATCTTTATACCTACTCATATGAGAGATAAAATTGAATACCAACCTGAGTGATGCATACATAAATAAAGCATCCAACAGCTTATTGATAGAGACTAGCATCAAATGCATCTCAAGCATCATGAAAACTCAAACATAAACCTATTTTCACCAGAGTGGCAATAGATTTTTAGTATTCAAGGATAAAGAACTACACTAAAGTGTTCATGTATTCAGTTTGACAGAAAGCAGTTTCACCATCAACTTGGATGAATTGAATGCCCAAATAATGATGTAGATACCTAAAATGCAACATAATAGACCTATTCTTCCTAACTTAGTCTTCATGAAGCAAAACCTATACTACCTCTTCAAATGTCAAAGCAATTGGACTTCTTGTCATCATCACTCGATGAGTAAAAGCAAAACTTTGATAACAATCGAGTAAACCATTAAGAATAGTATGTGAAATTGAATCATATGGCAAAATTTCATCTCCAAAAACCAACTACTTCAAATCTTTTAACTTTGTGTGAAAACTCTTCTTTATTCAAATGTTCACTCTAATTATTTTTAGACCTAAACAACAACATTACATGATACATGTGGCAAGAGTATTCCAAGTATTCTTTGTTGTTTTGCATGAGTGAATATGAGGGATAATGGCATGTTTGACAAATAAAGCAATCAAGGCATGTGCATGTGCATCTCTTCCATCCCATCCAAGTTTCTTTGCAATGGTTGAGGGTGTTGGCGATATACTTGACATAGCCAAAATCAGAGTTCCAAGAGGACTCGACATAAGAACTCCACCAAAACTCGAACTTACAAGATCCTCAACACCACTGGCATCATCTACATTTGGATAATTTGTAACCTACATTTGGATAATTTGTAACCGCGACTAAACAAATTTCAACACCCTGCATAATATTCCACAATCCCTTTGCAATAATATATGTTGCATCATGTATGCCCAATATGCGTAGTTGGAACCACCCAACTTATCATCATCATCCAACATGCAAAACAAATCATTTTTTTCAACAATGGCCAATGATTGTACCTTGATGCAAAAGATGTACAAAATTACCCAATGGAGTTCCACTAGATCTATAGCAGAGTTTGAGGTTCTTATTCTAGAAACAAAAAATTGTATATATATATTTGGCACAAAAGGACAAAATCACATACACAACTACTATGATAGGGTACTCATAGACTGAAACAAGTTCGAATCAATTTTTGAGCTACACAAACTTTCCTAAGGGAGCTACTTTGAAGCATACACCATCCTCAACATTCTTACCAATTTTTGTAGCTGGGATAGTTAGCACTAGTGTGCAAGCAATGCCCCTAGGGAAGCAATGACCTTCTCTAATGCCAATTGTTGGTGTTTGGGGATCGATAATGCACCAAAACAGCATAAAGAAGAATAATAAGCTTAGGATTATAACATAGAGTGTATCATTGTGTGTAGAATGTACAATGAAAAGTAGTCCTTTAAGGTTATGGACATATATACAAACCTTGGGGGGAAGGAGGAGGGGGAAGAGGGGAAGGGAGGGAATCATCCTAAAGAGGGAAAAAGGTGCCTTGGAAGTCCTAAGTGTGTTCACACACACTACTTAAAATATACTAACTTCTTAAGCCTTCATATGTATGAGCTCACATGAAACCATATCATGATCATTAATCATAATATAAATGGGCATAAATGCGTACAAAACAGAAGTCCAAAGCTTTTGCCAACAGTTCTCCACGGCATAAGTAATTGCAACCATTCCATGTGCCCAAATCGAATATATATGACAAAAAAATACGTGAAACGACAAAATATGAAAGGATCTTGCTATCAATTATATTGACGTGCAAAGTCAAGAAACATAAAATCGAGAAGGCAAAAATGGGAGAAATATAATACTAATATTATTTTTGCTTCTTGGGAAAATATTCAAGGACCCCTCTACTGAATGTTCGACACACATGCTCACCAAAACCTTAAATGTTAATTAGTTGGTTCTTTTTAATCAAGAATCTGTCATACATTTATCAGTTTTTAAATGTAAAAAGCTGAATGAATCAAACCCCGCAAATGAATTATGCCAAGATAAACAACTAGCTTAACGAAAAAATGGGTTGCTTTTTATCTGCTCATATTTGAGGAAAAATAAAATCATCAACTAAGCAAAGCAAACAGTAGAAAATAAAAGTAACAATTTGTTTACAGCAAGCACTATGATCTGTTTCAGAAAAAAAAATGTATTTTGATTATTTTTGAGGTTTGATCTTTGAGATGTACTCTTCTGCATTAGCTTAAATTAATTGAGAGTACAATGAAGGTGTGCATAGCACCCATTGGACCCCCCAAAATCCTATAATATTAACCTAACTCTTTGATCAATGTAACAAAGCGAATCTTGTCCTCCTATACTTAACACACTAGAAAGAAGAACATTTTTTGTTGATTAAAGGAAAAAAATTTTCAAGAAAAGATCAATAGAGTGAGTGTGTGTGTGTGTGTGTGTGTGTGTGTGTGTGTGTGTGTGTGTGTGTGTGTGTGTGTGTGTGTGTGTGTGTGTGTGTGTGTGTGTGTGTGGGGCATGAATTTGATTTTATGATCCACTCTCCCTTTTAGGCTGGAAGTTTGAAGGCAAACACACCCAAGGGACCCCCTCTCTATCTGCCACATCAGGGTCCACATTGAGTATATCAGTGGCACTTGAACCCTGGACCTCCAGCCCCAGGCTCAAGAATGTTACCACTACACGATGACCCCTTCATTGATGAAAAAGTGTTTTGCATCTGGACCGGTAAGGGGTATCAATGAATGTGAAGGACCAACAAAGACAATGAAAATCAACTTAAACTCATTACAGTAATCTTATTTTACCATAAAGGAAAAAAAGTTTCTTTGTTCCTATTTCCATCTTTCAGGATGATGCTGGATAATGAATTTTGTCTCGGTCTCAATCATTCCAGCTCAACACTGCTAGAAACAATACCATTGAATGATATCATTCTAGAATGAAATTCAATACTCGCATGACTGCTAAACAACATAACCTTTGTAGCCGTCCTCTGAGGTCTATTGCACGAAAGCTTGCCATCAAGGATGATTAACATGTTCAACAGATTCTAATAATACGAAATAAAACTGAATCCTGAAGCCAAACAAGTGCACCTTTATGAGAAGAAACTAGTGCCTTTCTCAGGTATAATATGACTGATGAGCTGAAATCAAATTGTGACATTAAAAATGACAAAGAGCAATCAGAATTTGAAATCTTTTACAGAATGCTTTAAAGCATATTACTGGATATCAATTTCCAGCCCTGAATTCAAGCTTGCTAGCTCAACAGTAGGCAATGATTAGCCAGAATCTTGCCATTGTTAAAAGGTTTGGAGAAATTCGATAGGAAACCAAACTGAATCCTGACTGCCAAACCAGTAACCAATCAGATCGACAAATAACCTCACTTGCTCGGGTATAATATAAAAAGTTGCAGCAATCCCATGCTGATGAGAAAGAAAACAGATTTTAAAAGTTTCATGTTCATGATTGTGATAGGCAAAACGGGGGTAAACACTCAAACTTACAACTCAGATCAAATAAATGCAAATATATTGCATGTTTAACATGATGAAAGCAATATCCTCTATGTTGCAAGGCCATCTAGCTAAGAAACCACTTGCAAAACTAACAATCGAGGAATAAATGTTAGGTTATACTTAGACCGAAAAGATACTGGGTTAAACACTTGAAGCATTATAACTTAAATTCAAACAGATGCAAAGATGCAGAATGCTCAACATGATGAAAGCAATATTCTCCATGTCTCAAGGTTATCTAGCTTAGAAACTGGTTGCAAGAACTAACGATCTACAAATAAATATTAAGTTTATTTACACCAATGAAGAACAAGGCCTATTTGGATTGTACAGAAAATGCTTTCTCATCTTTTAACACCTAATGGATGGTACTAAAAAGCACATCAACTTTGTGTACCTCATCACTCTCGGTGTTTTTATTTGTCGCAGTGTAATCGTTGTAAATTAAGAGAAACATTGCCAAAAATGAGTATTAGCATTCAATAAAAAAGCTTTTTTCGTACTGCAATGGTTCAACCTCCAAACCATATTCCTTTTACAGATAAATGCTCTCTGGGTAATGTCAATCGTCAAAGAATAGAGAACTGCCGTGCATTAACTAGTCAAATTAAAACGGATTCTCTGAATCTATGTTTTGACATCAGCATGTCTTCAGCCTCTGGTGCAAATAGTCCCCTTCTCACTCAAATGAAAACCATCCAAAAGCTTCCGGGATATTTCCTCTTACATTTTTATTGCTTTCGTTCTGAAAATTTTAGATTCTGCAGGATTGTTGATATGCTAATAATGAACAGAACAAAATAATAAACATAACTGTTGTTTCCCATCCTGGTCTGTCCATCAATACGACCCTGCCAGAGATGCAAATGTATTCTTGTTCTCCTTATAATACTCTATCTCAGACTGCACACAGAAAGAGACCATCAGGAAAGGTATTAATTTAAAGACTGATAGTACTGGATATCAAGTACAAAAGCTGCAAAACATTTGAAAATTTTGTAGATGTTTCAGGAAGCTGCAATATCAAAAAAACAAAATGAATTTGCTCATTCACAACAAACATTAACATGCATCACTACTAAGCTCTTTAGTACTTGGTACAAGATGTGTAAAATGGTTAGTGATATGTACGCAGATGAGATGTGAAAGAAGATATAAACTTGACCACTGCATTAAATCTAGTCAAAATATCTATAGACCATTACTTCCATTACAAAAGTGATCTCACATGTAAAGGGAGCATACAATTATTTTGCGAGTTCATGCTTTCATGCGTCCTGCAATCAAACACGAGTCTACATGATGATTACATTCCTGATTTATGGCTGAAGTGATTGCACAATTTGAATGCCAAGTATAAGGCATCTGCATAATTACTTAGGCATAAGTTATTACATTGTGAACTGGTTTATCTTGCCTCAAAGAAAACAAGCATTAAACATTCCATTTACGATTTGAGATCACGGGTTACAACCCTAATGCATGTGGATTAAAGAAAACTCAGATCTTTATCACAAGAAACCCTAAGATTACTTTCAGATACGATTTTGCTAGTTGTACCTCATCGCACATGCCTGTTCCAGTCCCTGTAAATGTGGGAAAGAACTAGAATGGCTCTTTTGAGTCTCACTGCGAAGAATGGAATGTGTGTTGCCAAGGAAGAGGGAGAGACAGAGAATTTACTCTTAGGTTGAAGACAAAAAATTCCCAGCAAAATCCTCAGATGACACTACTTTGATGGATAGTTCTATGCTTGTAAGCGGCATCTCTTCGATATTACCATTCTGACGTGGTTGGTAAGGGTTTCGATAAAATGGCAAACGAACCCATGTACTGCAAAAAAGGGTGTTTCGGAATTGTGCTAGTAGAAGAGACAAGCATGTCAGCTTTTCCTCCATCAAGCTCTAAAATCAAATTGTCTACATCATTCCATGGAACCACTGAGCTGAATTATAGAATAATTGCTTGTCAAGTGTCTGATTTGAATGGAACTTATCATAATTCTCATAATCTATCAAAGCTATAGCCTATCACACAGAACCTTGAGAAACTTCTCTATGCCCCTCCCATGTTGACAGGCAATAAGAATAGTGTCTTCATCCCATGGAGCATGAAGGAACCATTCCTCAAAAAAATCACCATGGAAATTCATAGAACTTGGATACCTGCTGGTACATTTGAAACAGGGATCTCCAAGTTGTTGCTGCCTCTATCAGTGTGGAAAAGTAGAACATCTTTCCCATAGCTACCCCTCTCGAAGGAACAAGTTCTCTGATAAAGGAAATCCCCACAGCTTGAAGCAACTAACTAGAATGCAACTGCCCAAATGTTAGTGACACTCCAGAAAGATGCAAAGCTCCAATGGAGCCTCAGAATAGTAATTGCGGAACTTATCAGGGTACATTCAAGAACAATAGTCAAACCTGCCGTCAAGCTCATGCATGAAGGAACACTACTTTACCATGTTCACATATAAAAGAACCTTTCGAAGGAGATCAAGTTCCAAATTTCAAACATATTACACAGACATTGAGAAGAAAAAAGATCTAACCATGCCCGATCCGTATTTTAATAGTAATGAGCAGATGCACCTCGAGTCTGAGAATATCACAATGATGATGCAGGATGAAACGGTATGGGAGCAATCAGAAGTGGCAGATGCTCCTGAGTTATTAACAAGCAGATTGATGACCTTTGTCTACAAGAGAGAAACCTACATTATAAATAATGGCAACTTGAATCCACTCAGAAATTGTCTTGCTTAGGGAAGCATAAAGATTGATTACTTGAGTTGCTTGCATCATCAAGAAGGATTTTCAGTGTAAAATTCTTTATACTCATGTTGTTCGAAGGTCACTGCTTTGTTTTTTCAATTGAAAAGGGCAAACTAGTCACCTATTGCAGATTTTTTCCCAGGATGCTCCCACTAGTATTGGGAAGATAGAAGGAACCATGTAAATTGATAACTTAACATTAAGTTCATGTCTATCAGAAATTCAGTATATGAGTGATCTAATAGATCCTAATAATTGACTGAAGAGCAACTAGGAGTAAATGATCATGATTCAACAGTCTAAGTTGGTATCATGCATCGATGCAAAAGTTCCATGTTATACAGAATCCAGATATAGTGAATTTTCCATGTCTCATGCAATTTCCTGAGTTGAGTGTAGGATAAGAAAAGAAATTTGTGTATTCCAGGAACTCCACCATCATAGCTAAATACCTCTGTCCCTTAGTTTCCATAGAGAGTGCTTGCAAGTAAACTTTTTGGGGAACAAGAAACTTAATGGCCCTAGAATTACTTCATAATCAGCCATATAAATGATATACTGCAAGAACTTGATGCATATTATAGGTTGACATACTTGTCAAAAAAAATAGGTTAAAAGCCATTCAACAAATGGAGCATGGACTTTACAGGACCAATAGACCGCCATATCCAGCACAAAAATTTTAATGCATCACGAATTGAGCATATGATAAAATGATTAGAATCTAGACCCTCAACTACTGTTGGGCGTTGCATGTAAACTGAAAATAAGTTATAAAGAGTCACTAGATTTATATCTGTTAAACTAGTAAGCAACGCACTTCCTAAATCAAATTCATGTGTGGGAGACGTGTATGATACCTATTTATCGCCTTTTTCTTTTTTTTTTGGAAGCAAGAGAAGTGAAGAGACCAGTAAAGTCTAAGTAGCCAGGATAAGAATTGGGACAAGGCATGAGGTCTGGACCAAGAGACCAGTGGACAAGGGGCGCTACTGGACTCGACCCATACTACCACCTAGAGACCACGACCATTTGGGGGTCCGGGGACCACCACTTGCTAGAGGACCACAACCACTTGGAAGAACACCATCCTTTCCAACCTTGTGGACCACTCATAAGAATGCTCAAGAAGGTGGCGAACCATATCTTGGACCAAAGTGGACCAGCTCTAACCACTGACCTTTGACCTATGCCACAAGTAGCTGCCTACCTGACCAAGGCAGCTAAATCTCTCACCACAAGCTATATCTCAGATGTTTTCTCCAATGTATGCCACCTCCAGAGAAATCAAAGAACTCATCTACAAAAGAAAGGCAAGGCCATTCAAGGGGAGTTCAATCTATGTGTAACTCTAGAGACAACCAGTGCTGATATGCTTAGACCTGAGTGCTTAGACATGTGTCATTCCATGTGTGTTTTTGGCCTAGTTGGTGCTTGTCGAGGAAGATGACCACCTTTTTCAACTGGAGGATTAGCCTAGGGCTTTGCTTGTACCTAGTATTAGTACTAGCATGGCATGTGAATCATTCTTTGATGTAATAATTTATTGGAGAAGAGTGAACTAAACTCCTCACTTGGATCTGTCTCAGCCTAGTTATTATCCCATTCCACTTGTGTGATTTGGTTTATGGTTTGTGTTGTGTTAAGTAAAGAGTGAATACTGTAAAAATGGTGAATGGTTGCTCATTTGTTGCTCATTGTCTATCTTGGCACTTAATCGCATGCATAGATGAAATTCTGCATGCCCTGTTGGACAAAGTCTGTGAAACGCAAGAAACTCACTCAAAAGTGAAAGCAACTCACTCGTCCCACTAAAACACTTTTCTCATCCAACTTTGTCCAGTTTGACAAGTTGGCTTTCATTCAATTTGGTAAATTGGTCCAAGTCATTAGTGCAATGTGGTTCTCGCCCAATTCGGTCCAATTTGGCCTAACTCACTCACCCAAGTCGGTGCAACTCTCTCACTTGCTCAAGTTGGTCAGATTCTTTCAATCACCCAAGTTTGTCCACTCTCTCACACCCCCACGGTGGTTGAATTCTTTCACTTGTTCAAGTTTGTCCAACTCTCTTACAGGACCAAATCGGTTCAATTCTTTCACTTGTCTAAGTTAGTCCAACTCTTCCACTTGCCTACGTTAGTCCAATTCCCTCAATGGATCACTTGATTGGTCCAAGCCTTGCCCAAAAGCTGATCCTATCTAATCCAATCAGCCGACTATGTTCACTTGCCCTCCTAAACTAGATCAAATGTCTTGACAAATTAGCTTCATCCATGACCCATACTAGACATCACAAGAAGGCCCCTTGAGTCCAATGAAGACTATCATCAAAGGTGGAAGGAAGCTAATTTCTATACACATACTCCTCAAGAATCTCATCACTAAGACAGAAGAAAAGCCAAGGATCTCCTTCGGAGAAGAGGATCACAACCAAAGGGGCTGAAAACTAACCCAATAGACAACTCAAGGATGGTGAACGAGCTCACATCCCTACTATCACAAATCAACATATGACGTCCATCATTTAGAGGGGGGAGCCCATGAGAATCTAGATGAGCACATCAAGCGTTTTCTCCCTTTATGCAAAAAGTAGGGGATTGTGAGGTAGGAAGATGCCTTCTTTGCACTCTTCCCTTCCACCCTTGAAGGAGTTCTAGACAAATGGTATAACTCATATGAAAAAATTCACTTTTTGACTTGGGAAAACCTGAAGCTTGGGTTCAAGGAAACCTTCCACCCAAATAACTCTATTGAAAGAACTTTAGATGAATTAGAAAATTTGACATTACACACATGTGAGACCTTTTTAGAGTTCATGACCAAAGCAAAGTCTCTAATGGCAAGACTCCCCGATCACTCAGCAGAATTTATGACTTAAAGTGGATAAAAAGGCCTTGCCCAAGTCATCTCAACAAAAGGTCTAGTAATGGCTCTGACTTGATGCTTCTCTCAAATACTTCAATGCACCCACCACTAGAATTGAAGAAACACCCATACACTTTGGAGCCGAGCTTGATAGGGGTGACCTACCCAAAGAGGACTTTCAAAACTGCATAGGTGAAAATAACAAAGGGCTTTGTTGGAAGAAAAGGTTTCTCTCAAGCAAGATCCAAATGAGCTCAAGGCCATCAAAGAGGTACTTACAAATATGTGGTCCACCCTTTCTCTTAACCTTGGTTATTTTGCACAAAAGTGTCCATGAAACATTACTTCTCAATTTCGAAAAAAGAGGAAATGCCAAAGGATTGTTATTACTTCTCATTTAAGAATTCCTAATCAAACACCTATGCTGCATTGGATGGGATCTAACCAATCTTTATTCCTTGGATAGCCTTCTTACACAACCACTTCGTGAATAGACCATTGTTGCATGTCCCTCCATCCATCAACAATAAGGGAGATTCTATTCTTCTCCCATGAATACTTTACCGCTAAACATGCCACCTCCAGTGCCCTCTTCTCTTTCTCAAGTAATGCGGTGTGTAAAGCCTCTAAAGCAAGAACAATATAGTATTCTCAAATCTCCATATTTCCCAAGTTTTTTTACCATATCTTCTAAATATATAGACTTAGAAATTAAAACATTTGGTATTTAGTTGTAAACTCAAGAGTTAAATATTGAAATCCAAAACTCATTGCAACATTGCATTTATGACACATACATACATGCATGCATGCATGCATGCATGCATGCATACATACATACATACATACATACATACATACATACATACATACATACACACATACATACATACATACATACATACATGATACATACATACATACATACACATTCGCAATGCATTGATTTGCATGCTATTCTTTTGTACTGCAAAAAATACCTAAAAAAATATTTTGCTTAGGAAGGCCAAGAATTTATTGAAAATCTTGTCCGAAGTACTTGCTAAATGAATATAAAAAATATCAAGAATGGGGAGACATGAAAAGCTATAAAAATGTAGAGATTCATTTATGTATGATTTTCTTTTTTGGGCCTTATCATCTTGAGTTAGACTGGTATTTCGGATTTCCCATGTTCTCCTTGTAATGCTTTTTTAGAGCTTGGACAAAAGTCTCATCCTTGGCCTTTAAGTCAATGCTACTCTTCATTTTTCTTTTGAAATTAATTAATTGTTAAGTGTTTGGGAGGTGAAGGCTACCAATTTTCTCTTGCCAAGTTTTTAGGCGCCCAATTTTGTGTGGAGGCTTCTCCATGCTCCATGGTCCATGAAGGTGGTGGTGGTGTAGCCCAAATGCTTGCTTCTTTGGTTTCTTGTCCAGCTATCACTTCATCTTCTCCGCTAATGCCTCCATTACTTTCCGGCTCAAGATCTTGAATATCCATTTCTTCTGGGGCCAGTTGTTCTCAATGGAGAACAACCTGAGAAGTCCTCCTTCAATTTGAAGGTGCATCATGGCTCTGTCACCCACAGGGTGTCATTGCCCCAATCATGCACTGCTCAAATGTGACGTAGCCATGGTCTCCCTATGAGGAGAGGGAATCCCCCTTTTACTTTAGGATGCATGACCACAAAATCTAGTACAAAAATTCAATTTTTGTACGATGACCTAGGGGGCATTTTTGCCCTCCTCCAAGGATCATCTAGGATCCTGCCGAGCCACTCATATGGCCTTTGAGTATCTATATAAGCAGCTTTTGTGCACTCATTTGGGACAACTTTTTACAACTACTATGTGTATACTGTTGAGAGTACTCTACTGTTGAGAGTATTGCCTAGCACTACATTGTTTTATGTGTGTTAGGAGCACTTATGCTCTATTGATCTCTGTTGTACCTTTGTGATTGGGCTAATTATCCAAGTAGTTGGGACTAGCCCTGCTCTGTATGCTGGAGTCTTGTGTATACTTTGGGCGAACATTTGCTATATATTTTCTGTGTACTGGTGGAGTCTTTTGTGAACTTTAAGATAGTATTTGGTGATGTCTTGTGTTGTTCCCTGTAGACGGTTGACCTAATTTTGCATAGTGTGCTCGATTGTACCTAGTGCGAATTAACATTTGAAGTGATACTTTGGTCTGTGGGTGGGCAGTCATCAAACTCTTGGAGTCTAGGTCACTAGTTGGTTGCTAGCTACTTGTGATGCTGGTAGGAAGGGAGCCCTGCTGGTAAGTGTGACTGGCAAGTAACCTCAAGGGTGGGCAAGTGGCAGCAGAATCCAGATCAGCTAGTCCGAGACTAACCCGGTTGGGTGTCCTTTCACCAGCGAAGTACATTTTCTATCTTTTTGTGTGATGCAGTCGATGCCCTCTTGACGAGTTGGGCATTTGTGAAGTGTCTGTCTGCACAGGCATGTTACAGAGTATCCTTTGCTAAGGAGAGCCCCCATTGAGTAGGTGTCCTGGGAGCTGTATCTACTCCTCTTCCTAATCGCCAGTCCCGGGTCTCTCTGCTACATAATGCTAAACTTCTAAAGCAAGTCCTTTCACAATGATAGTGGAAAATAATTTTCCTATGCTTCTCTCGCACAACAATATTTAATCCCCTACATTTAAGGGGGCTACCGACCAGGATGTCCACGACCATGTAGGGAGGTTTTTACCTTTATGTAGAAGTCATGGGCTCAAGAATAAGAAGATACTTTCCTAGCTTTGATTCCCTCGACTTTGGAGGCTCTCATAGATGAATGGTACAATTACTTCAAAGCATGCCACTTTGCAACCCAAGAAGAGCTAAAGGTTTGATGACAAGTTTTAACCAAGTAATTCCACTTTCTCTTTATCAATTCAAAAACTTGGAATTGCAGCATGAAGAGATCTTCTTCAAGCTTATGATTAGAGCTCATTCCTTGGTGGCTCTTCTTCCAACTTACAGTGAATCCGAAAGAAATAAGGGTGTAGAAAAGATGCTACCTAATGCATTGCAACATAAAACTACCTATTTGCTATATGATACTGAAGACAAGATATTTTCAAAACCTGTAAATGGTTATAGATTAAAATTGTTTCAATATCATCAAGGAGAGGAAAGTCAAAATGTCCAACATACTGCAACGAAAACAAGTTTGATTAAGGACCAATCTGAAGATGTTACAATCGCATTAATTGATAAAGACACTCCAAACAGTGATTACATTCAGACACCTGAATATTCTTGCAGCAGACAAAGAAGTCAGTATATTACTAAAAATTCAATTTTTACTGCAAATCAAATAGTTGCTGCAAAAGCAGTCAGCATGGACATGCTGGGTTTTACTACAGATGCTGTAAATTTTCTGAGTGTGCACTGATTCATGATGGCACCATTGTACTATTTTTATTTGAATCTGTATGAATGTCTCATCAATACTCATGGAACTAAGAAGGATACACATATGAATCTAGAAGCCATCAAATTTTCATTTCCGTATCAAGAAATTAGCACGCATACTAGTTATTGTCATGATTTCATTTTTCTTGAATACAAGCAATATGAAAATGGAGGTACTTTTCGTTGTCGGGGTCTAACTGAGTTTATTTTCGAAAAAGCTATTTTAAGGAATTCCGACTCATTTCAACCTTTTCCTTTATGTTATATCCCTTCGTGAATACTGTCCTCTATCGAAAATTCCAAAGTTTGGCTAAAGCTTGCAGATATGACTTCAAAGAGTTTCTTTGCAGACACAACATTAGTTGATCATGATTATCCTCCAGCAATAGCTTTAGCTAAAAAGCAAAGTAGCACTTTACGGTGATCAACACGAGAAGTCAGCTGCAGCAACAACAGAGCATATGAATATCGGCACCCCAGGCACTTCCAACAGAGAAATAGAGGTTATGCCAATCTTAGGTAAGATCTCTACAAATTTTGTTTTCATCGCTATTTAGTATGATATCTCTACAAATTTTGTTGAGCCGAATGTCCATTGGCTCCAACAAATCAAATTATTGGATTTTGCTCGACTCCCATGGACATTTGGAAATAGGCGGAAGGTCTAGAGTGCATAGCCCAACATCTGCAATCAAAGGAGGGACACATCTATGGTAATTTTTGGTCAGCAATCATTGCAGATGTATTTAGGTTACCCTATGAGGGCGAATCTTCTTTTGGAAGAGCATCAGATACGGTGATGCAGTGTGAATTCAGACAAGCAGTTGGTGATCAAGGATGTTTCACGATATCTCATATGCATGACAGTTTAAGGGGGCATAAATTAGATGGTTTCTCGAAAGGTATTCATTTTGATCAAACTCAAATACATCTCCAGAGAAAATTATTCCATGTTGTTAGCGGTTGAAAGAAGAGATAAGGTCGTAAACATAAGAGGGGAAAAGCAACAAAAATAGATATTTATCTGTATGCATTCCATATGCAGGCAATGAACAAAATAGTATTCCAGCAGCTGCTGATGTAGTTACAGACCAATCAAACACTAGTCAAAGCAATGAGGATATCCCCAAGGTCAAAAGTCAAATGCTCCAATGTGTCTAGCATCACTACAGGTAAAGCACCGATTTTTTTGTTTGATACTTTCCAATTATGGAAGGCAAATCAATTGGGGTTCATTTGGTGAAAACAACATTCAAACTCAAACGTTAGGTGTCTACTTCCATTCAACTAGAAGAATCCAAACCTGTATCCAAACCAACGGCTCAGACACGTAATTTTCATTATAGTTTTCTGAACAACAGACTACTAAGATGTTAAAAGACTTACAAGATGCCTTTTATGGAAAGAATAGTACTACATTGCACAACAATGAGGGAATTACATGCCACAAACTTCAAAGGAAGAGATATTCCGAGTGCAGCAGTAAAGTATTCTTTCAAAAGCTGAACAAATGAGTTACTGCAACTTAGAATTAGACGAAATTGTTAACTGAGAAAGAGTACTAAGTTAGAAAAGCAGCTGGAATAAATAATTTATCCACGAGTTGTAGAAATGGAAACTAGGGTGGGACAATGCAGTAATTGCTAAAGTTGATGCAGTTAGCACTTCATACGCACAAATCACTGCAAACGATATCTTGTTTTAGGAAAGAATTAATTGATGTTAGGAGATTGAAGCCAAACTATTGGACATGTCACAGGATCTCGAATTTGATGGTTGGTATCTAGCAGAATCTGTTATAAACAAGTTAAGGACTGTTTTCATTGAAGACCCAAGAACATTATGGAACTCATTTAAAGAAAGGGCCCAAGTGATGCTCAAACAATTGATTTGAGGAGCTGAATAACGAGTGCAAAGGGAAAAAAACAGTTACAAATGAAAGATGCTCATAAAACTTCTTTAAAAAGACATATGGAAGTTCTGCAACAAAGCACTGCCTTAAAGATGGAAGATACACAGAGAAATGTCAAACAAGCTGATCGTACTGAAGAGCAACTCGATTCTGAAGCATTGATTTAGTAAATCAAGGTGCAGTTCAGGATAATGAGTCTAACATCAACCAGCTAGATAATTTATGACGAACTTTGCCTGTATATGAGCAACATGTTAACATGGATATTTCTCCTGAATTGATTACTCAAAGATCATACAACAATCAGGATATGCAATTGCAAAGTGCAAGCATGCAAACTCATGATATGGATCAAGGGCCTTGTGGGTCCTGATCCAATTCTAACTAGAATCTTCCCACCATACTGTGTCAGGTGTTGACATAGCTAGGTGGAGGAAAACTTATTCCAGTTTAATTATTGTATTTTGTTTTCAGATCGGATCTATTTCACATATTTTGGAACGGTTAAAACTCTTCATGCGACTAAAGGAAGTGTTGGTGGAGTCAGGTGCTCAGGTTTGGCTTGGCAGGAGAGTGGTCACAATGGTATCAATAATGAAAAGGAAGAAAAGAATGATAAGGTCAACCAAGTACACACAAAGTACACCATTACAGTGCAAGAATCCTTTCCATACACAGTGTAGAGAATAAGGAAAGAAAACAGAACTACTGTAGACTAGCCCCCCCGAGGAAAAAGGAAACAAACGCAAGTTCAAAGGGAAGAGAACAGAGCTGTAAACTAGTCCCTGAGAGGGAGAAGAAACAAACGCAAGTACAAAGGGAAGAGAACAGAACTCTTGGCTAACCCCGGCAACCTGTTGGGGCAGAACTCGTGTCCGACTGCGGTAGAAGGATGGTAGAAGAAGTGGAGAATCAAGTTGTAGGATCCTTCCACAATGGACGTCTGCTAAACCTCTCTAGGCACCAACCCTTGGGTAACCAGACCACCACTATGCTTGTTGGTCCTTCCTTCTAAGTCCTCCCAGCTGGTGGAGGTGATGGAGACAAGAGGAGCACACACCCTTGTAGAGTGAGAGTGCCGATTGCACAAGGCATCAATGTGGAATTCATATGCCCCGTATGTACGCAATAGTATGTCATAATATGTCCATTTCGGGCTCTATCTCCTTAGAAAGAGGGGAGTGCCAAAGCCCTAGTTCGAATACTCATGAGCACACCTTGCCCTTTCATCATAACACATTGGGAAGAACCATGTTGGAGATTCTATCGACATGCAAAATGGAAAGAAGAGAGTCGGGAGTTATCTAGTAGCTTACATGAGTGCTTTGGAGAGTGCATGTGCCATGGGATATACCTCTGGGAACATGAAGGTGCACGGGGGAGAGATACTCACCAAAGAGAGATGCCACATGGCAAGAGAAGAAAACTGAAGAGGGGAAGTACCATGGAATCTAATGCAACTTGGCACAAGGAGAGGTTGCATGTCGGAGAGAGAAAGAGCTTATATCAAGGATATACATTAAAATATTTTGGGGGTTCCTTTACATAGTACATCGATTGCACTGAGTATAAAATCCGTCGGAGAATCAAGTACAAAGCGTCTCCAAAGTACCAAGTATTGTATCACAAAGTACAAAGTACGGTACCTTTAAAGTACAATGTACGGTATCTTTAAGTACAAAGTACCCTTTCAAGTACAATGCAGTATGCTTCAATCATTAATTATAGGAAGATAGGAAGAAAGTACACTGCAGTCATAGGAACAAGTGGGGCTCTAAAAGTGCATAGCACTACTAGAGGGCTCTCCATCCTAGAGAGCAAAGAGGAGAGCAGGAGAGTGACAATAGCGACGGGCAAGATGAGGACTTGCATGAAAGAATAGAAGAGTCACCCGGTGGATAGAGTGGAGAGGGAACCTAGGAGCCAGTAGACAGTCGAAGAAGAAGAAACATGTCAACAAAGAGATGCCAAAGAAGAAGACCTGTCATGAAGAAAGTTGTCAAAGAAGAAGACCCATCGAAGAGAAGGCTGGACGACCTGCTATAGCATGAGGAAGAAGACCCAACAACTCGAGACCACAGCCTATGTGAAAATGTTAAGAAGAGTGCCCAAAGGAAGAAGTGCAAATAGTGTGGAAATGTGGTGGCAATACAAAGAATGAGCAACTGCCAACATCATATGAGTCCATACATTAGAACCCTAACCCATAATACAAGAATGACTGTGAGGACTCCCTACAAAAGTGCCCGAAAGGCGATACAAAATGGGAGAGTCAAGACATCAAATAAGAAGAAAAATCTTATCCAAGAAAAACAAACTATAAAAGCTAAATAAGAACACTAAAGAACGTCGAAGAACGATAGTATAGAATGATCAAGATGGCGGGATGGTATCAAGGACCCGTCGAGGAGGAGATCTTCGGGAGGGGCCATCAGGTGGGAGTGGGAAGGAGCCGTCAAGGTTAGGGAACCGAGAGAGAGGGTGAAGTCAATGGTGCGAATGAAGGTGGTATGGTGGAAGAGGTCGAAACGACGGAGAGCATGTAAAAATGTCATGAAGAGTGCCCAAAGGAACAAGTGCAAATAGTGTGAAAAAGCGGTGGTGATACAAAGAATGAGCAACATCATATGAGTCCATACATCAGAACCATAACCCATAATACAAGAAGAACCATAACCCGTAATACAAGAATGATTGTGATGACTCTCAACAAAAGTGCCAGAAAAGCCATACAAAATGGAATAGTCGAGGCATCTAATCGGAAGAAAAATCTTATCCAAAGAAAGCAAATTGTAAAAGCTAAATAAGAGCACTAAAGAACATCAAAGAACAACAGTAGAGAATGATCAAGATGGCCGGATGACATTACGGACCCGTCAAGGAGGAGATCTACGAGAGGGGCCATCGGGTGGGAGTGGGAAGGAGTCATCAAGCTTGGAGAACCAAGAGAGAGGGTGAAGTCAATGGTGGGAATGAAGGCACTGGGCAATATGGTGGAAGAGGTCGAAACGGCAAAGAGGAGAGTGGGGGATGCTGATGGAAAGGGAATCGAAGAGGGAAGGAGGAAGGGAGATGGATATCGACCGCAGATGAGTAGATATGAAGACTATGTCGCGGTAGAAGTCGCTCTCAGCACGCAAGTGCTCATAGACGAGGTTGTGGAAATTGTCAAAGGCATCCCATGCATGGATGGTCTCCAACTCACGAAAGAGATGCTCAGATACCTGCACAATGGTGTCCCTCTCTACCATCAAGACTAGCATAGCCTCAGTCATATTGATGGCAGATCGTGACAGAGCCGGCTCTCTACAGCTCTCCATAACGGCCTTATCCATTATGGAGAAAAAGTCAGGGATGGCATAAGGGAGGAGGCACAGGGTCAGAGAAGAGGCACGCAGAGAGGTGACGATGAGAGGTTGGATGATAGAAGGAGGTGGTATGTCCAAGGGAGTGAGGATAGGAGGGGTGGATGTAGGGAGGGGACCTTACGGAGAGTGGAATGGGAGTGGAGGAGTTGGGGGAGTGTGTTAGGAGAGGATGGACACGCACAAGGGTGAAGGCTCGAGTGACCAAGGGAGACGTAGGGGTAGGGGCAAGTGCTTGCCGAACGATGGTCGGTTGAGGTGTTTGGAGGCCGCGGGCGCAAAAACGGGGTACAGGCAGGGTGATGACCAAATGAGGGTGCAACTTCCTCTTCTTGTGCTACTGCTATGGATTTAGATGCTCTTGGTGTCGTATGGTCTAGTGCCATATGGTCTGGGCCATTCTTCATATGCACCTCCTTCATGATATGGCCTTTTTGTACCCACATTGAGTCTCTTCCCCAATCGTGGATGACTTTGGCATGTCCGAGCCAAGGTCATCCGATCAGCAAAGGAAAGCTCCTAGGTGTATGCGGAAGTCGAAGAACCACAAAATCTAGCATGAATACGGATCCCTACACCTCTAGTGCCAGTTTTTTCATTGCCCCCACAGGTTGCATCTTACTCTAATCTACAAAGATAACTGTAAATTGTGATGCTTTGGAGGGATGGAGTCCCAAATGTAGCATGGTAGACTTTGGCCTAAGATTGATTCTAGAACCCCCCCCCCCCAATTGATGATAACTCCTCATAATCTTTGTCCCAAGATATTAACAATTAGGGGAGGGCTACGATAGTCTATGAGAAGAGCTTGTGCCATAAAATAACTTCCTTGCCCGCCACTAATGAATGTTGGGAGTCTCAAAGAATCTACCAATTTCAGCAGGTCACCTCAAAATGGAGCATCAAGGCATATTACATCATAGAGACTTGTGAAGGGACATCACTGGCTTCCATGCGTCATCCTTGAGCTCCTGCTCAGCAACCGGATAGGCATCATCTATGCTTCTACCATTGCCATTGCTTGGACCAGTAGCTTCCTTGGACTTCTCAACGCTTCAGACGACTCTTAAGCTCGATTTCGTTGGGCTTGGGTACATAGCCCTTGCGTAAGAGGCAAATCTTCTAATTGCACCATGTGAGTGGATGGAGAGGGTATAGGAGTACTATCAGAGAGAAAGTGCAATCCTACAAAAATATGAAATGAATTATTGCTTTAGCTCGATAATGCCTTCTTCAAACAATCTTTAGTAAAGTGATCACAATTATAAGGAAAACTAGTGCAAGGTGGTGCATCCTCAAGAAGAGGACACATTTTGAAAGTGGCCATACTCTCCACATCAAAAACACATGATGGGCCTCTTTGAGAGGTTGCATATTCCACCTGTTGCACCACCACAGCCGTTTGCTCCTCCTCGAGCAAAGTAGAAAAGAGAAGCAACCAGTGCTTGTCCAAGAATAGAAGGTTGTTGGATGGGAGCAACCTGCCCCCAATAGGTCGTGGGTTGTACCACTCCAATCCTTTCAAATAGTAGCACTCCTTAGCTTTGTGCCCCTCTTTCCTGCAAAACTCAAAGGTGACCTCGATGGGGTATTCGAAGTGTGTGTGTCCCTCTTTATTACATATGGTGCACCATAGAAGGGATCTCACCTCTTTAAAAGTCCTCTACCTCTTGCCCTAGTTGTGACACCATATCAGCCTAAGCAACAGTTCCTCATTGCGTCTTGAGCCCCTTGAGCTCTCCTATGCTCTTTTAAGTTGTCTCGTGAGAGGAAATGTGCATCCTCAAACTGACTAAACCATTTGCATTTGTCGGCCAGACCATCCAAGATTGTAGGAAATAGTGCCATAAATGCATCCTTTTTTCCTTCCAACACTATGCTCTTGCATAAAGCTAGAAATTTGTGTATATGGCCATCTAGGTCCTCTATTGCTGCCCCTTGAAGGTTGAAAAGTTGATGTTGATTCATGATAGACGTGAAGCCGAATTCCCTTGAGCCATGGAGGGTTCCCCTGTTGAGGCCCTTGAGTTGTAGTCCTCTCGAGGTGAATAGGGGATTTTCCTTCTTCGGTGGTAGTCCTTGTTGGGTGTTCAAATAGGACTCAGGGAGCTATGCCCTGATCGGGTTCACGTCATAGACCGATCATTCCTTCCTTTATCGCAATGCTTGTGTGACCCTACTTTTGTCTCGCAAAGTCCAAACTAGAGTGTCCCACCATATGTGCAAGAAAATTGTTGGTGGAGTGAGGTTTGACTAGGTAGGGAGAGTGGTTACACTGGTGTGCAAACACAATAATGAAAAGGAAGAAAAGAACAAAAAGAATGACCAAGTACACATTCAAATTTCCTTACAGATTCCCATCATCATACGGTACAAGAATCATTTCCATACACAGTGTGGAGAACAAGGAAAGAAAACAGAACTACTATAGACTAGCCCTCATGAGGGAGCAAGAAACAAATGCAAGTACAAATGGAAGAGAACAGAACTGCAGACTAGCCACGACAACCTCTCAAGGTAGAACTCTTGTGCCCGACGGTAGTAGAAGGATGGTAGAAGAAATGAACAATCAAGTGGTAGGATCCTTCCACGATGGATGTTGGCTACACCTCTCTCCACATCAACCCCTGTGTGGCCAGATCACCACTATGCTTGCTGGTCCTTCCTCCCTGCTGATGGAGGTGATGGAGATGAGAGGTGCAGTCACATTTGTAGAGTGCGAGTGTCGACTCCACAAGGCACCAAAGTGGATTATGTGCGCCCTGATGTGTACATGATAGTATGTCGTAATATGTCTCTTTTTCATCTCCTTAAAAGGAGGGGAGAGTAAGAGTCTTGGTCTGAATACTCATGGGCACACCTTGCCCTTTCATCATAACACATTGGGGAGAACCACTTTGGAGGTTCTATCTGCACGGAAAATGGGAAGAGGAGAGTGGGGAAGTTGTTCGCAGCCATGGAAGAGAATAGCTTACATGAGTGCTTTGGGGATTGCATGGAATATGCCTCTGGGAACGTGAAGGTGCATGGGCAGGAGATACTCTTCAGAGAGAGATGCCAAGTGGAAATAGAAGAAAAGGGGGAGGAAAGTACATGCCATATGGAAGGAGGGAAAGTACCATAGAATCTAATTAATACCACTTGGACAAGGAGAGGTTGCTTTTTTTTTTTTTTTTTTTTTTTTTTTTTTTGTGGGGGGGAGGGGGGGAAGGGGGGGAAAGAGAGAGAGAGGTTATATAAAGGATATACATCAAATTTTTTTGTGGAGGGTTTCCTTTTACATATTGCATCCATTGCACCAAGCATAAAATCCTTTGGAGAATGGAGTACAAAGTACCTCCGAAGTACCAAGTACTCTACCATTAAACACAAAGTACAGTACCTTTAAAATACAAGGTATGATATGTTAAAGTACAAAGTACTCTTTCAAGTACAATAAAGTATGCTTCAATCATTGATTATAGGAAGAAAGTACACTGCAATCATTGATTATAGGAACAACAAGTGGAGCTCTACAGGAAGTTATAAAATTAGTCGTTAAACCCTGAGTTTTTCCATATAGCTAGAAGAAATAATGTAGTGGCTAATATGTTGTCACGATAGGCTGGCACAACTTCTTACTACCTAGGCAGGGAAACAGTCAGTTCATTCGAGAGAGAGATCAGAACAGAAGGGCATATCATTGTGCAGAGAGAAGAAGAATGCCAAGTTTTGGTGTATGTGCATGATGCTTTTTGATGTAATATCTTGTAAATATCCATCATTCTAATATATGTATTGTGTAAATTGAGCCTCAGCCTGTCCTGAAGTGATGTTGGTCTGTAATCTACATAATCAAAGTGCAAAATTTCTGTAACTATACTGTCTTATTGTTGTAATAAGTGATTGTCACAGAGTGTAATTGTGGCCGTAGAGTTTCTTGTCAAGTTACTACACTGCAATGCAGTAAAAATTATCGTTTTGCAGACTACATAGGAAACTAGAGATGTTTATTACAGTGGATTTGGTAATTAGTCTTGAGCAGATGCAACTGTCAGAACCAACATTCATCAGTACCACTTACTCATTTGCAGTCCTGCAGGAGTGTAAGCATGTATAGTGGTAGTTGGGGAAGATTATAGCCCATAACAAGAGAGGCATGTATAGTGGTCGTTGGGGAAGATTACAGTCCACAACAAGAGAGGCATTAAACAAAGCCAGATCAGAGGATTTCTATGTCTGTGACTTGAAGAAAAGATTGCTGACATATCACTGACACTTGAGACCTTCATTGTATAAAGCCACAAATTGATAGACCTTAGCAAGCCTACTGATGATACCTGTTGATATGCAACCTTCAGATTGAAACATATCTTTCCATTAAGGGATATTGAGAATCTTCAACCACAGCAAGGACATCAGGCCCAGAACTAAATACATTTTTTGCTTGTAAAGCAGGAACCTACTGATGCAAACACAATGTGTCAATCACTGTGTAGAATTGCTTTACCATGTCAATATGACAATAGATAACCGTAGCAAGAAACAACAGACAGTCTAAATCTTCAAGAAAATTTGTATGAAAGAAACAGTTCTGATGCATCAACAAAACAAGATACTCTCACTAGTCCATGGTTTGAGTAAAGATAGATGAAGAATGATGGAAAATTAGAAGTGTACCTGACGAACACCTATGATGCACTTTACCAGAGGCAAACCAAGATATTCCTTTAGAACTTCATTCTGTTCAAGCGCCTTTACGGACTGATCTAGTGACGTTGGAAGCAGCTGCACTGATCCATCTGTCAAAGAGGATGGATCAACATCTGTGTGAAGTTTCAATCCACACATGCTCACAATTAGCAACAGAACCGAACATAGGAGTGGATAAAATATTCATCTGAAACAGAGTCAAAATCACCTATAGGCACTGGAAGCTGCAAGTGTCTTCGCAGACCATCCATACCAGCTGCTAGAATGGCTGCAAGGCTCAAATGAGGATTAGCACAACCATCTATACTTTTGAACTCGAAGTTACTAACTGAATCATGGTATGTTCCTGGAGGACATGATGTCCGCAATGGAGCCTCCCTGTTTTCTCTTCCCCAGCAATAATAAGCTCCACTCCAAGTCTGTGGTTTGATACGCTCATAGCTGCAAGTAGAGAACAGTTGCTGGAATCAACATCATATTTATGGAACTAAGCTATTGAGTACATTTTTACCTGTTTGGCAGTGGAGCTGTAAGAGCAAGGATAGAAGGAAGATGATGTAAAACACCTGCCATAAACTCTTGGCCTATCTGTGACATACCATACTGACTACTTGCATCTGTGTCTCCCATAAAGACATTCTTCTCTCCTTCCCATATACTCACATGTACATGGGATCCTGATCCAACGTCATTTGGAAATAATCTACGCATCATTGGAAATGCCAACAAAAAAAAAAAAAAAAAAAAACTCTCAATCAAAGCATGTTCTTCATGTCCAATTATTATACTTCCAACATTGAAAGAGCCTTTACATTTATTTATTAATATAATGTTAATTGATTATCCCTTCATAACAAGTTCCAAATGAAATAAAAAATATGCTATCACATAGAGCAAAACTCCAAACTTACTTTGGCAGGAATGTTGCAAGAAGCCCTTGCCTTTGTACAACAGCTTTGACAGTTTCACGAAGAATAAGAACATCATCTGCAGCCTTGAGGCAAGGACCATATTGCACAGCAATCTCAAACTGGCCACCTCCTGCTTCTGCATGGAGCTAAACTCAAGCAAGGAATGATAGTATTCATTTCATGTAGGAGAGACACAGCAGTTCATCAAGATTCTATATTTTAAGCACAGAAGAATACTCTTCGAACAAAGAAAAACATACAAGCAATACCTATCAACCATGCTTACGATGGTCATAATAGTGAAGACGTGTGCATTTGAATGAATTAAATTATTTACGAAAAACTTACAACTAAGTATATGGGAAAGCCTTATAGCCAAATGAAATTAGACAGAAAAGTTAATTACTACACAATTGTAGCAAGTATGGCCTATGTATCCTCTGCAGAAAGATAGATGTATGATGATTCGAGAGAACAGAAGGAAAAAAAAAATCTCCTTTCAAGTCATAGATCACTGTAACTGTGAACACTCAGTCTATATATTTCTGAAATGTATATCTCAGTAACTAGTGATTATAAATTGACTATAGTTCATTTATCAATTTATATGCTATCTTAAGAGGTGGTTTATCTTCCGAAATTTCATCTGTTTGATAAATCAACATGATCTGTAAAACCGAACTGTTGAGTTTGCATTACATTCATAAGTGCAGTGAGAAAGTAAAAATAAACAATATCTTCTTTGTAGATAGCTTCTATTTTTGAGCTTTTTCATACAGGTAACAATATCCACCCTAAAAAATGAAGCTTGAACTCTAAAATCAAGGCATGCTACACAAGTTACAACTCAATGTCCAAATGTTACCTAAGCATGAAACAAGCATTGAATCTTGGACAGTTGAAGTGACAAGGCTTAACAAAGGAAATGTTGTGTTTGAAAACATAAATATAATCAGTGGCTAACTCGTTAGGAGGAAGCTATCTTAGTAGAAAAGGTAAAGAAAAAAATAGTCGTCTGCTACCCAAATCAGACACCTTATGTTCACAGACCAAAGTATAACTTCAGGTAACACAATATGCTCCTAGAAAAGAACACTAGACATTCAAACACATTCCACACACTTGCTCAAAACTTCACAGTACATTGCATGACTAGGCCAAAGACTAGCCCAAAACTCCAAAAAATACACAGCAAGGATAGCTCCACACATTGGGTACATAGGCGTAATGCAAAGTTATAACAAAGAGGATAAGTACTACAACAAAAAACCATAGGTCTTTGTCACACACATAAACAAAGCAATGGAGCAAAAGACATACTAAAGTATATTGCCAAATGAGTGCCCAATAGCTACTTATATAGATACCAAGAGGCCATATGAGTAGCAGTGCACGATCCCAGCTCATCCTTGAAGGTCGACCAAAAATGGCCCCTGACATGGAGTGCACACCTAGACTGGCGTGACGAGTGGCCGTGCACGAAGTGGCTACCTGCAGATAGAAGTTATTGAGGTGGGCCACCACCCCTGGCAGAGTAACCACTTTTGGACTTGTTCACCATCGACTCCCCAACTGACCCCTGACTTATGTAAGACTTTGAGGTGGCTTCAATTGTAGTTCCTTATCTTCGTTTCTCCTCTCTCAGAGAACGCCCATATTTACCACAGACTCAGATGGAGGTCGCCCAACTTTGAGGTGCCCAATTTTATTGGGCTAGTTATAAATGGATAGATAGATAAATAGTTGGATAGATGGATAGATAGATAGATAGATAGATAGATGGGGAGATAGATGGATAGATAGATAGATAAATAGATCATAGATAGATAGATAGATCATAGATAGATCATAGATAGATAGATAGATAGATAGATAGATAGATAGATACATAGATACATAGATAGACAGATGGATGGATGGATGGATGGATGGACAGATGGATGGATAGATGGATGGATGGACAAACCAATGGATGAATGGATGAATGGATGGATGGACAAATCGATGGATGGATGGATCCATAGATAAATAGATAGTAGATAGATAGACAGACAGACAGACAGAGATAAATAGATAAATATAAAGACTGACCGACCGACAATCAGACAGATAGATAGGTATACAGATAGTTAAGTAGGTAGATATATAGATATGTAGACAGACAGATGCATGGATGGATGGATAGGTGGATGAGTAAATAAATTGATAGATAAACAGGTGTGTGTGTGTGTGTGTGTGTGTGTTGTGGGGGGGGGGGGGGGGGGGGGGGGGAAGAGAGAGAGAGAGAGAGAGAGAGAGAGAGAGAGAGAGAGAAGGCGGGACGGGAGGGGAGATTAGATAAACTGCCATCTTGCACCACATCCTCTGATATTGAGAGCAACAAAAGCTCATCTGTAAGCCATAGATAATCCTATAGTAAACATGAAAGTCCATGTGGAAAAGTGGAAATGATCAGGCCTCCTGTTCCCATAGAATAGCTGCGCAGGATTTCAGCCAAAGCATTCACCTAAACCATGAAATAAAAACAGTGGCATAAATCATGCCTACTTGTGTAGAAGTATACAGAATAATGTCTGCAATAAAGTTTACACAAATATGCACAGAATGGAGTGCACTTTTCCAGAAGCATACATCGGACACTCCCAATTTGAATCTCGAATACAAGCATAGTGCACATTTCCAGAAGCATACACTGAAAATTCCAACTTGAATTTCGAGTACAAGCATGCCAAATAGTTGGCCAGAACATTCAGATGAGGTATAACATGAATAGTAGAAATTACCTGCTCAACTCTGATACCCATTGCATTCAGAGCCTCTGAAATCTCAAAGAGAATGCTTGAAGCCGCATCAAAACTTGTAGAACTACAGAAGGGTGTGGTGTCTAAGCCAATCCATTTCAGCTTATTCCTGTAAATATTGTGCTTCAAATTAATAATCCCCGTTGAATAGAACAAGAATTGAAATTCACGTTATTTTCCTTGTACTCTGGATCATATTTTAAGATGTAAAACTCGCTTTCGAACCCAGCTTTCATTTCCTGAAATTGCAAACATGAAGATTGATTCTAATTGATGGATTAAGATATAAAAACAATGCAAACCACACAATACCAGCCCATATTCTGCATAGAAGACTTCAATCAAATGTTTTAGTGTCAGTCTAGGACAAAATTCCCAAGCACATCCAGATTTCAAATGCATGTCCACTAGGACTAACTCCTCTCCTCTAGACCTATTAAATCAAAAGGAGGTTATCTCAATTTAAAATTCAGTTTCATGACTATGACATTAGAATATCTTGATTGTACAAAAAATCCTGCATAAAAGTTATAATAATCATCATAGCTAGCCTTGAAACTAACATTATTAGGAAAAATTAAATGATGATAAACATATTGGTGGCGAGAGTACCAAGGTATGACACGTGCACTTGCTGTATCTGGAACAAGCCTTACTTCACCAACAGGGGACAAGCCACAATCTTTCGCTGGGTGATCATGTGAACCCACCCCCATGCAACACATGGTTACACCAGTGCCATGTTCCTTTATCACATGATCATATCTCTCTTTTGGAACAACCTATGTCGAGTTTCAAAAAAAAGATACTTGAGATATCCAAGAAAAAGAGTACTTAAAGAGTTATGCCGATATTATAAGAGAGGCTTCGCCTCCTATAAATCTCCCTCAATAAGCATTGGAAAAAATGCACAACAGAATGTAGCATTCCAGACCACAGATTTCAGTGATTAAGCTTATGTAAAAATGGCAGATGTGATCAGGACTTTAGCACACATTCCCAAATAGCATATACATGAGTCTGAAAAAAAAAGAGATGATATGAAAAATAAATTCTAAAGATGTCGGATTTCAGTTCCTGATCTACAACAGTTTGACTACTGGAATGAACTGCAAAGAACAGGACACATGGTAAAACAGTTTAAGAGTGTTTGTAGCGTTCTTACTTTGCACCTTCTATGTCCTGCTGTATCTGACCACAGCAAACGGATGTGCTTAACATTTGCCTCACAATTATTGGGAACCCCAAAATCAACCAATCCTGATGTCTGGTGATTTTCACTCTCTGAAATATTATTCAGCCTGTATAGGTCTATTGCATTCCTTCCAAGAATGTCAGTTGCAGCCTCAAGTGCCTCATCCAAAGAAAGATCACCGTTGGCACATGCCTCTCCAAGCACATTTAGTAAAATCTCACGTGTCCATTTGATCCCTAGAATTTGAATAATAAGCAGTAAACAAAGCTCTACAAGTAAGTACCAACACTGGTGGTGACACATAGGTCTCTCTCTCCCTCCCTGCCTCCCTCCCTCCCCCTCCCTCTCCCTTCCCCTCTTCACTGTTAACCAGACAGAGAAATTATAGCACACATGAGAGAACATCCACACAGAGACTCAAGAGAATACACAAAATATAGGTAAAAAGTCATATGCTCCAATTATGAAAGTATACGTACAGGATGATATGCTCTAAAATAAACGGCAAGGTTACACAAGAAATACTCACAACCCATCAATATTAAAGAAAGCATATGAGGGTAAGGGTTAAGCCATGAAGTGGTTGGGGTCAGATCTCCCAAGCAACGTCTCTCAAGAGTATAAGAGACCTCCAAGTGTATGGGCATACGCTACTCCACCTCCTCCACCAAGAGTAAGCACCTCCTCCTCCAAGTCCTCCAAGCCCCAAAGCACCACCAAAGTATGTATGGGAAACAAGTGTGATGTATATGATACATAAGAGCCCCACAGCCTTATAATTATATAGCAATCAGCTGTCCCACAAAAATCAGCTTACCAAAAGCAAAAATAAAGCAAGACATAAAAAAAATTCACTATATAGATTTTAGGATTTGATTTTTATCACATATGTTTTATTTAACTTGCATTGAGCTTTTTAATGCTATATCTAATTCATTATCACCATTGGATCTCGGAGATGTGTTGGAAACAATGTCAGAATAGCACAAAACCCTAATTTCCAACAACCCTAAATTTTGGTACTTAGCCAAATTTTGGTCACAGAAGGTCAAAATTTTTTGTTAGCCCATTAGATGGTACTTGAGGAGAGCTTTCATTTGGTATATGACATTCAGTCATCAGCAAGGTGGTACGGAACGTTTGGTACGGAACATTTGGTATGGCACGTACGGTACGCGTACGGAACGTAGTGCCGTACCAAACGTCGGGATATGGAACGGTATGGAACGTTATCATTATATATATATATATAATGTATGTATGTATGTATGTATGTATGTATGTATGTATGTATGTATGTATGTATGTATGTATGTATGTATGTATGTATGTATGTATGTATGTATGTATGTATGTATGTATGTATGTATGTATGTATGTATGTATGTATGTATGTATGTATGTATGTATGTATATATATATATATATATATATATATGAATGCATGTGATAATATGATCCATATTTAGTGCTCCATATGCTCCATTATGATAAGCATAGAGAAGTGTTGTCTTCAAATTACTCCGTAATAATCTAAAGATTCTGAATATGGATCATACTCAAATAAAAAGAGTATGGATCATAATGTTGATTTGAATATTTAGTGCTCCATATGATCCATATGTAGTGCTCCATAATGTTGATTTGAATATTTATTGCTCTTTTTGTTTACTTTTTTTGATAATATGCAAGCACACAAAAAAAAACTAGAAAATTTTTTTCTAAAAAAAAGAGTTCCGAACGTTGTACGGTACGCACGTTCCGTACGGAACGTGCCGTACGTACCAAACGCGTTTGGAACGCATTCCAAAACTACTATGGTCATCAGAGGTCCAGAAATGGTAGACAACCCCTAACCCTAATTTCTGCTCAAAAAGGATTTTTGCATATTTATGTTCCTCAGGCCATGTTCAGCTAGGAAAGGAGAGTCACATCTCTATCTCATGGATAGTTTCTGAGACCGTGGCACTTTTTGGCCCGAAATGCAAAATCTGCACAATAAAAATTGATCGTTATTTTTATGCTTTTTTGCAAAAACGAAGCTAACTTTTTGCTTTTATGCAAATATTTACGCATGGGCAGCTATTATCTTGACCCATGGGGTCACTTTGAAGACTCCTTTATCATCATTGGAGATCAACGCAAGAGAAGTGTTCAAGCTTGAGGTGGCTCTACACTTAAAGGAGTGCACTACCTTTGATGCAGCTTTGGAGGAGATTTTGGCAGCCAACCATCAGCATATTGCTGATCCTTGTGAGTAGCGAGTCTAATTCAAGTTTTCTACTTGATATATCAGCAAGATCTGATTTAGGGTTTCTGAAACCCTAATTTCAAAATTAGGGTTTTCTGTAAAACAGTTCTAAACTGTTCATATTCACTTCAAACTCACATACACACACTCTTCATACCTCTTAGGCACTTACACAAACTCTTGTATCTAGTTCTTGAAATTCTGCCTAGATTCAATTTTGTATCTACATTCAACACATATTCAATTTGTATATACACACATTGTAATTTAACATTGGAATATATTATATAAATTAGTGTGGGTAAGCATTCAGCTTACCGTTACACTTTGAAAACTTGTCTATTCCTCTTTATCTCTCACTCATCTCCTTTTAAGTATTTTAAGGTGTGTATGATAAGGTTCATGTGTTGGAAGATCCTGTAAACTTGTGATTATTGTTATTAAGGCCCAGCCCACTTCCAACATGATGTGCCTTTTATAGGATTTCAACATCTGGCAAATTAAAAAGAATGTGCTTTGGGGATAATTTGAAAAATTAGGGTTTGTCATTTGGAGGGTTAAATGATGCCCAATATGCATGTATTATATATAGTTGGAAAGCTCTCCATGAGTTATTCAAGAATGTGTGAATAAATCATCCACCATTTTTTGACCAAGTTTGACTTCACTAAGTTTGATTTTTTTAACACAACCTAATCTAACAAAATTGTTCATGCATATGTACAATGATTGATGTAAAGAATCCTAAAACGTATACAAATTAGGATTTTGATGAGCTTAAACTAAAAACCTAACAATACCCCCTCTAAATTTTAATATGGGGTTTTCTTTTGTCTTCTCTTCCTTGCAAACTTGTGGTGTGGAAGGAATCTTTCCACGGAAGACAGTTCAATGTTACTTGAAGTACAAGCCTTCTGATGCGATCGGAAGTACTAAGATGCTGTGTTGCAGCGGTACGCATACCGGATCCAAATACCGATTCGGGTCGAAAGGTACCAGTCGTACGGTTCGGTTCGGTTCGGTTCATTTTGAACTGGGCACTTAGGTTTTTTAGGGAATTGTGCCAACGGTTGAGAAGCTGGCCGCGAGCGTATATGGTGAGCAACGAGCATAATAGCGTGAGCTTCAGCCTTCTAATACCCTGTATGGTGAGCTTCACTTAGAGAGTGTAGCTCTCAGCCCTTAGCTTGCCCCCACGGTGCACTCCAGTCTACTGTCTCCCACAGTCCCAGACTCCGAGTTTAGTTGCTGCTGCCCACAAGCTCATTGAGCTGCTTCGTTGCCTCTCAAGAGTGACAAGTCCATAGCACCATAGGACTAAGGACACTCGTGACTTTCCCACCTTGAGGCAACACTATAGTAAGAGTCTAGACTCAGCCTTCCATAATCCTTCGGACTTCCATACATATCTATTATCCATAATACATATCCATTGACGTCCATAATCCTTCCATACTTATCACTTCCATAATCCATTAGTTGAAACTTGATTCATTCTCATATCTAGATTCTACTATCATGCCTCGTGCCATATCAGGTGTATGGGATGCACATACAGCATGCCATTCATTGGCATCTGGGTCCAATGCATCTGGATCTCATACTAGAAAATGGGTATGAAAGTATTGTGGTAAGAATTTCACTACTACCACAACACGACTCATTAGCCATATGTCTGGTGTAGGGGGAGGAGGCATCTCAGCATGTGAGAAGGTCCCTCCTGAAATTGCAGAGGTAATTCGGTGTGCGCATCGTTCTGCTCAACAAGGGAAGGAAGCTCGTCGTCGTGAGACGACGGCAACCTATGTTGAGATGATGGATGATGTGGATACCTCTGTTAGTCAAGAGACCTCCACCATGAAGGGGAGACTTGCATCGCAACGTGATGAGGAAGATACTTCTGTTCCTCCCCTTTCACAAAGAGCAAGGCAAGCCACCATGAGCTCTTCCTTTATGTCGTCGACGTTGCAGAAGCAACGTAAAGTGGCTGAGATTGAAATAGAACGTTGCATTCTTCAATGCAACCTGTCATTTAATGTAGTGAGGATTGAGGCTTGGAGGAGAATGGTTAGAGCCATTGCTCAAGTTGGCCCATGTGATGATTGGCATGGAGTGGAGTATAATAGACTCCGTGGACCTATGTTAGATGAAGAAAAGGAGCGCATAGAGTTGCAACTAGAGCCCATTAGAGTGGGATGGAAGACCTATGGTTGTTCCATCATCTCAGATGGATGGAGTGATAATAGAAGATGCCATATCATTAACATTTTGGTCTCTAGTTGTTTAGGAACTTATTTCTTACGAGCTATTGATGCGAGTCATGCGGGGGTGCGCATCACTGGGGAGTTTATCTTTCAACATATAAAAACCGCTATTCTTGAGATTGGTGTAGAGAACGTTGTACAAGTTCTAAAGGACAATGCGTTCAATTGCAAGAGAATGGGGGCATTAGTTGAGAGAGAATTCCCTAGTATTGTGTGGACTCCATGTGCCGCACATTGCATAGATCTTCTCTTTGAAGATCTTGCAAAATTGCCATTGCTTGCATCTTTAGTAGCAGATGCAAAACGTATCGTCACATTCACTAGGAAGAACCATCAAGCCCTAGCTATTTTTCGATCGAATACTGCACATGACATGATTCACCCGGCGGACACACGCTTTGCATATATCTACTTAGAGTACGATGGGTCCACTTATCTAGATCCATTCATGGATTTTCAGCCTTACTATATCCTTTCTTCAAAGGACCCTCATTATGGTCAAAGGGTTCCCTTCGGCTTATGAAGGATCAGTATATGGAACATATTTTCCCGGAGGAGGAGGAGATAGCATTTGACAGCGAGTTCACAGGGTACGTGAGCAATGTCGGGATTGCTTATGGCCGTAGTACCTAGCTTCGTGCACAGGTGACCATGCGACCCTTACAGTGGTGGAAGCATTATGGGTATGGTCACCCAACTATTGCACCGGTTGCCCTTCGAGTCCTTTCACAGGTATAGTGGTTTATTTAATATTCAATGAATTATGAAATTATCTATTTCATATTGGAATGTAGCAAAATTTTGATTTGATTTTTTCTCATCCATTTGGTTTAGGATGCTTCTGCTTGTGAGCGGAATTGGAGTTCGTTCTCACTTGTGCACACAAAGTTGAGAAATCGATTGAGTGTGTCACAATTGGAACGTGTGGTGCTTAATGGTCATTGCCAATTGGTGTAATGCTATAATTTGTTTCCATTATAGGTTTCCCCTACATTATTTGATGAGACAGTTGAGGCAGACACGGATGTAGCAGCTCGCATCCATGATGAGAAGGAGGAAATCTACCGCATGTTACATGATGAGCTTGAGAGCGTTGATAGGAGAGTGACACGAGCTCGTTCACGTGCCATGGTGCAACGAGATATCTCTGATGTTCCATCTACTAGTTCAACAGTAGCACAGAGGCATAAGCTACCTACACGACGCAGAACTGGAGTGATCGACGACGATGATATTGGAGAGTTAGACCCAAGATCAAGCGGAGATAGTAGGTACGATAATAGGATATGGCACGAAAGGTAAATCCGACACACTTCCGACAGTAACTATCAGAGAGCCAGAGTTTGACGATGAAGGAAATGTTAATTCTTTTGGAGACATTCCTTCATCATCTTCATCATCAGAGGGCTTAGACGATTAGATTTATCATTATTTTCATCATTGTATCTTCTTGTCATAGTCCACTTGATATTATATTTTGTAGTCAGGACATGGATGATGTAGTCCACTTGATGTATTGTGGTTATGTGTGACCATCCACTTGATGTATTGTGGTTAGTGGGTCACACATGGATTATGATTTGAGATTAATGACTTCTTTTTCGGTAATGGATTATGGAAGTGTTGCCTCTCCAAATGGAAGATGGCATATGCTACTTAGTACTTTCTACTTTAAGTCTGAGTACTTTTCATTTTCAAGTTCATTGTGTATGTTTCATTCAAGAATCAATTCATAATTTCAATGTTCATTGACAAATTTCATTGTAGTCTGTAGACATACTTATGTGATATGAGTTAATAAGTTAAATGTAGACATAGTTATTAGTATGTAATATGTATAAAAAACTCACCTCACATCCACCTGACCTGGATACAATGATGACCTATGTAATAACTCATGTGAAAAGTCTGGGTCATAGTTATTATTGTAATATGTAAATGTAGACATAGTTATTAGTATGTATGTATAAAAAAACCCTAACGTACCTTACGAACCTTACCTCGGAGGTAAGATTCGGTTCACGTACCTTACTCGTATCGAACCTTACAAACCTTACAAACCTAACCACCTTCATAGTAAAAAAAAAAAAAATCGTATGATTTTTAAAATATAAAAATCGTAAAAATTGTAAACGCGATTTAAATCTTTTAAGCAATTTTTATTCAAAAAATCGTTCGAATGTGGGGTTTTTTATGTTGTTGGCTGGTTGCTCCCCATTCTTGCACATGAGTATTTGAGTGTATTTTGAGCTTCGTTTTGCATTTTGCTTTGCATCTAAGCCTTGATAAGTTGATCTTGAGCTTGAGTCTTGAGGAGCTAGAGAGAGAGAGAGAGAGAGAGAGAGAGAGAGATTTCAGCCTTGGGAAACGGAGTAAAAAATAAATAAGAGATTTTTTATTCAACTACTAGCATGTGATCTTGGGCATGAGAGAGTAAAGTTTTGAGTATAATCCTAAGTTTTTGTTAAGCTTGTTCTCTTTAGTTTCTACATTACATTATACATCTTTGTATCCATGGCAACGAATGCATTTGTTCCACCATGATATTATACAATCAAAAGAATAATCACTACAATTATGATAAAAATTCTACCAAAAAGCTTTCAAAATCTACAAGGGCATCTATCTCAATGATAAAAGTCAAGGGTATTGTCTATTAATAAAACCTACATTGACCATATGACATTCAGATCTGCATCTTTTGAATTCCCCAAACAGACTTTTGGTTGCATACCTTATGTACAATAAAAAATAAAAATCTCCCCTAATGAATAAAAACCTCAATTTTTATTTTTATTTTTAAAAACCTCTAAAATTTAAATGATTTAAATCCCGATTTAAATCTGCGATCTAAATCTCTACTTTGTACTATGACCACCTTGTTAAGATGTAACCAAAATATGAAACTATTGTTCCATAGATTTTCATATTTATACATGAAAGACTTCCTTTTTAAATTTGATGTAGTTTATTCTTTCATTGTGCTTCTAGCTTTTGACCCCATTTGCAAATAGAACTTCTCCACCATCTTCTCAAGATGATATCACTATATCTTCCACAGAGAATGAAATCGATAAAGGATCATGGATTATTTTTATCAAGAATCAAAGATTGGATTCCTTTTGCATCTTCTTCTTTTGGAAACACACTAAGATCTTGTGCAATTAGAAAACAAAGAGAGGAAACAAGTGCAAGTGCATCATGTGAAATGAGTTCGCTACTATCATAAGGGTAAGGACTCTCTTCAACAAGATGAGTTGCGAGATCCACATTAGTTACATTCACATGATAAACATAAACAGAATCAATGATAAGATTTATACATTCACAACAAAAGCTAGACAAGGATGTTTCTTGTACACTCATAGATCTGCAAGATTTTTGAGTATGATATACACTAAGGACAAAGAGATTATTTCTAAGTACTCTAGAAAATATCACTTCTCTACCTTTATCATACATAGTGCACTCACTGATGTTAAATGCAGTACTCAAATGATGTTTCAACAATATAGATACAAACAATAAGTCATGGGACACATCAAGCATGTATAGAACTTCAAAAAGATAAAATTCCTTTCCACTCTAAGTAGTAAGAACTATTATTCATTAAAAGCATCTCGCTAATAGCACAAGACACCGACACATTTTGCTCAACAAATGATATGGACTGAACAGACTAAGGTCGGGAGTCATGTGCTTTGATGCATCACTATCAAACAATCAATTAACAAACTTTAAGAGTCTTCAAAGACCGTTGAAAATAGAGAATCTTCCTCAACGTAGTCTATGGTTTTCGCTATCCCAACCTGGTCATCAAACATCTAATTATCATCTAATACAGTGTGTATATATATATATATATATATATATATATATATATATATATATATATATATATATATATATATATATATATATATATATATATATATATATATATATATATATATATATATATATATATATATATATATATATATATATATATGTGTGTCTCTCTCTCTCTCTCTCTCTCTCTCTCTCTCTCTCTCTCTCTCTCTCTCTCTCTCTCTCTCTCTCTCTCTCTCTCTCTCTCTCTCTCTCTCTCTCTCTCTCTCTCTCTCTAGCGATTCCCAATGATGTCCTTCATTTTTCACTTATCTCCAAGCCTGTACCATTCGAAGTCCTCTTCTCACAGTTTGCGCGAGCACAGAGACCGACATCAACATGAATATCCGCCCAGCCGCGTACCACTCACTTTTTTATCTCTCTCTCTTTGATTGAGTCCAATATTCTACATATGAGTGCCAAATGGCACTCATGTGTGAATCCTCTAAATGTGGTTAAGAGGTGGTTCACACCTCCTCCATTTATTGACTCCATATAACATTTCCTTCCCCTTAACTCCATTTTTGTCCTCAAAAATGGTACTGGAAGGTCTAAAAGAAAGAGAGAATCAAGGGAATAGTACTCCCACTATATCCCCATGTATAGAAATACATGGTCCTGTCTCCGTGTTGTTTCCCCATATCCTTCCCCTTAAGAAGACTCTTGGGAAGGTAGTCTAAAACTGGGAAACCGTCTCTGAAGGGTGCTAACCCGCTCCCATGTAGCACTATCTTCTGAACTATCTTTCCACTTTACTAAACACTCTTTATATAAGTGACTTCTCGTCCGTTTCTCTCGAGTGCGTAGCATGCTCTCATGCTCATGTGGAGTAGATTGAACACAAATAGGCTCTACTACCTCACTATTTGGAATGAGGTTGTCAGATTCACTCAGCCTTTTCTTAAGCCGGCTAACATGAAAAACTGGATGGATTTGACTATTCTCTGGAAGTTGGAGCTGGTAAGCCATCTGTCCTATTCTCTTAAGTATTTGGAAAGGTCCACAATACCTAGGAGATAGTTTTGGACAAGGTCCCGTCTTCATGGTTTCAGACCTAGATGGAACTCTAAGGTAGACTTGCTCTCCTACCTCAAAGTTGATATCTCTCCTTTGAGGGTCAGCATAAGCTCTAGCTCTGCTATATGTAAAAGTGGAGCTGTAGCAATTGCTACTTTCAACTTCTCCATACTCTGCTTCTGTTCGTCTCCCCAATGAAAGGCTTTCCCTTTCCCTTTAAGTTGTTCCGTCATCGGGACAGCAATCTTGGCATAGTTCTTAATGAATCTTTGATAGAAACCTGATAAACCTAAGAAGATCTGCAGTTCTTCCAGGTTCCGTGGGTGTGGCCATTCCATAATAGCCCTTACTTTTTCAGAATCCATCTGGATTCCATCCTGGGAGACTATATGCCCAAGGTATTTAACCTCTGTCTTGAAAAATTCACACTTTGACTCCTTAGCAAAGAGCGAATTTTCCCTTAGCACTTGAAATACTTTTCTGTGTTCCAAGTGTTCCTCTTCTGATGCACTATAGATCAGAATGTCATCCAAAAAGTCTACTACAAAGTGTCCTAGATAAGGCCATAAAACACTATTCATGAGCTTCATGAAAGTGGCAGGAGCATTGGTGAGACCAAAAGGCATCACCAAAAACTCATAGTGTCCATATCTAGTCCTAAATGCAGTCTTAGGGACATCCTCTGCCCTAATCCTGATCTGGTGATATCCTGATCTAAGATCAAGCTTGGTAAAATACCTAGCTTGATGTAACTGATCAAATAGATCTTCCAACCTAGGCATTGGAAACCTATTTTTGATAGTTACCTTATTAAGTGCTCTATAGTCTATACATAATCTCATAGAGCCATCTTTCTTTTTAACAAGGAGCATTGGCGATGCCCATGGTGAGTTACTAGGTTTGATGAAGCCCTTATCTAAATAATCCTGCAATTGCTTCTCAACCTCCTCATGCTGAGAAACACTAAGCCTATAAGGTGGTCTACAAATAGGGTTAGTGTTAGTAACAACCTCTATGGCATGGTCAATGTCCCCTCTCTCAGGTGGTAGCCCTCTAGGTAAGTCAGTGGGAAAAACATCTCTGTACTCAAACATAAGATCCTTAAAACTTTTAACCACACACTCTTGCAAAAAAGAATAGTAGAAAGTTCTGTTCATATTTACATTCATAGCATGAAAATATACATCAGATTAGCTGTCTATACAATGCTCCATATCATGACTATAGAATAAAAACATGTCCTGTACATGCTGAGAATAACAAAGACTATACAACTCTAGTGATGAAATGAGAGGTGCACTAGGTACATCTCTCTCTCCCTGAATACAAACTTTACTTCCATTCTTTTCAAATTCAAGTGTGTTATTTTGATAGCTGTGTTTAAGTGTATCTCCCAACCCCCATAGACCACTCTCTTCCTAATACTAGATCTGTCCTCTCCATGTTCATAATTTGGAAGTCCATATAATCTGTATAGTCCTGCATCTTGACTTCCAAATTGGATACCATAGTATCCCATATTCTTTTATCTTGCCCTTGCATCATAGATACAATGTATTTATGTGCACTAGGCTGTTGGGGAATCTTTAATTTCTTGACCAAAGCATAGTTTATAAAATTATGAGTGGCAGAGTCATCTATCATGACCCGCACCCTGGTCCCGTATACACTACCATGTAGCTTAACTAAGTCATGTGGTCCAAACTACGGTGACCACAATGACTGAGTCAAGCAACATGTGTGCTCTATATCCTCGTGCATCACCTCCACTCCCTTGCAGCTAGAGCCGCCATGAATAGGAAGGGTCTGCACTAGGTGGACCCCCTTTTTGCCCTTTTCAGGGGCCGTACTAGACTCTGGTCCCTTCTTCTTTTCTTCCCCCTTCTTGAGTGGACAGTTCCACTGTGAATGGCTAGGCGATAGGCACCTAAAACACAGGTTCTCCCTTTTGGCCTTCTCAAACTGGTCTGTGGATAGTCTAGGCCCTTGTGATCTTTGTTTTTTAATAAAAACTTTGTTTTTCCCTAAAGGCAACTTCTTCTTGAATTTAATTGTACTAAGAGGCTTGAGGGGCTGATCCGTCTCCATAGGAGTATACTGAGGACGGTTATGGTCCTCATAAATCTGTGCATATTTGATCGCCTTCTCAAACGTCTTAGGTGCATTCCTTCTGACTTCCCTCTTTATGGCTTTGTCTAAGCCCCTAACAAACCCTCTTGTCTTCTGAAAATCATCTAAGCCCTTAAGTTTCAAAATGATCTCTCTATAGTGGGATAAGTAGACTGAAAGAGGCCTGCCTCTTTGAGTAATCCTATCCCACTCATCCCAATTCCTCTCCTCCTCATTCTCAGGAAGAAACTCTTTTAGGAAAAGAGTCTCAAACTGAGTCCAATCAGTAGGGATGGAGTTCGCCTCCTTAAGACTCATCCACCACTTGTAAGCACGCGGGCCGAGGGAGAGACTCGCCTCTAGCACACGGTACTCTGGTGGGGTGCCCTTCAATTGATGCAAATCATGCCACTTTTGTAAAAAAGTGTAGATTGCATCCTTATTCCTGTCTCGGTCATCCCCCGTAAAGGTAGGTGGCTTTAAGTCTTTCAGGAGGGAAGCTTCCCTAGAGCTCTCTCCCTTGTGTTTACTAGAAAGAGAAGTTTCTTTCCTAGTAATCTCCAAAGGAATAGGAGGGGTCTCTCTTTCCTTCCTCGCTAGGAAAGAAGTGACACTAGTCTCAAGTGAGATCATTTGAGACTTAAGCTGCTGTATAAGAGATGTGATGCTACCCAAATCTTTCTCTAGTTTAAGAGTTTGCTCTTTCAAACCTATGAATTGGTCACGAGTGACAAATTCATCTATAAGTTCTTCATAAGTATATTCTTCCTGTGAGGGCTCTTTCTCTTCTAAATTCTCTTCTATTTCTTGCCCTAATTCTACTTCTTCCATTCTAGAATCAGGGTCCTCTAGTTGCTCTTTAGATGGAGAAGTGGTCTCAACTACTTGTTTACCTTTAGTTTCCATGTTTAAGTTCCCTTCCCCCGTTTGCTAACTAGAGTGTACGAAAATGAATGGAAGTAAAGCTCAAATATGCAAGAAGAAGAGAAATATATCACAAGAGCACTTCTCTGTTACAAAGTAGAGCTGCGGAAGCGAAATCCAAGTAGTCCTTGATGCTTCAAGTCGCTAATTTTGAATCCTCGCCAGGCCCAAAAGAAAATTGGAAATGTCCGCTTGGTCCGAGGAGGTTCTAAACACCATAAACCATCCAAAACAATGCCAAAAGTACGTGGGAAAAGCCCCAATCCTTGCGAAACTGAGTGAAACTGAGCAATTTCAGAGATGTAACAATCCTTGCGAGTCCACAAATTGCTGCCCAGCACCTGTACTTCAAGAATTTGAGACTATCCCAAGTGAAAAAAGTGGATTTGGAGTCCGGATGATGAAAAACTAGGCCCGGGAGTGGCCGCCTAGTTACTGCTGAAGCGCCGTAGAGAGATTTTGGTGGGGCAAATCTCGTCCAAATCCAACACCCCCATCCCATAACCACAGCCCATAATACATGTATGCATCGTCTCTTGGCCAAAATGTGATCTATAACATCACCTTAATGGTCCTGGATTCACAAAAAAAATTCCGTTTTTTTTTTATCTAGTCCACTTCTGAGCTCGTTGTCAATTCGAATTCGAAGAGCTGTCGACGAGTGTTCATATCCCATATATTCATGTGAAGCAGAATTCTAAGAGTATATATAGGGAGTCATTCTATACATGTTTTCATCCAAGAGGAAGGATGGAGGGAACACTCTAAAGGTGAGCTCCTCACTGTTGATCGCCTGCGCGCGCGTCGATAATTGAGCCCGCTCGTGGGTCTGTGTCTCCTCAATTCGCGTGTCTTTACTCCAGGCGCGTGGATTGTTCCCTGGCTCGGATACCAGTGTAGCGATTCCCAATGATGTCCTTCATTTTTCACTTATCTCCAGGCCTGTACCATTCGAAGTCCTCTTCTCAGAGTTTGCGCGAGCACGGAGACCGACATCAACATGAATATCCGCCGAGCCGCGTACCACTCACTTTTTTATCTCTCTCTCTTTGATTGAGTCCAATATTCTACATATGAGTGCCACATGGCACTCATATGTGAATCCTCTAAATGGGGTTAAGAGGTGGTTCACACCTCCTCCATTTATTGACTCCATATGACATTTCCTTCCCCCTTAGATTGAGCATTGTCCTCAATGCTCACTTGTGGACCCTTCTGACTATCTTGGACCCACTTTCCATGCATGAGCGCTTCCACCAACCTCAAACTCCAGCACATGGACCAAATTTGGACCTATCCCACCCTCTGTGGGTGCCCAAATGCCCATGCGCCTTCATCTAAGGCCAGTTTCACACTCACCATGGATAAGCGCTTTTTCCAAGTGCCCACGAATGAGGCGCAAACCTCCATCTTGCCCAATTTCTCAACTAGGCTCTGATACCAATGTTGGGAATTGAACTCACAACCTCCCGATTAGAAATGTGATGGGCTAACCACTGGCCCCAAAAGCCATGGTTGAGGATTACTTCCTAATCCTCTCTCTTAAGGTGTGGTTCAACCATCTTCTACTAGGATTATGTGACACTCTCTTCTCTCTCTCTCTCTCTCTCTCTCTCTCTCTCTCTCTCTCTCTCTCTCTCTCTCTCTCTCTCTCTCTCTCTCTCTCTCTCTCTCTCTCTCTCTCTCTCCCGAGTTCGCTGCCCGAACAGTTGCTGTTCACTGCTGGAAACCCTAAACGCTCTCTCCCGCTGCTGTTTGCTGCCCTGAGCTTCCCCAACAGTTGCTGTTCGCTGACCTAACTTGGTCCAACAGCTGGTGTGCACTGTCCGAAACCCTAACAGCTGACGCAACCTGACAGACTGACGCCACTGACGCAACCTGACGGACTGACGGGCTGACACAACCTGATGCAACTGACGCAGCTGACGTACTGACACAATCTGGCAAGATTGACTGGATCTGACAAACTGACGCAAACTGACGTGATTTGACGCACGGATGACGAGCTGACTCCATCTCACGCAGATCTGAAGCAAGAACTGACGGAGGTCCCCAAAATGGCACTGACCAAGGCTCTCTCTACTTCACTTTTGGTTCAGAAACCCTAATCTGCAGAAACCCTAATCGAAAGAACAGAGGCAGAGACAGCTAACCCTACGTGACATGGCAAGATTAGAAAAAAAAGAGGTCGAAGAGATGATCAGTAAAGCTACCAGAGAAATAAAAAAAGAAGCAGACAAAGCATTAAATCAAGAAATGAGAAGAGCTTTTGAGAAAATCAAAGCCTTGGAAGATCAAATCAAAGACATCAAAGAGGAACGAGACGAATTGAAGGCTGAAACCCACCGCCTTCAAGAAGAAATTATTCAGTTGAAAATCTCCAAGGTTAAAGAGGAAGGAGAGATCTCTCAGGTGGAAGAACTCAAGGAAGAACTCAAAAAAGAAATCAAATCAGAAGTGGAGTCCACTCGGGAGACATGGGTGGAGGTAGTCCACAAGAGGGTCAAGAAAGAAGTCAGTGAGGCGGCACGGAAGGGAGAGCTTTCTAGAGTCCAGGATACCCTCGAGGAAGAGAGGCTTCGACACACACGTCGATTACATGTACGGATTACAGGACTCTCAGAAGGCACGTCACCGGAGGAAGATGCTACTGACATTTGCCGACGCTTGGGATACGAGAGCATGCCTTTCACAGGGGCATGGAGAGTTGGTAGAGACATGTCCCGACCACGAGCACTCATCCTCCGTATGAGCTCTGAGGTTACTTCTTCACACCCACTATGGTGAGCCGCGCTATTTCCCATTTACAGCATGGCAGAGCCCATGACCAGTTCAGTTTACAGGCAGAGCACCTCATCTATGGATGTACGACTCTCGCGCCACTCATTGCCCATCTCTTCAACCGTGCACTGGTTGAAGGGTTCCCTGATTCATGGACTGAGCACACCATAGTGCCCATTCATAAGTCAGGCAACGGTTATGGATCCAGCTACATATCGGATGATCATGATTGGCCCCATATTGGCCAAGTTATACGGGGCAGTGCTAGAGACAGAGTTGAGCACTCTCGCCGAGAGGAAGGGTATCAGAGCTCAAGGACAAGCAGGTTTCAGACGAGACTACTCTTCTACCATTGACCACATCTTCATTCTGAGATGCCTGATCGACCAGGTGAGGAAGAGGAGATTATACTGCTGCTTTGTGGACTTCCGCAAAGCCTTCGACACAGTTCCCAGGGAGCGACTCTTCAGACGTCTACTCGATATCGAAGCTCCGGATGAGATGATATGGGGGATCTACGCTTTATATGAGAGAGTATCTAGTAGAGTCAGATGTCCAGGTGGCTTATCCCACTCACTTGCTAGCACCATCGGGGTGAAGCAAGGGTGTCCTCTTTCACCCACCCTCTTTGGTCTATACATTGATGAGATAGTGGGTTTCATACGACAGCAGGGAGGGGAGGGCGTTGAGGTACGAGGGACCACTGTTCATATTCTTTTATATGCTGATGATATTGTGCTGGTTTCAGAGTCAGCGAAAGGTCTAGAGCACCACCTACGCGGCCTAGACGACTTCTGCATACATAGAGGGCTATCTGTGAACCTTGGCAAAACCAAGGTTATGATTTTTCATACATCAGCTCAGGTGAGGAGACAGAGTTCTTTCACAGTAGCAGGCGAACCGATTGAGGTAGTCGGATCATATGTCTATCTCGGAGTGACATTCACAACAGCTGCTTGGGTTTTCTTTATGTCTCAGGCAGCCCCGGACCGCATCACACGTGGATACGCAGCACTAGCCTTGATGGAGAGACTGTGCCACCAGGCGCACTTTCAGGAGCCCCGCACAAAGGGGTGGCTCTTCGACACTTTGGTTACACCAGCGCTCATGTATGGGGCAGCCATATGGGGGCCTGGATTAGTTACATCGGCATGGACAGCATTGGAGAGGCCACAGATTCTTATGATTGCCAGACTCATCCGAAGCAAGCCTTCAGTACCACATGATATTATCAGAGGAGAGCTGGCAGCACCACCGATGCTAGTAGAGGCACTGTATCAGACAGTATGCCTATTACACAGGATCCGGAGCATGGACAGAGAGCGCATCACTTATCGAGCTTTCCAGGCATCACGTGACATGGCATTAGCAGGAGACACCTCCTCATGGTACGCACAGACACGAGACTGGTTGGCCCATCATGGGTTTGACATAGAGAGACTACCATCACTGCAGTACGACTTACAGGCTCCCACCTATTCGCTCTCCCACCAGGAGAGGAATTGGGTCATTCGACAGGAGATATGGCATACGTACATACAGAGGACATGGATTAGCCCCACGGATACATTGCCACCGAAAATGCTCCACTACCGCGACCATTTTCTACAGATCTCAGACCAGCGTTTCATTGAGACTCCACGATACATGCAGACATACTTACCACACCACCTCCGAGTCATCATTGGGCAGCTTCGAGTTTCGTCACATCGGCTCGAGATCGAGAGTGGTCGGACCAAGGGAGTCCCTAGAGAGGAGAGGTGGTGCCCACTATGCCATACAGAGATAGAGAGTGAGGAGCACTTTGTTACCAGATGCCCAGCATACTCAGATCTACGAGCACAGTTCCATATACAGGAGTCACTACAGTTGTGCATGACCATGGGAGACCAGCGGAGGTTGGGACGTTTCCTCACGGCAGCGTACGAGAGACGAGAACAGTCGATACAGCCCACACATCAGACCCGGGTGAGTACCCAGCAGACCATTACTCAGTTCTTTTAGCGAGATGGGCTACATCAGAGGGGGCCACCTTCTAGAGGCATAGGGCTCACTCTCCAGCGGGCAGCGGCACAGAGAGTGCGATGTCGACCACATATGGCTGGATTCGGACGACCACGACTATACCAGTAGGATATCTCACGCATCATGATAGCCCACGACCACATGATGGAGCACAGACGCACCATCACCACCTGGGTAGCCTTCCTTCAGGAGGCACTCACACTGTCACCAATGTACCACATACTCCACCCACCTCCACCCATTATCTGTAGTTAGGATATACATATTCACTCTTATCATGGGGGCCCCATGTATTAGGTGGCCATTATCTGCAGAGTCAAAGCCACATCTCCCCACACACCACTACATTATCCCCACTACCTCTCCATCACTCGATACACTATCCTGTGGTTATTTCGATCATTTTTTCAGCCTACACAGTTTTGTGTAGCTAGTACTATTCCATTTTATTTCTACACAAGAGTTACTACAGTTGTACATGGTTTTGTCTCATAGGCCAAGTTTGGCCTTCGGAAGACGTTAATATCACTTTCTTTCTCTCTCTCTCTCTCTCTCTCTCTCTCTCTCTCTCTCTCTCTCTCTCTCTCTCTCTCTCTCTCTCTCTCTCTCTCTCTCTCTCTCTCTCTCTCTCTCTCTCTCTCTCTCTCTCTCTCTCTCTCTCTCTCTCTCTCTCTCTCTCTCTCTCTCTCTCTCTCTCTCTCTCTCTCTCTCTCTCTCTCTCTCTCTCTCTCTCTCTCTCTCTCTCTCTCTCTCTATATATATATATATATATATATATATATATATATATATATATATATATATATATATATATATCTATCTCTATCTCTGTTTGTCTGTCTGTCTACGTATCTGTCTGTCTATGTATCTGTCTGTCTATGTATCTGTCTGTCTGTCTATGTATCTGTCCGTCGATCTATCTGTCCATCGATCTATCTATCCGTCGATCTATCCGTCGATCTATCTATCGATCTATCTATCCGTCAATCTATCTATCCGTCGATCTATCTATCTATCCGTCGATCTGTCTATCTCTCGGTCGATCGGTCTATCTATCCGTCTATCTATCAGTCTCTCTCTCTCTCTCTCTCTCTCTCTCTCTCTCTCTCTCTCTCTCTCTCTCTCTCTCTCTCTCTCTCTCTCTCTCTCTCTCTCTCTCTCTCTCTCTCTCTCTCTCTCTCTCTCTATCTCTATCTCTATCTCTCTCTCTCTCTATATATATATATATATAAAATATATATATATATATATATATATATAATCTATCTATCTCATCTATCTATCTAAATCTAATCTATCTATCTAAATCTATCTAATCTATCTAAATATATCTAATCTATCTAAATCTATCTAATCTATCTAAATCTATCTAATCTATCTAAATCTATCTAATCTATCTAATCTATCTAAATTAGTTTCCGATTTATGGTTTCTAAAACCCTAATTTCAGAATTAGGGTTTGCTCTAAAACAGTTCTAAACTGTTCATATTCTCTACATCTTCACACACACACACACTCTTCATACCTCTTAGGCACTTTACACACAAATTCTTGTATCTCGTTCCCTATTTTTGCCTAGATTGTAATTAACATTGTATCATCTATACACATTGTAATTAACATTCATATATAAAATAGTGTAAGCAGGCTATTTGGTTACCGTTACACTTGAAAATATTGTCTACTCTCTCTCTCTATCTCTCACTCATCTCCTTTTGAGTATTAAGGTGTGTATGCTAAGGTTCATGTGTTGGAAGATCTTATTATTGTTATTGAGGCCCACCCACTTCCAACAGATTCAACAATACAAAAAAGATATAATTAGAATTCAAACATGAATCGCCGTTTATTATATATCCATTGCCAATAATCATAATTCATATGATAATGGATATTATGATGATTGCTTTGCAAAATGCAGCTACAGCCTAGCCTATAGTCAATGATCTATCACTATCAATGAAGAAGGCTCGCATAATCAAATTGCTATCATCAATGAATAGTGCAAGGCTCAAGCATGTATTCGAAAAGGCAAAGCAAAATGGAGAAAAAGCAAGGGTGGATGAAGGGAAATGTCAAAGTATCTAATATATGCATGATTAGATGGAAACATGCCGGGCAATAAGGGCATTTCAAGGGCAATCAACAAGTATATTGTAATTTGTAGTGCATTTCAAGGGCAGAATTGTCTCCTATAGTGCCAACCTCTTAATGCATTTTCCTCTCATAGGAGGAGACTAGTTGTAGTGCAAATCGCAATGAAGGGGTCATGTTGTGGTGCAATGAGGTTGAAACTTTCTTGAATTGGGTCATCATTTGTTTGCCTTGACCCTTGTATAACAATTACCAACATGGGCTTCCATGAATTAGCCTGCAATAAAGGTCGAGTAAGAGAAAACACAACTGTGAGGCTTATCTCTAAGGCTATGTGGAGTGTGGACTGTTAAAGAACCCTTTTATGAATAATTGGAAGGAACTGGGATGGACACAATATCTCCACCCAGCAGGGTTCGTGAGACTCAGCACAGGGAATCGAGGCACGCAAGTACCAATCAATAATAAGTGCAAATAGAGCCTCTGGAATCATAACTAGGGAATTCGTTAAAAAAAAAAGGAACAAATGCATCAAAAACGTGTTACTAACGCAGAAGTCAGCTACATCTTTCCTGATGTCACGAAACAACTATGCATATAGGAAAATCTTATTGATGTCACGAAACAACTATACATTGGAGAGTTGTCATGGACAAAGGGAAGCAGCTTGCATCTCGAATTTCATGTGACTTTGCATATCTCATGATTGACGGACTTAAGAAATCTAACATCGCCATTGTCCTGGGCATCAAAACCTAGATACGACTATCTATTTGCCTTGTTTCCACATCCAAAGGCCCTGTTTCAAATTGATGACATCATTGCAGCCATCATCAAACTTGCAATAGCAAATGCAAAGAAGCAATAGCTGCAAAATTGTGAATCTATGTAGGAAGAATGAAAATGTGATACTATGCTTTCGTGTTCACCTATATAAATTATAATTATATTTAAGCTTTATGTGTAGAGTTCAAGCTCCAAAAGAAGGCCAAGCATGTGAATGTGATATATGGTGTAGAGAAATGTGAACATGCACCTCAGCATGTAAGAGATGCATGGAGAAAGTTACATGCAAGGGGCTCATCACAAGGTAGGAGTACATGGATATCTCGTCACAATCCTCACATGTATGTGAAAATGTTGGAAATATAGGAGCATCAATTGATGATGACATTGTACTTGATGATTCATCAAGTGGGTATGTATCTAAGAGAGCAAAATGTGGAAAGGGAGCATTGGATAGAACTTGGGATATGCAAGCTAGAAAAAAAGCTGATAAAGCTGCCTGATGCTCCTTTTTTGCAGAGGATATTCCATTTTGGAAAGTTAAAATTACTTATTTCATCCAAATGCTTGATGGAGTTCGAAGAATAGAACAAACTAATAAGCCTCCCTCATACCAACAATTGAGGGAAAAAGAGCTAAATGCAAAAGTGAGAAGCATAGAGGATGACTTCTTGGGAATACATGAGAAATGGAAATTATTTGGATGCAACACTGTATGCAATGGTTGGTCTGACATAAGAAACCGGCCAATCATCAACATTACGGTCAATTGCATTTTTGGCACTATGTTTTTGAAGTCTGTGGATACCTCATGTGAGTTAATTCAAGATTAATTCATGTGAGGTCATGATGAAGCCTAGTGTGCTTGCTTTATTCAAGAAATATAGCACCAAACATTTTGTAAAGCCAACATAAACTACATTTGCATACATGTTTATTATGTTATCAAACTTGCTTGATGAGAGAGTGTACAATGGCTTGAGATCTTTGATGGTTTGCCAAGAGTACACAAGGAAAAAAGTTGCTAGAACCATAAAGGAAGAAGATAAATCATCTATTGTTCTTAGTGAATTTTTTTGGAGACAAACAAGGAATATTTAGAAATCTGCTAATGCTGCGAAGTCAAATAAGGAAGACAAAGATGACAAGAAAACATAAAATAAGAAACAATATTGTAAGGCAATTGATCATGTCATAAAAGAGTTTTCCTAAATTGGCTACAAAAGAGGCAAAGAAGAAAGAGGTTTGAATGGTTGTTGCAGAAGCCTCTAAACCTAAAACAGAGTCTACTAATCTTGTTCCGAATGAAAAATGAGCATTTACTATTGTTTGCAACTATGTTCCATCTTTTGATGAAGAGTATATGTCTACCGAAGGCTCAGATATTTGGTACTTTGATAGTGGTGAAACCAAACATATTACCTCAAAGCACAGTTTTTTCAATTCACTTAAGCCTTCCTTACCAAGTCCTACAATCAATCACCCCATATGAGGCTTGCCATGGGCACAAACCATTGCGCCATCTATTGCTCATTTGTGTGTCTTTGGTTGTCTTGCATATGCATTAGTGAACAACAACACAGAAAATTGGATGATAAAGAAGTAAAATGTATTTTTGTTGGGTACAATTCTGAAAGCAAAGGCTATCATCTATATCATCCACAAACTAAACACATTTTAATTAGTCATGCTCTTGAATTTGTGGAAGATGCAATTCAGCCATTACTTTCATGGACCAAGGAGACATAGCTCGAAGGATATGTATGACACTTCGCTTCCTCTTTTAAAGGTAGATAGTCAAGTGTTGGTCCAATGAGGCAATTTTTCAACCTTACAAGATGATGCAGATCATTCCATTTCTGATACAGATTTACATGATGCACTTGTTGATGAGAGGTCTACCATAGAAGAGGCTAAAACTAGGCCTAAATGGCTAGTGTAGACTTTGAGAGAGAGCAAATTAGATGCACCTTTGTCATATTGTACCCATTCACGCTCTCATAGTGCTTCCTTTGCATCAGATTGCTATGTAATGGCTTCCTCTAGTCTTTGTGACGAGAATGAGTTGTTTCTTTCGATGAAGCACAATATTCAGAAAAATGGATGGTTGCTATGCAATCAGAATATGATGCTATTATGAAGAATGGTACTTGGTCTTAATGTGATTTGCCTCCACGCAAAAAGGCCATTGGCACTAAACGGGTATACAAACTGAAACACAAGCTTGATGGAACGATTGACAAGTATAAGGCTAGGCTTGTTTCCAAAGGTTATGCTCAAGAGAGGCGGTGATTTTGATGAGATCTTTGCTCCCACATTGCCAAATGACCATTATTCATAGCATTTGTGCACTTGCAGCTCATCATGGTTGGAACATACATCAATTCGACGTTAAAACTGCATTTCTGAATGGTGATTTACATGGAGAAGTGTATGTTTTTCAGCCTCATGGTTTTGTGTAGAAAGGAAATGAAAACAAAGTGTGTAAGTTAAAAAAGGCATTATATGGTTTGAAGCAAGCACCACATGCTTGGTATGAAAAGATTCATGCCTACTTGGAGAAGAGTCCAACAAAGAGAACCTTATATGTTAAGCATGTAGATGATGTATCCCATGCAAAGCACATTGAGGTGCGCTATCATTATGTCAAGAAGAGGTTCTCTGCTCGAGAGATCAGTTTGGCTTATGTGCCCACATAGGTTAATGTTCCGTACCTTTTCACAAATGCTCTTCCTAAGTAGAAGTTTGAAGATTTCCGCAAAGCTTTGGGCTTATTTCCTTTTGAGGATTGATTTCTTTCGACATAGCTTGGCACTTCCTTAAACATGAGTACTAGCTCCTTGTTCATAGCATCACTCCCAGGGGCAATTCGTTGATATATTTCAATAGCGATGTGTGTGAACACACTTAGGACTTTCGAGGCACTTTTTTCCTTATTTAGGAAGTTTTCTCCCCCCGGGCTTGTATATACATCTATAACCCTAAAGGATCACTTATCTTTGAACATTCACTTGGTAATACATTTAGTATTGTGTTGTGCTCGAAGCTTCTTCTTCTTCTTCCTTTTGTTGTTTGTGTGCTGTCAGAGACCTCAAACTCCAACACACACACACACGGAGAGCATGGTTTTGGTATTGCTAATTATTATTTCTAATTTTTTAATTTATTTTTTATTAAAAAGTTAAGCGATGGCAGATACCATCAAAAACATTTTTCCTTACCCCTTGTACGTTGAATAGGCATCAGAAGTTAAAAGTCAAAAACCCATTAGAAACACTATGCCTATCAATCTCGGGTTGTGGGACTTCTTGTAACAGTTGTATATGCTTGTGTTAGTTCCCCTACGTAAGTGATCGTATAATCAGAAGAATATTTCAAAAATTTTGTCCAATCTATTCAAAGGCCACAATCTAGTGCTCCCATGAGAAGAGTCATCTTAGATCATAGTATTGTCAGAGTGTAACCACTCACACTACAGAGTGATCACTTCATTCTTTTGATATGGTTTTATGTATGACATTCATTTACTTGTCCCCCTATCACTTTGAAATGGATTTTATATGCCATTGACATTCATGTATATATTATGTTCTTATATGTCATGAGATTTCATTGATCACTATCTCATGTATGGTCCAAATTGCAATTTGAATCATGATTTAAGTTTTCAATGTATATGGATAATAATTTGTGTGTTGTGTGTATTGTGTATAGTGTACCATGTAACATGTTAGAAAATGGTAAGTGTCTACAAAGTAATAGACTACGTATTTTATGTCTTCTTTACAATAAATATGTTGAAAAAAATTGATTAGATAATGTGCATAACTTATGCATGAAAAAATTTTTTAAGTGTTCATCGTGAATAAAAACCTCTTTTCTTTTAAGCTCTATGATTTAAAAGATTCAAATCCCAATTTAAGTACATGATTCAAATATTTTCTTTGTACAATGTTTATGAGGATCACTTTATGCATTGAGTGCATCCTTGATTGGGTTTGAGGCTTTAATGCACATGGGGTATAGTCTTTTCATAAATGGGTTACAATGTTCCTTCTCAAAAGCTCATATTCAAAGGAGGATACTCCCGTCTTTATCCCAAGTCTTAAACACCTCTCACATCAATGTGTTTACTTCAAGAAGAAATTGAGTTTGCAAGAAGCATTATGAATGCCACAAATGGTCAACTAGGCTCTTAGGTTGAAAAGATCAAGGCTCTCAATCTACTATTGCTTTATCATAAGATAAAGAAAGAAAAACTTCCTTGATATCCAAGCTACAAAAAAGCACAAGTAAAAGAGTATACACACGTTTAAGAATTTCCATCCCAAAAAGGTTCATATGATATTCAAAAAGAACCATATAATGTTGACTTTGAACCTAAAATGACTATAGAACAATTTGAGCATTAGAAGCAAAGGATGTGAACTATAACAAATGTACACAAAAAAACATAATTCCAAAAGCTTCACAAGCAAAAACAAGATAAAGTATGAAATACCAAGGAACACGGTGATGAATAAAAATTTATATCCTTGACCCAAAATTGAGGTCAAAAGGAGTAAGCCAAAATTGATTGATAATGATAGAAAAGAACAAGTTAAAAACTACCATATTTTCTACTCATAGCACATGCCCTACAAATTCGATGCACTCATCCAAAGTCCATATCTTGTTAGACAAGCAATGCTCCAACTATATAGTTTTCTCTCAAAACATGTCGAAGAATAGATAATATAAACATGATTGTAGGATGCTCCATATTCACCTACAAGTCAAGGTCACACTAGGAAAGAGTAAACAACATAAAGCTTGCCGACAACTCTTAAGACGAAGGAACATCGCCATTGGAAACGATGGGCATGTGAAGGCCCAAAAGCTAGGATCTCAATTATCTCTTGAGAAAAGAAGCATTGGATGGTGTCCACATAGTTTTTTCAAACATAAAATATATATAACATTAGGAATAAGAGTACAAAAAATTGCAATCAAAATCCCAAAGATACATCCTACTTCATGTTTCACCTTTATCAAGTTCTTATGATTTCATCTTCTAAATTGTGCAAATAATAAACTCAGCCTCTTAACATAGTAAGTTGTTTATGCTCAATCAATTTTTCAAATGGAAATGGTTAAAAATTCAATGTACGCATGGATACGTAAAGCTCAAAAATACCTAACTTCAATTACGTGGAGATAAATTGTATTCACTTCACCTCAACATCAATGTTCGATTTTTTCAAAAGAATATGGATTCAAAATGCAAAGAGATTGATGAAAGCCCTTATAGATTGCAGATTCCATACATCTTGAACCATCTCCAATTTTCTTGGTGGAGGTAGATTTTTGGTACCTATTTTAGTAGCTTGTCATCCATTAATGGAGATTTATTAATAATAGAGGCATTTTCCATAACTTTACATCAATCATCAATGCCTTGTACTAAATACTTTATATACAAATAGATGATCATTTGCATGTAATCACATAAATAAGCTCGCACTCAGTCACGTATGAACAAGTCATCTCATATTCAAAAGAACCTACCCTAGGATACCATCTTGCGTATGGTAAATTAAAAAATTCAACTAAGTATGAAATGCCCTTTCCCAACAGCCCTCACTCCATAGATAATATGATCCCATCGACTTTTTGCAACTTCTTTGACTAGATATGAAAATCAGAAATTTTTGAGTTCCAATGGTATCCACCACTGCATACATGTTAAACTTTGAATTTGTCCACGTCAATTGTTCGGTGTAGCTGTAAACTTCTCTTCCGATGCATTCGTCCCGAGTCCTCCAATGTCAAAACATTCAATTGTAAAGTTTGTTGGAAATTAGGTAGGCCCATAACTAATTCCACACGTCCCAAAGGTCCAGAATCTACAACATAGATCCCAGCTTCTTCCAAAATTGACAAACATGAACATTCAACACTTAATCATACAATGGTGAGATAAAGATAGAAATGTCAAATTACACTTTGAACATGTATATACAAATGTTAATCATACAATGTGGGAGTCAAAACCTCAACCACTCTATGTGAACAGAAATAGATGGAAGAGTGTATGTACAGAATTTACAAGAATATTCAAAGGTAGGGACAGAAATCTGAATATGTATAAGATGTATGACCCGATAGGTTGTAGAAGAGTGTATATGAGTGACAGAAAGAGGAAGGATCAGTTTGAAACTGATATTCAGCAAACCCTAATCTGATTTTAGGCTACGAAAGACCCTAAATCAGATGTGTGTGTGATAGATCACATACTTACGGAATTGACATAGAATGCTAACATGTTGCTGACAGAAATCCTCATACTCATGTGGAAACACTTTCTCTAACATCTCATCTGATGCATGTAGCATGCATGTACTCATTCTCCTTTATGTATGCCGAATAGGACTCCTCCAGATATGGATGCCACCGCCTCCATAAGCTCCAAGTAGTACCTGTGTGCATAAAGAGAATATGTACCTGAATAATTAACATAAGATGCAATTTTATGTTAAACTCCATCCAATGTCTTTGAAGTACTCCATAATCTTCATGTAGAAGACAATCTTCAAATACATCATGTAGATGGCTGATCCACACTACCAAGTTGCTAATAGGTAAGTCTTCTCCATAAGCAAGAGTGTGAGCACACTCTTCTCCAGGAAGAACTCCATGGCTTCTCCTCAACATAGCTCCATAGCTTCTCCTAAAGTGCACCATGGTTTCCCCATGAGTGTTAGAGCACCACCACCTTCGGTAGAGACCTAAGCTAGCATTAGCTTGTGTTGGGATAATCAAATAAGTGACCAAGTGCCTTCTTATATAGGCCACAAGTTCCTAGCGACCATAATGCAGCTTTTTTGTAAAAACTTAGCGATAGAAGTTAAATAAAGCTGATCGCTTTTTTTTTTTACTCAATGCAAGTTTTTAATAGCTTTTGCTTTATTTTTAAACTAATCTCTAAAAGTTCTTTTTGACCTGCTTTTTCACACTTATGACCACCTAATGAATAATTTGAAAACATTTTTATGACCTCCAAGCTGAGAGCTATTAAATGAGGTAAAAACCCTAAATCAACGAAAATTAGGGTTAGGGTCTTCTCCCAAATCTGATCTCTGATGACTGCATGTCATATACCATTAGAAAGCTCTCATCAAGCTCTTCAAGATAGGATCATAAAAATTTTATCCATATTTTGTGCCAAAAATGACTAAGTGCCAAAATTAGGGTTTCTGCCCTAAAAGGATTTTGGACTGATGTGACATTGTTTTCCAACAATCCCCCCTGCAATGTCATATTGGTACAAACTGAACTGGATAATGCATTCATCTGCAAACTGACATAAGCTTGAAACTTGTCCTTCAGAATTGACCTTCAAACTTTATCTTCAAAAGTCGTCTTCAAAACTGAATTTGCACTTCTTCAAACCTTAAAAAAATCTGAATTTTTTGAATATGAACCATAATACCTGAGAAAATATGCAAACTAGATATCCAATAGTGTTAGCATACCATCAAGTAATCACTGCTTGACAACATATGTAGCATGAATTGACTCTGAATCTGCTATCTCCTGTCTTCTCAAACCTGTAAGCATACACTAGGATCCACATATTTGCATTTACCTTACAAAAGGTTTCTCAACGTACTTCTGTTGTGCCATGTAGATACACTGAACAAAATCAGAAATTGAATCCATCCTGGGACGTGTGACTGAAAACTCACAATTTAGTGTATTATGAACACTAGCTGGTTCATCTTTGACTATACTCAACTCAACTCATGATAGTCTTACCAAAATTTCATATCTATGATGTCATCTTGTCTTCATCCTTGTTCTATCTGTAAGTCCTCCATACCTGTTTCCTTCAAAGTATGGTATAATCATATATGTGCGCACCTCATAAGTAATATACCTCTCTGAAATATCAAGTTTCTCTGCAATAGAACTCTGGAACTTTCTCCCAAACAGGAACACCTAACAGGAACTTTCTCTAGACATTCTCCTTTTTCCTTCTTCTTTCAAAGTTGGAACATAAAGAGAAACTGACAAAGGAAATATAGGAATACTTGTAGGTATGATTCTGCATTCTTTCACATATGGCTGAAAATAAGTCTTTACGTTTTATCATCCCCCTAGATGATTTAATATCAAACCTTCATGATTGAGTGTTTGATTTGCTACCTGAATGACTCTAAGTGTCCATGCTTCTTACATAAAGTTGTAAAACTTTTCTTCAACCAAGTGGACAAACCCTCACCTTGAGAACTCCAAAATTCGCAAGTTGATACTTCATATCTTCATATTCTTCCCGGGTGAAATGTGATAGTATCTGCTTGACTTTCTTTTGGCTAACTCCACTTCTTTAATCAAGCGATAGGATCTGATAGAACACCTTTTTGAATACAAGCATGTATCCAAAAATCAAGACAAACATTGAAAGTAGATTATCCAACCGACCGGTACATCAAAAAATCTGAATTTTTCTGAATTTTTCTGAAAATACTGAATTTTCTGAATTTTCTAAAAAATACTGAATTTTCTAAAAAATACTGAATTTTTTGAAAATACTGAATTTTCTGAATTTTCCTCCTGAAAAACTCTGAATTTTCTGAGTATACTGAATATGAGGTAACTTTTCCAAACAAAAAACTTCACTCCAAGTCTTCAACATCTACTACAAATACTCTTTTACCTCAAGAGTTAGGTAAAGAAGAAATATACTTCTATGCAACTTGTCATATACCAAGTAGCTTTGAATTGACACTCCAAGAATTCTTTGAGAGAACATATAAGCTACCTGCTCAAAATTTTCAACTTATACATAACTCATACACATATGAGTCAAAACATATAAGCTGTCTTAGATATCTGCTCCTTTTCTTTCTCTCAATGCAATTCTTTGTCAAAACTTACTAAAACATGACTAAGTATAATGCAAAACAAGAAACTGCTTCTTTTTTTTTTTTACTATCTTCTTCACACAAGATGTTCTCGTAGACTTGTCTTTGGATGTAGAAGATAAAAGTAGGAAAAGTATATGGAAAATATAAGAGAAAAGGAAGTCTTACTTTCCCTTTGGAATTGTTGGACCTTCTTCTTCTGCATCTTTCTTCCACCTGATGATGTCAACATCTTCAAATTTCTCTTACATACCTTTTGTTCTCTTCATTTTGAAGTAGCAAGCACTCTTAACTTCTTCAAATGAATTTTTCTCTTTCTCTAGTGCTAAGAGTAAGAGACAAAACAAACATGGTATATAAATGGAAGTGATCATAGAAGATAAAACATGCTTCTACCATCCGAGCTCCATCTCCTCATATGTTGAATACTGACTTACCTTTCTAGGTACAAAATCTGATTAAAAAAAAACTTTCAACCTTGTATTGGCTGAAAACAAAACTGATCTAATCTCCAAATTTGTCTTCTTAGATGAGCTTTCTTGCCATGAAAGAGATCTTCTATCAAAACTGTCAAGAACAACCTCTAGATACCTGTTTTGATGTAGCTAATGCTTTTAACTTTCAAACTAATGAAAGTGTTTAAAAGCACTTCTTGAATCCTTCAAATCTCTTCATAACTGCTTTTCTAAGATATGACCTGCAAATGACAATCTGATAGTAGAAACTAATACCTCTGATTTGATGTTGATATGGTTCCTTCATCTTCTCCAAACCATTGTTTTTCCTTGAATTTGAAGTAGCCTTCTCTTCATCAAGTCTTGTTCTTCACACAATACTTCTGTAAAGTATTTTCATACTTCCAAAAGTATTTGGCTGCTAACAGATCATCAACTTCATACTCCACACTGATAAATAAACATGTGACTGAATTGTCTAATTTTCAAATCTCTACTCATCTAGATTAAGTGTGTATGTCATATGCCAAATGTTAGAAGATGCTTTGAAACCATATGCTGGTAGTCTCGGAGCTCTAATACCAAATGTTGGAAATTAGGTAGGCCCATAACTGATTCCAGAGGTCCCATAGGTCCAAGATCTACAACATAGATTCAAGCTTCTTACAAGATTGACAAACATGAACATTCAACACTTAATCATACAATGATGAGATAAAGATAGAGAGAGATTAGACAACATGTTCAAAGTGTTACGTAAACCACTGCTTACTCACACCATCATATATACAAATGTCAATTTACAATGTGGGAGTCAAAACCTCAACCACTCTATGTGAACAGAAATAGATGGAAGAGTGTATGTACAGAATTTACAAGAATATTCAAATGTAGGGATAGAAATCTAAATATGTATGAGATGTATGACCTGAGAGGTTGTAGAAGAGTGTATATGAGTGACAGAAAGAGGAAGGATCAGTTTGAAACTGATATTCAGCAAACCCTAATCTGATTTTAGGCTATGGAAGACCCTAAATCAGATGTGTGTGAGATAGAACACATACTTACGGAATTAGCATAGAATGCTAACATGTTGCTAACAGAAATCCTCATACTCATGTGCAAACACCTTCTCTAACATCTCATTTTATGCATGTAGCATGCATGTATGATGTACTCATTCTCCTTTATGTATGCCGAATAGGCTCCTCCAGATATGGATGCCACAGCCTCCATAAGCTCCAAGTAGTACCTGTGTGCATAAAGAGAATATGTACCTGAATAATTAACATAAGATGCAATCTTATGTTAAACTCCATCCACATAGCTGCTCCTAAAGTGCACCATGGCTGCCCCATGAGTGCTAGAGCACCACCACATCCCGTAGAGGCCTAAGCTAGTGTTAGCTTGTGTTGGGATAATCAAATAAGTGACCATGTGCCTTCTTATATAGGCCACAAGTTCCTAGCGACCATAAAGCAACTTTTTCGTAAAAACTTGGCGATAGAAGTTAAATAAAGCTGATCGCTTTTTTTTTAACTCAACGCAAGTTTTTAATAGCTTTTGCTTTATTTTTAAACTAATCTCTGAAAGTTCTTTTTTACCTTCTTTTTCACACTTATGACCACCTGATGAATAATCTAAAAACATTTTTATGACCTCCTAGCTGAGAGCTATTAAATGAGGTAAAAACCCTAAATCAGCAGAAAATTAGGGTTAGGGTTTTCTCCCAAATATGATCTCTGATGACTGCATGTCATATACCATTAGAAAGCTCTCATCAAGCTCTTCAAGATAAGATCATAAAAATTTTACCCAAATTTTGTGCCAAAAATGACCAAGTGCCAAAATTAGGGTTTCTGCCCTAAAAGGATTTTGGACTGATGTGACATTGTTTTCCAACAAAGTTATGAGGTGTACTTTTTGTCTATTTTCTGAAATTATGCCATTTAGCATATGGAAAAATCATTCAATGCTCGTCAAATGTGAAAATATTGGGAGCATAGTACAAAGTGGAGATTTAAATCGTAGATTTGAATCGGGATTTAAATCGTTTAAATCGTAGAGATTTTTAAAAATAAAAATAAAAATCGAGGTTTTTATTCATCAAGAGATTTTTATTTTTTCTTGTATCTAAGGTATGCACAATACCTATTCAACTCATATATACTCCAATATTGGAGAGTAGTGAAAGTAGTGAAAAGTTTATATGACCTGGATGCTTGTTAGTTGTTGTACTTCAGTCATATGTGAGATGCCAACAAAGAGTGAGTTTATGATAACATTGCAGTCATATAAACTCTACAATGTCATTCAGCTATAGGTTGGTACAGATTCATACGGACAGGGACTTAATTTGATGCCAAAAAATGTACATACACAATTGAAGGAACTTGGCTTTGAGCATCGATTTTAACTTAATTTAGTTAGTCAAATCTCTAATAGGCAAGAAAATAATATAGTTCTATCTAAAGGTAATAAATGATAGAATAGTAGCAAGCATAGGTATCACAGTGATCATATTTTAATTTAAAAATATGAAACCTAAAAAAAAATTAAAAAAATAAAAATAAAAATAAAAAATTTGGAATAAAAATCGTTAAAAAAGGCAAGCTCAATCCAATCCGCATGTGAGTTTTTCCATTTGATGGTCTAGTCACGCTTTTGAGTTTCGCATTCTTTTCATTTTTGAGTACATGTTTTAGTTTTTGCTTCCACATGTGAACTCTATTTGAGAGACCTTCCATTTAGCTTCTTTCTCATATTCGTTCTCCTTTTAAGAGATTTATCCCACATTGGATGTATTGTGAGGAGCCTCTCTCCAAATCTATATCTCTTCCCTTTGTACTTGGTTAGAAGCTTGAGCGCTCATTCTATGCTCTAGGCAAGCTCACTCTAATCCATATGTGAGTTTTTCCATTTCATTGTCTACTCACTCTTTTGAGTTTCATATTCTTTTCATTTGTGAGTACATGTTTTAGTTTTTGCTTTCGCATGTGTACTCTATAAAGTAACAGAATTAACACACTTCCAAATAAAACCCACGGCCATTCTTTCTAACTTTGAATGGGAATTTTCAATCAAAATAAGCAGATTAAAAGAGCAGGATAAATTAAATTAATCAGGTTCAATTTGAATGTTCTTCCTATTGCAAACACTGTCACATATTTCAGATTTCACAAGTGTACAACAATTTCTTCAGCAATTTTCATAAGAAACATGTTATCAGGTATCTTTCAATAATAAGACCATTTAGCATGGCCAAATCCCCCTCTCAATTTCGTCTATATATCATTCACAGGTCTTGAATTCCTGCTTTTGTGAGTTGCATTCAAATATCAGTGCAGCTTTCAAATCCTTGTGCTTTTATTATAACATGTTCTCCCTCAATGATAACATTGAAAATGAGAAGGAAAAGCTATTAAAACTTACCAAGAAAATATGTTTCTGGAAATGCATAACCATCAGTACTAAACATGACCTGAAAAATACCCAACACAGATATTTTGATACTCAGACATGAACATCTTAAATTTGCTTTCACATTAGACCTAGGTACTTTATGTAACCTTCTTTAATGGTGCAAGATCTAGAAGTTCACTGACTGCAGAATGCATGCCTTTGACGCTCAGTTTAGGTACAGCTAATCCAAAGTCTAAATATACCTGTCAACATGTCACATCACTTTCAGTAGTCCACAATCATGTAAAACATATATCTCAAAGTTTGACCGACCAAGAACATAACCTGAGAATACACAGATGACAAATATGAAGCCTCTTTAGAGAATGGGTATGACGCATGTAACAAAACAACACGGCTTTTTGAGAACCTGCTGTCTTCCAGAACTGCTCGTAGGTGCAGAGGGTTTGCTAAAGTCAAATCCAAGTCTTTATCTCCAAACCTGCTCACAAAAAACAAATTGGCACACTAATTCAGTGCTAACTGACCATAAAATTTCTGAATTGTTATTGCAAATAGATACTCCAAACATAAGTACATAAGATAACAAAAAAAATTTCCTTCTGCAGCTTAGAACAACAAAAATTGACTCATTGTTTGCAACCTGCAAGTTTTGACTTCTCGGTTTATAAAGGAAACTCTTAATAATTTCGATTGTAATTTCCATGTCACCAATGTTGTTCCTCACATAATCATAATCTGCAAAGTTGTTGTAATTTCCATTCCTCACATAACCATACTCTACAAAGTTGTTCTTTGAAAAATTTAAAAACTCATGATGACATTAGCTCTTCCTCGAAGATGGAAAAGAAACTCAAAAGCGTCGAACACTAGCAACTTCCGAATATTGCATACAAATACTTATCATCATCATCATCATCATCATCATCATCATAATAATAATAATAATAATAATGAAAAACAAGATGCTCTTCATATTGTTCAATCTCCATAGGATCTCCGTTCCATCAATGATCATTTTCCAATCTTCATGCTTCTCACTCCTATGCTTTGAGGGGCTCCTGTACTTGCATTGCCATCATTGCTTCCTTGTGCAATGTGCATTAAGATTATATCTGGTTTCCCCTTGACACTTAATGAGAAAAACCACTTGTGTGATGCTTATAAATGCTTACAACCAATTGAAAATACTGCTATCAACTTTGCAAAAGTGAAAGCGAGATGTACAAAAGTGAGGGATATCCATGCTACCTCCAAATGATTCTTTGGCCACATTTGTATGATGCTGTTGAGAATCATGAAAAATGCGACCTTCATTGATGAGTTGCCTATAGCATTGATGTGCACGGGTCGTTTCAGAGAATTGCTTGGTTCTTCCTTGCACCACGATAAACCATGGAAGTCTGCATTGAATGACGTTCTTTAATTCATTCCACAGGAACTTGATCACCATATGGTTGTCTCTTGAGTCTTTTTCACAAGATGAGGTCCTTTTGATAGCATGGGCTCTGAAAAGCGATAAAGCTCCAGGACATGATGGATTGATAAAAGAATGTACTCATGCATATAGGCCATCCTTTGAAATATTCTCATCTCTACTTCCATAATGTGGAGAGACGAAAAAAATGTCACTTTCTTTCAAAACTGGTTGGATAAGCTTACTGCTTAAAGATGATGCACCAAAATAGTTTGAGAACGACTTGAGGCCTATTTCTATGATGAGCATCAGTTATAGAATCTTTGCAAAGATCTTTGCATTAAGACTTACTGGTTGGATAAACTTACTGCTTAAAAATGATGCACCAAAATAGTTTGAGAACGACTTGCGGCCTATTTCTATGATGAGCATCATTTATAGAATCTTTGCAAAGATCTTTGCATTAAGACTTAACCTTTCGATTACGTTCGGTGCACCCCACATAAGTTGGATTTGTTTATGGGAGATCTATTTTTCACAATATCCTCATGGTGCGATTGGCCATGGAATATGCTGTCACATCTTCATAGAGCTTGTACTAATGCAACTTGATTTCGGCAAAGCATTTGATCATGTGATGGGAATTCATTTTGACAGTGATGAACAAAATGGGGGATGGAGTGTCTCAACTTATCTATGTTTTGGTCGACGACAACACTTCTCATGTTGATATTAATGAAACACCCTCTCCTTCCTTTTCCATCATTAAATCTGTCAAACAAGGCTATCCAGTAAGTCCCTTTCTTTTGTACAGACATCTTCTCCACTATTTCATCTGTTGGAGCATAACCGGAGACTAGATCTTATTCAATGTGTGTGCTTTTATGATTTGGAAAGGAATGTTGTTAGACTTGCTTATCACACATTGATTTTTTGCTCAAGCATCACTAAACAATATCCAACATATCCTCTTTTTTATTACCCCCTTTTATTATTGCATCAAGCCTTTACATAAGTGATAAAAAATCTAGTGTCATTGAGGTCTCATGTCTATCATTTTTCTCTTTGAGCTAGAATAGAAATATAGTATATAAAGGTGAGGTTCCTTGTCACCTCGGGTATCCGCTTAGAATACACATAGCTATTGGATTATGCAAATAATGTCATCTGAGGAATGGAACTTTGGAATACTTCCATATGGGCATTCATGCTCAAGGGAGAACTACACAATCCTTCTTACAGCCAGATGTGATATAATATCTTGTGTTTGTCCATTGGAACCTATGCCATTCCCAAAAATTTGAATGCCTATTTTAAAAATCCATGGTTTTATCTCCATGGAACCTGGGTTGCAAACAAAGGCATTCATTTTATGTTCGCTAATGCCTTTCATATGGCCATGTCCAAATTCTTAAAGCACACAGCATTATCTTTCAAGTAAATTAATCTAAGGATACTACGCTTGAACATACTAGTGCATACCACATAACTAGATCCCATGTCTAACACTAGTGCACACATGCATTTTCTCTCCTTGAATTACTACAAGAAACACAGCCTTGTTTATAACAAGTTACTACTCACAAACTCTTCCGAATTCAAAAAGAGAATCAAATAAAAAAGAAAGAAAACAAATAACCAATTCACAGGCGCTGACACAAGGTTTCATTTTCAAGAAGTTTATCACAGTCATACAAATGGAGGAATCACTATCTAAAGGCATGTAGAAAAGAGACAATACCCTGTATGTATCTGCATTGGAAGACCATATTCTGTTGCAATTTCCAGACCACACAAAAATATGAAATCTACCAAGCTCTTGTCACTGATGCGAACAGGACAACTAGCTGGAAAATTGAGTTCTGTTAGCTTATTACCAAAAAAACTTAGCCTTAAGATGCAGTCAGAAAGAGCGCATAAAAGACAGAACCATACATTGTATGCATTTCTTGAAGCCCGATTCTGCTTGGGACTTTGAAATCTTTGGGTCTATATTGAGACCCCCACGATAAGCAGCAATGCTTTTGAAAGAAACAACTTCTTTTACACTTCTAGCTCCCAGTCAAGGAAAAAGAAACCTACTAATCTCTACAAGCAAAATGACTTATAATAAAGAAAAAACAGGATATCTCTTTAACGCCAGCATGAAATGATCGAGAAATTCATCAAAAGTCCACGTATCTCCATCAGAAATAGCCTTTCCATTGGAACAATCAAAAAATGAGGGTTAAGGAAGAGTCATTTGTACAGCAGCATGCAAAACATTACATTGTGTTTCACATGAAACATTAAAACTAGAAAATAAGCAGCCAAATTAAAGTGAAAAAATGCCCAGAGATCTGGAGACTGGGATATTTGAGTGACTGCCATTTCCCTTATAATTCAATGATTGAAACTACTCAAATATTCATAGAAAATACACGTCTTATATTCATATGTTGACCTTTTCTTAGGTGCATCTTCACATTTCAAGAGGTGCTTATGTGTTGCAAGGTTTGCTGAGCAGAAAACTCTTGAATTCCCCAAATGTCAAATTGGTAGGACTCAGACCATTGTTTTGAAGGGGGAAAACTTGAAAAAAAGGGACGAAAACATATTCCTTCTTCTTTATCTGTAAAAAACATTATTTGCTTTACTGTCCAATAATGCAATTTTATCAGATCTAAAGGTTGAAAAGAACAATTAAGAAGAAGCTCATTAGTGAAGTCTAAGGCCCCTTTTTTTTTTTTTTTTTTTTTTTTGGGGGGGGGGGGGGGGGGGGGGGATCCAGATTTGCAGAGAGATGAATCCATAAAAGAGTTTGTGTGATGATATTTCAGCAGATGACCAAGACCTGTGGTCATAGAAACTTAAATAGGTTCAATAAGCAAGAATTGAATACATTGCTTGGCTGGAGATTGGAACTGTGTTTTGCAATTATCTGCTGAATTTCAGTTTTAATAAATTACATAGAGACAAGCTGCAACGATGAGTTAGAGCCAGTACAAAGTATGCAACTTTTGAAATTCAAGGAATCTGGTCGTGGTTTGCTGTGATTTCAGAACATGTTTGGACATTTTTTTATATCAGAATGTATTGAGAAATTTTGATTGGAAGATAAGAGTGTGATTGAGAGAGAGAAAATCAAACATTTTCCTGAGATTACTTCAAGTAAATCAGGATTGGTAGTTGATGACTGGTCTAGAATTGTAAAAAGGTAGCAAATCATAGATGTGTTTCTCTTTTGGCATATTAGTTGGTGAATGACTTTGGAGTTGTCTTTAGCTGAGGAAGAGTCTTCAATCAACGAGGTTGCAAATGAACCAGATAAAGGACTTCCGCATCCCTTTGTTGATGTCGACTATAGTCAAGGATTATGTAAGGTTTGTAGAAATAATGCAAGATAAGAGGACATCAAAACAGCAGTTTTTCTATTCAGACACAGAATCAGTGGGTTCATGTATCCTAGAAGAACTTCATGGCTGCCTGGTCTGGGTAGAGCTTGTAGATTTATCTTGTTTCGGTGTCAGCAGATTGCCAAAACACAAAATTATGTGGGCAAAGCACTATATACTCCTGCACGAACTCATAGGTGAAACAGATTATGTATTATGTGGCCTACTCGAAGGTAGTTCCCAAAGAAATTGTCAATGACTCTGAAAAAGCATGACTTATTTTCATTCATCAGAAATAGGATTCTTTGATTGATTCCTGCTTCTATGGTGGTGGGAAGCTTGGGCATTTTGCAACCCCTTGTCCCAGTATGAAAGAACCAAAATTTAAGATGGTTCCGACCTACCCAGGAAAAGAGTGGACAAACAAATGAGATTCCATTTTTCAGGAATGGACCCGACTTATTTTCATTCATCAAAAATAGGATTCTTCGATTGATTCCTGCTTCTATGGTGGTGGGAAGCTTGGGCATTTTGAAAACCCTTGTCCCAGTATGCAAGAACCAAAATTTAAGATGGTTCCGACCTACCCAGGAAAAGAGTGGACAAACAAATGAGATTCCATTTTTCAGGAGTGGACTATCAAAGAAAGAAAAAAATATCCTGTTTGATACAGTTATATGTTCTTCCATACTGACATATGCCACTCCCTGCATTGATGTGTGGAGCAGAGATGTGTACATTAGTACTTGCAAGGAAATGGATTATTAATACAATAAACACTGGTCAATTATTGACCACAATAAAAAAGGAATACTATAATGTGTTTCACAGTGTAGCACTTTGTCCTGAATGCTTAATTAAAAGCCTATATATTATCTTCAATAGTGTATATACCACGATAATCTTATGCATTGTTTTCACAGCAGAGCATTGTTTTGAATGTTTGTTTAAAGGCATTATTTATTGTCTTCAGTGCTGCCTATCATTGAAAATCCCAATCAAATGTTTTCTAAGAATTGGAGAATGAATTTTTTTGGTATAAATTTAATATGGGGTTTGACTGGATTTTAGGTACTTTTCTGGACATCTTGCCCTAAAAATTGAGGCTGGATGGCTGGAATAGATGCGATAGTGTACTGAGGAAATTCATTGATAGTATTGCAGATTAAATCAACCCCACTCATACAGGACTTAGTTAGGGTGATTCACCTTTCCTGGAGTGCACTATATTGATGACATGTTGGAACCTCTAATGTTCCAATCAAAATTAGTTGGATATGCAACTTGGACGCAAACTTTACATTCAATCCAAGCCCACTATGCAATCCTAGTCCATTGAACCATAGTACTAAAAATCGCTTGATTTTTTTTTCTTTATAAAACATTTTATGTGATGGAAATATTCAAATCGTTCTAAAGGATTTTAATATTGGGGAGGAAAAAAAAAGTCACTCGCACAAAAGGGCACCCCGCACACATTTATATTGTGTTTAGTGGCCTTTTGCTGCTTCGTCAAAGGGGGGAGAGGGGGGTTGTGAGTGAGTGTGTGTGTGTGTGTGTGTGTGTGTGTGTGTGTGTGTGTGTGTGTGTGTGTGTGTGTGTGTGTGTGTGTGTGTGTGTGTGTGAGAGAGAGAGAGAGAGAGAGAGAGAAACTTTGCGTCCCCTACCATAGAAGCCTTAAGCCTAGGCTTTAATACCTAGTATCTACTATCTTGAACCTCCTAACCCTATACCTTTTAGTTTCAACTTTCTATCATCATGCAAAGAACCCTTCTGAACTTATCCACAACCATGTGAAAATGGTTAGTAACAATTGTTGACAATTCAACTATTGCACAAGAATCTACATGGGCATGGAATCTCGTATCAAGGCTTAGACTGAAAAATGGAGGCATTGGAAAATGCACGTCTAAACTTCCAAGGAATGTTGAGGAGCTAACGACTAACTTCAATTGAGCCAAGGGATGGGTAATGTTCCACATACTTCATCCTCATATAGTAATGAGGATCAAGTCAATCATATTGATGATATTATCCCTCATAAGTCCAACACATCGAGAGCATAAGCTTAACGAGCATCTCTGTGAATCTCATAACCAAGATTCCAAAGACTAATATATTTATGAGAGCTAGGGTGAGGGAAGAAATCCAAATGCAATCGATCAATGAGGATACTCGAGAGAGATCCAAGCTCTTTATCGAATGTGGTATCCCACTCAATGTGGGGAACACTCTTGCAAGGGAAGGGCCATGAGGGTTGTAAGTAAGATGGGAGTTCCTTGGGAATTCAATCGACACAAGTCCTACATACCTAAAAAACAAACAAAGTTGGTTGAGATAGAGATGCTCTCCTAGAGAGCTTCATGGGAAAAATATGGATGCTCAAACTTATCTAATGGCACAAATGATTGCTAACCGTTTTATATTTTCACATGTGCAAAAAGTTATTCAAAATGTGGGAAAGTGAAAATGTAGTGCAAGTTGTGATCGATAATAGGTCGAGTTATGTGTCTATGGGGCATATGATTGCAGAGATATATCCCAAGATCACACAGAATTTGCAAAAAAAAATTAGCCTTATGAATACTTTTCCAAGATTGTAGCATAAGACCTCTAAAAAGGAATTGGAAGGAATTGGAGTATCTCGAGTCTATTCTATACCCCAAAAGAAAAAAAAGATTATATCCTATGTAACTTGAGAAGCTAACTTATTGCTCATACAATTTCAAGTTGCTTAAGTAAGAAAAACAACATTGCTCCCTTGCAAGAAAGTAACTCTTGTTGTTTTTAAAATTATAAAGAATGTAGATAATTTAAAATTTAAATATACATTAATATTATTTTGCAAATTATGAATTGCAAGTTGAATAAGCTGTCATTGATATAAATCATGTCAAAGATATCCCTTCAATCTCTGAGGAGGAGAGAGATCCTTGCCTTGTTTGCAATGAAGTTTGATAGATATAGATATCAAACCCGGAGCAACACTCAAAACGAAGAACTTGCATAGGTACATTATGTAATTTATAAATGATAAATCATAATAATATACACTTTACATTAAAGATGATTTGAAATACATTGTTTTATGAAAATGTTTTGTATAGATGATCCATCATTGCAATCTATTAATCATCCATTGAGACATTCTTCAAAGCGAGGTGGAGGAGATCGAGGAAGGCAATGGTGGGATCTTTAATGTTTGTGATGGGACCTCTATAGAGGAAGCACAAATTTGGAAGGACGCATCGGCCTTATCTTCTAGTGGAGATTCTTTGGGACTAAAAGTTGCACAGATTGCAGCCCAATTTAGATATACAAAATCGGATAGTAGATCATTGTCGGCTGATACATTTGATGATGAACCCATAAAGGATAGTGTTATCAATGGTCATATTATACATAGTGTGACCTTTGATATTATATAGTGATCACTTCAATCTTTGATATTGCTTTATGTAAGACATTCATTGATTTGTTACTCTACCGCTTTGATATGGTTTTTGTATGCTAATGACATTCATATATATGTTAACTTTTCATGTAATGAAATGTCATTGATCACTATCTCATATGTGGTGTAAATTGCAATATTAATCAACTTTGTAGTCAATTAAGGTTTTCAATGTATATAGATGACAAGTGTGTTGATATTTGTACTACAAGTACATCAACATGTTTCGTTACTCGTACACGATGTACTTTGTAACATGTTAGGAAGTGCCGAGTGTGTACAATGAAATGTCATAGATGACAACTGTATTGATATTTGTTAACTTTTCATGTAATGAAATGTCATTGATATATATATGTTAACTTTTCATGTAATGAAATGTCATTGATCACTATCTCATATGTGGTGTAAATTGCAATATTAATCAACTTTGTAGTCAATTAAGGTTTTCAATGTATATAGATGACAACTGTATTGATATTTGTACTACAAGTTACATCAACATGTTTTGTTACTCGTACACGATGTACTTTGTAACGTGTTAGGAAGTGCCGAGTGTGTACAAGGTAATAGACTAGATATTTTATAGATTTTTTACACTAAACATGTAAAAGGATGTTAAATACGTCCTATGGATAACTTAGGTACAAAAGAAAATAAAATATGTTCGTAGTGAATAAGAATGTCAACTTTTTATTTCATTTTTTTGAACATCTATGACCAACTTTTTATTTCATTTTTTGAACATCTATGATCAACTTTTTATTTCAATTTTTGAGCATCTATGATTTAAACGAATTAAATCCCAATTTAAGCCTCACCTTTATAGTATGCATCAAGCTCAAGCATCCTGAACTTTCTTTGGATTCCATGGGCTTTTATCACTTGCATGCTAGTTGTAACTCAAATTCTGCCTGTTCTTATGAATTAAGAAATGCTTTTGGCTCATTGCTTGCATCAGAACTTATTTTCCATGACTCTGACTATCGATCTCTTGATTTGGTCAACATGCGGCCAACTTTGCATTCAAACTTTAGGTCATCCCCAGATGACCTTATGTTATAATATGCCATATACTGCACACTTTTCCGTCACCTACAGTTTTTAATCCTTTTCTGATTCATAGAACAACATATTGACTGTTTCCAGTGGATTGCAGAAAGTATTGCCCTCAGAAAATGACAGATGGTTTTTCCTATTGAATTGGAAACAAGATTTGACCCATCACGCAAACACAACTTGTGTTAGACACTAAATTGCTGACACATGTCACAGGAAAATGATTGTAGTTATGGCAACAAATGAAACTTCTGTACATCCAGGCTGATAACTGACTCATGAAATGCATTCTACCTTATTAATCAAACTTTCTGCCAATGCTTCTATACGCAAAACCCTGTATACATTCGGAAAGACTGATTTATGCCAGTCCAGTGTGTACATTTTATCCAACCGCAATCCATCATCAATCAATACAGCAGAAATTTTTGACCCTTCCAGGCATTTATGGCATAACTCCTCCATTGAAAGTGAATTTCGATGAGCTTCAATAGTCTTCAGAGAGGAATGACAACCATACAGCATCCCAATGTCTCTCAGACTTCTCTGCAAGGCAAAATGATCAGTTGAATTAGCCCGGGCACAAAATAAAAAAGAAAAATATACTTCATACAGATCACTGCATGGCACATTCAATCCAACTTCTAAAATTATACTACCGAAATGAAGCTAAAAGTATGTGAATAATAGCTAGCAAGTGCTAGTATTCATGAGTGGCAAGTTGCTAAGTTGTTCAGCAGTAAAATTTGAATTCAGCCAGGGTGATGGCCTAGCATACATATTTTAAAATCAAGATGCATGCCAAAAAAGTGTGCAATTTACGAGTTGAAAGAAGTTTCATATTATATTTGAAAGAAGTAATTTCAAGGATTCAGCATACCTATATACTTTCTTACAAGGGTAAAACATGATTCGATTTCCTATCATGGGCCAATACTTGCACCTGCAAACACATGCTACAAAGGGCTCTAACATGTGTCCCACATATGCACTTTGGTGTCTGCTGTTTCATGGACCTCTTGACAATCATACATTAGAAATCTGCTCCTTGCTAGTGTCAGGTGCAAACTTTTTAGTAAATCCTTATCCTAGATCTTCTTGTACTTGCAATCTCCTGCGAACGCTTGAAAATTGAACCCACATTTCTATCAAACTTCATATATCAATTCTACTCACCATCTTCCCAACTTCTCCCATCCCTCCTGGCTTATCCTGTAAGTTCTACTTTACCTTCACTGCTGTCTCCCATTTCCTGAGAGAACTGGAGTTTCATCCTCAACTTCCTTCACCTTTCTCCATCAACTTTTAATAGCATTAAGCATTTATGATGGCTTGGCAACTTCATGTAAGCCAAACGAAAAATACTTTTATGATGCTTTCTCAACTTCAGATTTCAACCATAAATTTATAACAATGGGCCACTCTTTGCCCCTCTTTTTTTTTTGAAGTTACAAGAAATCAGAAAGTGCCTACTATGAAGGGGTGAGCAGCCCTCTACTTTTATAGTTCCAATGGATGTGTCGAGCCCAAGGAGGATTGAACTTAGGACTTGCTCCTGGACAAATTGAAGTTTTAACCACTGGGGCACAGCCCCACAACAGGGCCACTCATTTTTTGCTGAAAACACCACACATAAATCTTTAGGAGAGATTTCCAAGGAGCTCACTTTCTTTCCTATATAACGCCTCATATCAAAAAAATAAAATAATTAATTTCTGAAAACTAAAAAGAATAATTAAAAAAACAAGATCACAAACAATTGGATAGCACAAATGCACAAATCAATGTTAACGAGCTCAATTTGCACTGTTCTCCAACAGTTCCTCCTCAATGCTAATTAATAAAAGATTTTACAAATAATTTCTTATGTAATAGAGCAAACCCTTCTCTTGATAAAGGCTTTGTAAATATATCTGCCACATTATCATTAAGGTAATAGGTAGGTTCTTCTTTCTAAAATCTCCTCTCTTATATGGTGATAGTGTACCTCTGTATGCTTTGTTCAAGCAATAAAAATAGGATTTCTTACATTGTGATTGCACTTTGTGGATCCATATAACTCCTTGTTCGAAGATCTACCTTTATCAAAAGAGCATAACACGATCACTGCAACCAAACCAAGTACACTCTAAAGTAGCCATAATCAAAGAAAGAGCAACAATGGCTTGCTTTTTACTTAATCAAGATATATAGCAATCACCAATAAAGAAACAAATCCATGGGTAGATTTCCTTCATGTCTTATCACCAACCCAATCTGAATCACTCAATCTTACATATTGAAGATTGTGTCCATCCTGAAATATACATGCAAAGTTCAATACAGCTTCTAATACTTGAGCTTTTTGACAGCTTTTCAATGTATTTTTGCAAAATTATGCAGGTAAAGACTTATTTGAGAGCAAAACTGAATGTTGGTCTAGTATTGCATATATCAAGTGTCCAACTACTTGACTATAAAGCATCAAAATCACCAATATCGATTAGATTTGCTTAAGGACACACAGGAGTGTTGAGCGGTCTGCAATCCATCATATGGAATCTCTCCAAAGTTTTAAGATATATTTGATTTAGCCACACCAATAAATTGACATGTATGTAAGAACTAAATACCAAGATAAACAAGCAGTATACCAAGACTTCACAATTCAAAAAACTTTTTTAAAATATATCTCAATACTTTTATGTCTCCACCTTTGCGACCTATCACTAGCGTATCGTCCACACAACTAATGATTGGAAGAAAAATATTACCATCATTCTTCACATAAAAAAGTAGGGGCTGAATTGCTATTTTGAAAATTAACTTACAGTATATACTTGTGTTTTTTTTCATAGCACGCCCTTGGTGCCTACTTTAATTCATAAAAACTTTTTTAATATT